>CM065739.1:18307214-18334714 GCA_033310375.1 Conus canariensis
GTAAGCAAAAGTCAAGGGCACTTAGAAAATTTCCACAAGAGAGAGAGAGAGAGAGAGAGAGAGAGAGAGAGAGAGAGAGAGAGAGAGAGAGAGAGAGATTGGGGGAAAAGAAGATTGGTATCTTGCAGATAAATATACTTTCGAGAACAATTTGAATAAAATGATTAATTGGATTTTCTTTTCTTGTCAGGAACTCATTTCTCTAGACAGACCAGGGCCGTGTGTGTGTGTGTGTGTGTGCGTGCGTGCGTGCGTGCGTGCGTGCGTGCGTGCGTGCGTGCGTTCGTGCGTACGTGCACGCGCGCGCGCGCGCGCGCGCGCGCGCGTGTGTGTGTGTGTGTGTTTGTTTGTGTGTGTGTGTGTGTGTGTGTGTGTGTGTGTGTGTGTGTGTGTGTGTGTTTCAAAAAGTCGAGGTGAGGTCGCGGAGATTGACAATATTTTGTGGCTTGCTGAGTCCAAAACCAGGAAAGAAAAGTGATATAGGTCTGTTAGGAGCAGGGAACTTTTATCTTTATTGACAAAAACAGATATTTGCGTAGCATTGTTTGAGGCCACACTTTGAAAAGAAAAGTTTCTCTTTTTTTTGTCCCAGAGGACCTTGTTGATACATTCTATTGGAACAAGTAGATGTGAAACGGTCGTAGACGGATTTTTTTTTTTTAACGTAAATAATCTAAAAAAAGGTTATTCATTAAAAAGGGGAACTCTCTCCTGTTCGTACGAGTGGTTTTGAATCGACGGTGCATAAACGAGAGCCTGACAGTGGTGACCCTGATACAGGTTAGATAGCGATTAAGGACATCGACCATCTGACTAACATGAGGGGTTGTCCCCAGTCTAGAAAAAAAGAAGAAATAAGGTAAGGGAAGTTAAGGTAATGTTACTCATAGCCCAGCCGACCGAAAAGGGCCATATTAGGACTGTCACTGCATTGAGAAGAAGAAGAAGAAGAAGAAGGATGAGAGAGAAGAAGAAGAAGAAGAAGAAAGAAGGATGGTAAAAAAAAAAAGCATTGCATATTATGATGCGAACGTTTTGTTTCTACACCTTCCCATTCCCCACACTTATATAATTCATGCTCTTTCCTTTCTTTGTGACAGGCTATGATTATTTATTCATATCTGCTGCACTGAATTGTGCGATTGTGTGCGTGTGAAAGTTGTCGTGTTCGTCGCTTTTTGTTAATCCACGTCTCCAGTTAACTGGAGGTAGATATCATTGGGATTCTGTCTTAGGATTTCTTTTTGTTAATCCACGTCTCCAATTTACTGGAGGTAGATATTATTGGGATTCTGCCGTAGGATTTCTTTTTTCTTCCCTCCTTGTCTTCTTGTCTGTCATTGCACTCCCACTTTTGGTTCTTGTTTACCTCTTTTCAACTGTCCCTCTTCTCAGTAATTGTCGACTATCTGTTGCATACATTTTATATCAAATTACGTTGGATTTCATGTTAGCTTTTGTTGTTGTTGTTGAATCCCCCTTTTTCAAGATGTGTACTGGTTTGGTTTCTTGAAATGTTCGTGCAGGTAATTCTAAGTTGTAACAGTTTTGAATAATTACTCAGATTAAATGTGAAAATGTCCAACTTATCCCTCTCTTTCGAATTTAATATTTTGTCACAAGGTTCAAAATTTCAGAAATCCTGTAACTTATTTTCGGTTCTTCTGAATTTGGAGTTCTTGTTCTTTTACACGTTTACATTTCAGTGTAAAGGATTCTTTTTGCGCCACCTTAATGAGGAAGAGTCCTTCTTAGCCCCACTCCATTCTCCTACTTGTTTCACATGTTTACATTTACATAAATGATTCCATTTACCCCCCACCGCCATTTCATGATTATACTTTTGATGATACAACGGAAAGTCTCTTGATGTCACACTCGTCTGTGATTTTTTGTAACTGAGCGTATGAATTGTTGCTTATGATTTTTTGCATTTTTGCCTTTTTCTTGTTTGTTAGGTTTGATTTTGAATGAAGAGTTTGAGCGTTTCCTGGCATAGGGTAACAAATTGGGTTACACTGGAGATAAGATCAATGAACTCACTGCCAAGTTTTGAAGAGAGAGCGGAGAGAGTGAAGAGAACAAAAATTAAAGCTACAGTTAAATCTGTGGAAACTCTTTCCAAAATCTGCCTTTCACAAAAACAAATCACGTAAACCTCCAAAATCATGAGTAACCCCCGAAAGATCAATATAATAGTCAAGAAACTGACCGAAACGAGTCAAAAACGCAGCAGATGATTTTGCTCACATTAGGCTGAATAGCGCGGAAGTTGTCTGGGAAACCTTTGTCTGTGCATTGGAAATTTGAAAAATTACTCTCCTTTTAAACCATTCCAAGTAATCGATTGCTTGGAAGAGAGGTAATGGTATAATGACAACGCACTGCCACGACAAAGGGAAGAGACATACACAGGCCATTTCTCCTCAGGCAATGCACGAGAAGTGGAGTGTGTTTCCAATGCGTACAACAACGAATCAATTACACCACGTGACTCATCAAATGGAGGACGTTTAGAAACAGATGGGGCTTTGTGAGAGCAGGAAACACCATGTACCACGTTGATTATCATCACCAGCATCAAAATCAGTTTTGTTTCTATTTTCAAGTTCATGTTGCCTCTCTCTCTCTCTCTCTCTCTCTCTCTCTCTCTCTCCTCTCTCTCTCTATTCGTTCTTTGTTTGCTTGTTCTAACTGTGCTCTGTTCTCTTTTTTTTTCTTCTTCTTCTAACTTTTGTTTTCTTTCATTTACTCTTTGCGCTCTCTCTACACACTGGGTCATGTTTTCATTTAATTTATCTCTGGTGTGGCCTCATTTTGGCCCCGTGCAAGGTAACACTAAAAATCTCCCATGATGACAAATTTTAGATACGAGAGAAGAATAAATGTAAAATTGAAAAAAAAAACACATGAGTTGATATGTTGAGTAACAGGGAAGAAGTATATCTGAACGTGAAAAATTTTACGCCATCTGCAAACTCAATCTGTAGCAAGAACAAATTCAATAATTACAGAGGGAAGGGGAGAAGGGCAAATGTAATCATCCATGAGCATCTTCAATATGTAAAACAAAAGTAGTAGGGGGCCAAAAGGAAATCCTTCACATGACCATACCAATCACGTAAAGAAACGGGGTGGAGGGTGGGCATTCAAATGAAATCATTCATATAGATGTATCAATATATCACCATGTAAAAGGAAAAACAAAAATAATTCACTCAGCAAACAGGAAAGTCCTTTCTTTCCCCAGCAATAATGTTTCAAGTTTATCAGGACCACAAACAATTACAAGAATTTCTGAATTCTGAAAATTGTCACAAAGAATCGCATCCGAAAGGGAGGGCGGCTTGGAAATATTGACTCACGGTTATCCACATTACTGAAATTTGAACAACTATTTGAAACTGTCATAACTGGTTTAAAAAATAAACGAGCAAACAGAGACGAAAAGAAGAAAAATTCAAGAAACCAAACCAGAATACATTTTAAAGAGGGAACTGAACACAAAAACCTAACAAGAAATCCAACGTTAAACAGCTTAAAATATACACAAGATAGTCGACTATTGTTGAGACGAGAGAGTGTTTAAAGAAGGAAACAAGAGCAAGATTGGAAGAACCCCCACAGACAAGAGGAAAAGGGGGGGGAGGGGGGGGGGGAGCAAAAGGAAATCTTCAGGCAGAATCCTCACGGGGATGAACAATAAAAGAGAAACAAAACAACTTCCACACACACAATTGGTCAGTTCAATGTTATAGATATAAATAGAAAGATACAGACTGAAAAAAAAGAAGAGTAAAGATTACTTTAGATACGTACGCTAATGGGAGGGGAAGAAACAAAATCTTACTTGGCCTATTTTCATTTTTTTCATTTTTGTACTCTCAGTTCTTATAGATCAGGGAGTACTTTAAAATGGGAACGAAGAAATGCTGTGTTGTGTTGTGTGTGTGTGTGTGTGTGTGTGTGTGTGTGTGTGTGTGTGTTGTGTGTGGTGTGTGTGTCCGTGGTCAAAATATGTTCCACTTGCTCCTGACAAAACTACTGGCCCGATCTTTCTGAAAAATTGTAGGTATGTTTATTATGGGTCACGGATGATGCCCGATGTTTTAGTTTACCGTTATATCTGTTACTAACGGCTGTAACGACCTGTAACTTTTTTCTTCTTTATGGAATGTCTCAGAAAGTACCTGGCCGATCTTTGTGAAAATTAGCAGGTATGTTCATTATGGGTCATGGATGGTGCCCAGTGTTTTAGTTTACCCTGTTTTAGCCGTTACTAATGGCTGTAATGGCCTGTAACGGTTTTTGTACTCCCAGTTCTTATAGAACAGGGAGTACTTTAGAATGGAAATGAAGAAATGCTCTGTGTGTGTGTGTGTGTGTGTGTGTGTGTGTGTGTGTGTGTGTGTGTGTGTGTGTGTGTCCGTCGTGGTCAAAATGTGTTCCACTTGCTCCAGACAAAACTTCTGGGCCGATCTTTCTGAAAATTTGTAGGTATGTTCATTATGGGTCAAAGATGATGCCCAATGTGTTATTTTACCGTTATAGCCGTTACTAACGGCTGTTACGGCCTGTAACGCTTTTTCTTCTGTATGGAATATTTCAGAAAGTACGTGGCCGATCTTTGTGAAAATTTGCAGGTATATTCACTATGGGTCACGGATGATGCCCCTATACTGTTATAGCCGTTACTAACGGCTGTAACGGCCTGTAACGGTTTTTCTTCTTTATGGAATATCTTTTAAAGTCCTTGGCCGATCTTTCTGAAAATTTATAGGTATGTTCATTGTTGGTCACGAATGATGCCCGATGTTTAGTTTACCGTTATATCCGTTACTAACGGCTGTAACGGCCTGTAACGGTTTTTCTTCTTTATGGAATATCTCAGAAAGTACTTGACCGATCTTTGTGAAAATTAGCAGGTATGTTCATTATGGGTCACGGATGATGCCCGATGTTTTAGTTTACCGTTATAGCCGTAACTAACGGCTATTACGGCCCATAACGGTTTTTCTTCTTTATGCAATATCTCAGAAAGTACGGGGCCGATCTTTCTGAAATGTGTAAGTATGTTCATTATGGGTCACGGATGATGCCCGATGTTTTAGTTTACCGTTATAGCCGTTACTAACGGCTATTAACGGCCCCTAACGACTTTTCTTCTTTATGAAATATCTCAGAAAGTACTTGGCTGATCTTTCTGAAGATGTGTAGGTATGTTCATTTTGGGTCCCGGATGATGCCCGATGTTTTAGTTTACTGTTATAGCCGTTACTAACGGCTATAACGGCCCATAACGGTTTTTTTTTTTTTTTTTTTTTTTGGGGGGGAGGGGGGTATCTTAAAAAGTATGTGGCCGATATTTCTGAAACTTTGTAGGTATGTTCATTATGGGTCACGGATGATGCCCGATGTTACGTTCAACGTTATAGCCGTTACTAACGGCCCATGATGGTTTTCTTCTTTATGGAAAATCTCAGAATATACTTGGCCGATCTTTCTGAAAATGTGTAAGTATGTTCATTATAGGTGATGATGGCCGGTGTTTACCAGAATAGCCATTACTAACGGTTGCACCAGCCCAAGACGGTTTTTCCTCTTTATTTATATCTCACGCGTATTCAGGATAAACTGGGAGTACGTTTATATGCTTCGCATCTTATTTTTCTTTCATTGGGGACAAACCCTTAAAGTCCACTAGTCTTAAGTCGTCCATCAGTGTTTAAGTTGCAGCTGGATCACCTGTGTCAGACTCGCACTCGTGCAACGTCAACAAGCAATCAGTCAGACGAAACAAAAGATAATAACAACTAAACTTTTTACACTATTTACATAACAACATTCTGTCTACTTTTTTGTTTCTTAAAAATACATCATCAGGTCCTCACGGACTAAATATATTATATATATATATATATATATATATATATATTATATTTTATTTTTACGTTCAAGTTCTCACCCACAGTTCTACACACAGAAAATGATTGTTTCCATAAACAACGTTTTCTGGCCCTCACAGACCTATAATATTTTTTTTCATAATTTTCAGTCCCTATGACGTGTCATCAACTTAGAAAACAAACCACAAACTGAGCGTGTGCCCCTCTCAACAAAAAGACTTCAGCCCTATTGTAACAGAGGAAAGAGTTCCTGACCAATAGATAAATACTATGGCCAGCCGTTGCCTTTCATTTACAATGACACAAGACACCTCACGTGTCTTTGACAAAAACTATGAGGCATGCATTCCTGCAGAGCCTCCGCTGTATCTATCTGGGCGCCGTCGACTGGTCTTTCTCTCTCTTCTTCAACTACACATTCCCCAGGTAGCAAATATCCCCGAACTCTCTGTCCTCCGCTCAGCATGCCTGGATGCTGATCGGCTTTCTTGGAAAGTAAGGTGAGTATATATATATATATATATATATATATATATATATATATTGTGTGTGTGTGTGTGTGTGTGTGTGTGTGTGTGTGTGTGTGTGTGTGTGTGTGTGTGTGTGATGTAATGTAAAATGATATTTAGAGAGCGTTTTACCTTGTGAGAGCCCAAAGCGCATATTACAGAAACATTCTGACTCAAAGCACACATATACACGCGCCCGCGCGCACACACACACACACACAACACACAACACACACACACGCACACACATGCAGAAAGACACACGAGCGCGTCAAAACAAGCAGACTCGCGCACAGAGGTAAGTGGACATTGTTAATCAGTCCGGGGGGGGGGGGGGGGGGGGAAGGGGAGATGTGTCTTTAGGGAGGCTTTAAAAGTCTTTAAAGAGTCTGTGTTACGCAGAGAAGAAGGCAGACCATTCCACAGAGCAGGTGCCAGGTAAGAGAAAGATCGTTGGCCTGAAGTTTTCAGGCGAGCAGAGGGAAGCCGAAGCAGACGAGAATCGGTTGATGAGCGTAAGCTGCCAGACGGGACATAGAGGTGAAGGAGGTCAGAGAGGTAGGAGGGAGCCAGATTATTCAGTGATTTGAAAAGAAAAAAAAACAATATATATATATATATATATATATATATATTAAAATGCTGAATAATTAAGTAGTGGCGTAAAACCAGTGCAGGTTAACAATTCTTCAGTCATTATAATAATGTCTTGGCAAAGATTCAAAATGTAAAAAAAAAAGAAAAATTGAAGATGAAGTAAATGGGAATATATATATATATATAGAATGTCTCCCCCTTGGAGACTATAAGCTTGCTGAAGGCTCATTTTGAGAAGCATTTATTTCATTTTTTCCCCATTCACCCACTCAAGCACATACTGTTAGTTAGGTAGATTTATCTACCACTGCAGATATGAATGCTTATTTCCCCCTATTTCTTCAATCTAAGACATAAGAGCAAGCTTTGTTTATAATTGAATATTTCTTGCAGTCACTGCAACACCAAGCTGCTCTGTAAGTTGCTGGAATGGTGCTCGGTATTTATCCTTAGAATTTATTAGTTTATTGTATATATATATATATATATATATATATATATATATATATAGTAAATATGAAAACCCTTCTCTAGCTGCATCAGGGAACTATCGCAATCCCTTTCGAAGGCAGATCTGTATGTATTGCCTGCTCCTAGGCCTTTCGTCCGCTGGATCAGACTCATCAGCGAGACACGGCTGATTGTTTCTGTGCTCTTGGCGTCAAATAGAGACACACCACAGTCCGTAATTCTGTGGTGTTCTCACCACCAAGGTTTCAAAGGAGAATCCAACAGCACCCCCAAAGCAGCCAGCGAAAGGTAGTAAATAAAACAAAACGGAAGTGTGGAGAGGAAAAAAGTTGCTGGAAAACTAAAGACATAATGCAAACAGTATAAAATGTAAGGAACAGTCTTTGAGCCTATGTTTGAGGATACAGTCAAGGATGCAAGGGAGATCAAAAGATATGGAACAGTCTGAGTGGTCTGCTCTGCTGTTCAATAACCCAAGCACTGTCAGCAGCTAAGAACTATGCAGAACAACCTTTACTTGGATCTCCTAAGAGATGCAATCGCCCACTGATTGACCAAACAAGATAATGCTGAGCAATTAAGTAGTGGGGTAAAACAAGTGCAGGTTAACAATTCTTCCATTATTATAATAATGACTTGGCAAAGATTCAAAATGTAGAGAGAAAAAAAGGAAGAAAAATTGAAGATGAAGTAAATGGGAATATATGTATTATAAATATGTAAAACCCTTCACTAGCTGTATCAGGGAACTATCGCAATTCCTTACGAAGGCAGATCTGTGTGTATTACCTGCTCCTAGGCCTCTCGTCCGCTGGATCGGACTCATCAGGAAGACACGGCTGATTGTGTCTGTGCTCTTGGCGTCAAATAGAGACACACCACAGTCCGTAATTCTGTGGTGTTCTCACCACCAAGGTTTCAAAGGAGAATCCAACAGCACCCCCAAAGCAGCCAGCGAAAGGTAGTAAATAAAACAAAACGGAAGTGTGGAGAGGAAAAAAGTTGCTGGAAAACTAAAGACATAATGCAAACAGTATAAAATGTAAGGAACAGTCTTTGAGCCTATGTTTGAGGATACAGTCAAGGATGCAAGGGAGATCAAAAGATATGGAACAGTCTGAGTGGTCTGCTCTGCTGTTCAATAACCCAAGCACTGTCAGCAGCTAAGAACTATGCAGAACAACCTTTACTTGGATCTCCTAAGAGATGCAATCGCCCACTGATTGACCAAACAAGATAATGCTGAGCAATTAAGTAGTGGGGTAAAACAAGTGCAGGTTAACAATTCTTCCATTATTATAATAATGACTTGGCAAAGATTCAAAATGTAGAGAGAAAAAAAGGAAGAAAAATTGAAGATGAAGTAAATGGGAATATATGTATTATAAATATGTAAAACCCTTCACTAGCTGTATCAGGGAACTATCGCAATTCCTTACGAAGGCAGATCTGTGTGTATTACCTGCTCCTAGGCCTCTCGTCCGCTGGATCGGACTCATCAGGGAGACACGGCTGATTGTGTCTGTGCTCTTGGCGTCAAATAGAGACACACCACAGTCCGTAATTCTGTGGTGTTCTCACCACCAAGGGTTCAAAGGAGAATCCAACAGCACCCACAAAGCAGCCAGCGAAAGGTATAAAGAAAACAAAACGGAAGTGTGGAGAGGAAAAAAGTTGCTGAAAAACTAAAGACATAATGCAAACAGTATAAAATGTAAGGAACAATCTTTGAGCCTATGCTTGAGGATCCATTCAAGGATGCAAGGGAGATCAAAAGATATGGAACAGTCTGAGTGGTCAGCTCTGCTGTTCATTAACCCAAGCACTGTCAGCGGCTAACTATGCAGAACAACCTTTACTTGGATCTCCTATATATATTATAGATGTTGAACAGCTTAGTAGTGGGAGAAAACAAGCGCAGACTAAAAGTTCCTCCATCATTACATTAGTAATGGCTTGGCAGACAATCGATGGGAACAAAATCAGGAAGGAGTGGGTGGTGGAGGTGGGGGAAATGAGAATGAGACGTCAAGGAAAAACAGTATAAATATGAAATCTTTCACTAACAGCCTATAGAGACCAATGTAGCCCATCTTGGAGACAAAACTATTCATATGGCCTGCTCCTAGGCCTTTTGTCCGCCGGATCAGATGGCTCATTGTGTCTGTGATCTCTCAGCATCAACGAAAGATATACCACAGTCTAAAATTCCGTGGTATTTTCACCACCAAGGGTTCAAAAACGGAAGCCAAAGCAGCCAGTGAATGGTAGAAAAGTAAACAGAAAGAAAGTCTGGTAAAGAAACAAGTTGCTGAAAAGCTAAAGTCATGTATAAAATATAAGGGTAAATCTTTGAGCCTATGCTTGAGGATCCATTTGACGGTGAAAAGTGTCATCTATCTATCTATCTATCTATCTATCTATCTATCTATCTATCTATCTATCTATCTATCTATCTATCTATCTCTATACACACACAAACACAATCCACATAATGGTTGCCATTTTGGTCGCTATATAATATTTGGCAATGTGGTGCTGGCAGTATGCTGCATTTATTTATTTGTCAGTTGAAAAGTTGCTTTGATAATGATAACTAGTTGTTGTGCTGCTATTTCTGGTGTGGTGTCCATGTTTTTTTTTGGGGGGGGGGTTTCCAAGTGCGTGAACCATTGTTGTGATATTTCTTTTGGACTAAGCCTTCTGTCTTATCCATACACACACGCACACTGACACACAGACAGACTCTCTATAGTACTATGGCTGTTTGCCATCTGGAGAGACAAAAGCGTTTCTCTGTATATGTACAGTATTCCTTTTGGTGGCAGAAACTGATGTTTTATGTGTCTGTAATGTGAGAGACACTGCGCATATCTTGAGGTCCTGGGAGTTTATCCTTCATCCTGATCATTCATTGTGTGAGCTAAAACCACAAATGCAACACCACGTGACGATCATTGATTTACAGTCCACGACGGGTGAGCTGGCCCCTGAAAAAGAGTAATGAGGGCACTAGTCCTAGTTAAATTATCAACCAATGTCCAGGAAAATTGATAATACAAAAACAAAAACATAAAAAGTCACCTACTTTTAATGTCCTGACTACTTGCTGAAGATAATAATTGAAAAACAAACTTGCATGACATTGATTACACACACACACACACACACACACACACACACACACACACACACACACACACACACACACACACGAAAAAGTGTGTTCACCATTTTTGTAAATAAACGAATGCATTCATAGGCTTGACTTCGCGGACGAGTTTTAAAAAGTGTTGATACTGATTCTGCCGAACAATGTAGACAAACAAATCACAAGACAAAACACGACGCGTTTACCCTCTTAAGTTTTGTTCAGGCAAGATACACAACACTCGGGACAACGAAAAGGAATGAGCAATCACTTATCTTCATCGGATTCAGCGCAAGATGGGATAGACTATCTTTACCATATACAAGAGACTCTCTCCCCTCTCTCTCTCTCTCTCTCTCTCTCTCACCACACACTCACACACACACACACACACACACACACACACACACACACACACACACACACAATGACCGACTGAAACCAATTTATTGTCAGATTAACTCAAGGTTGTACTGACTAGACACACACACACACACACACACACACACACACACACACACACACACACACACACACACACACACACACGAGGATTACGGAAGAAGTGGCCCACATCAACAGCAGGCGCACTGTGGTTGACAAGGCCAATGCAGAATAGGCAGGCGTGGCTGCAGCAGCTGCAGGTAAAGGACAGGCAGGCGTGGCTGCAGCAGCTGCAGGTAAAGGACAGGCAGGCTGGCTGCAGCAGCTGCAGGTAAAGGACAGGCAGGCCTGGCTGCAACAGCTGCAGGTAAAGGACAGTCAGGCTGGCTGCAGCAGCTGCAGGTAAAGGACAGGCAGGCCTGGCTGCAACAGCTGCAGGTAAAGGACAGGCAGGCCTGGCTGCAGCAGCTGCAGGTAAAGGACAGGCAGGCCTGGCTGCAGCAGCTGCAGGTAAAGGACAGGCAGGCCTGGCTGCAGCAGCTGCAGGTAAAGGACAGGCAGGCCTGGCTGCAGCGGCTGCAGGTAAAGGACAGGCAGGCCTGGCTGCAGCAGCTGCAGGTAAAGGACAGGCAGGCCTGGCTGCATCAGCTGCAGGTAAAGGACAGGCAGGCCTGGCTGCATCAGCTGCAGGTAAAGGACAGGCAGGCCTGGCTGCAGCAGCTGCAGGTAAAGGACAGGCAGGCCTGGCTGCATCAGCTGCAGGTAAAGGACAGGCAGGCCTGGCTGCAGCGCTGCAGGTAAAGGACAGGCAGGCCTGGCTGCAGCAGCTGCAGGTAAAGGACAGGCAGGCCTGGCTGCAGCAGCTGCAGGTAAAGGACAGGCAGGCCTGGCTGCAGCAGCTGCAGGTAAAGGTCTGATCAGGGTTGGTATAGCAGCATTATGATTCTTCCTGTTGCGCCTTATGTCTCCTGGGCTAGTAGTTGTCCGAGGTTGAATAGGTTGCCCTCAAGACGATATCTGATGTAGACTCCATCTTCGTCATCAAGGTCTTCAGTGGCTTGTTTGAGCATCATGCCAAAGTGTATGTTAGAGACAGTCTTTGCCAGGATGAAACCTTCTTCACTCTGTTAACAATATGGAAAGGCTCTGAGAGGTCACTGTTGAATCTGACTTGGCCATGCTAATCTTCATCATGCGGTTAAATAACCATGCTGAGGAAATGTGGAAGACAGCTGATTCGTTCCATGATCTGCCACATTCCTTTACTGTTCACAGCGTTGAAAGCTTTGGTTTAAAGAAGCGAACGTGACATACAGTCCTTTATTTTGCTCCCGGCACTTCTCCTGTAGTTGCCTGAGAAGAAACACCATATCCGTGATCAAAGTCCGACATCGCCTTAAATCCACTACCATATTTAGGTTGCATGACCTCCATTAAGAAATACGTCAAAAGGACCAGAATAAAACATTACATATTCTAAAAGCGAGAGTGAACCTAAGTCAGTACATATGTTAATAAAAAAAAATTGTAAGGGGTTCAAGAAAATACTACGACGTGCTAATTGAAGATAGAAAAAGACCACACTGTTGCAATAAATGGGAAACTATTTTTGAAAGATAGATTAGAAAAGCTGTTTTACAAATTTCGTAAACATTAACGAGATAAAAACTCAGGTGGTTTCGGGCTAGAGTTCTCCATCGTATACTGGCGACGAATGTGGTTTTGAGAGAAATGGGAATTGTACAAAACAACAGCTGTAGTTTGTGCTTGAGAGAAAAAGACAGTATAAAGCATGGTCTATGGGAATGCGTTCCCACACAAAACGTCTGGAAAGAGTTTCAAAACCATCTCAAAGCACATTGCTCCACTAAGATAAAGTAGATTAAACAAACGCATCACCATTCTTGGCATTCATCAAAACTTTAAGAGTGACCATGTTTTTTGATTATAGTTTGTTGTGCGCAAAATTTCATACATATCAATGCAGACTGGGCAAAATAATTTCTACACTTAACTCATTCAAAAAAAAAAAAAGGAAAATGAGATATAAGAGAGAACTTTGTAACCATAAACTGTTGATGAAACCTGATCAATGTGAAACTGACTGGGTCTGCTATAAATCCATAACGGAAATTCAGATTACGATATCTTTCACACATCCAGGCACTAGCTCCTAACCCATATTTCCACTATTCTCAGTAGGATCCACTCTAAACCTTATTATGGCTATATTTTATGATTCATATATTGAGTCACAGAGAAAGTATGACTGGATATGAAACAAAGCAAGCAACGAGTAAAATCAGATGTATCTGCGTTTTAGAGAGAGAGAGAGAGAGAGAGAGAGAGAGAGAGAGAGAGAGAGAGAGAGAGAGTTACCCTGAGATAAAATAAGAAAATGGAGTGGGAGTAGGGGAGGGATGGGTTTATTTTCGAGGACGAATAAGACAGAAAAGATACGATCACGAAGATATTACTTCAGAATATTTACTTCGAGTCATAGTATGTCTTTTTTTTCTAATTTTACTTCTGGTGATAAATATTTTCTTATTGAAAATAAGTATCTTCGCAGATATCTTATCTCAAACTCCTATAACCCTCTAGTAGTGTGCATGCATGTTTTAGTGTGTATTCATTTTTATGTGTAAACATGTGGCGCACAGCTGTGTTTATTGGATAATATGTATAGTAGAAATAGTGAAGACATATATGGGACATGCATGTATAAACCTATTTACTGTCCGATGGATTATATGATCGTGATAAAGAAGTAAGAAAAAAAATTACAACTTTTGAAATAAAAACCATACAATTTCTCATCCATCATACCCCCATGTTTTGAAGCAAACAGGAGTATTGTTAAAACTGGCTCTGCTGCCAAAAAAGAGCAAAGAAAAATCACAATGTCTGTTCTGCTTCTGTTGGCTCTGAAGCCACACTGGCTCTCTGCAAGGTAGTCTTCAGTGATGGTGGGGACCAGTCTGCTCAGCAATATCCTGGCACGGATTTTCCGGCGATGAAGAGCAGAGTAATGCCCTGGTAGTTGGCGCAGTCTGACGTTTCCCTTTGTTCTTGTACAGGGTGGTGATGGCTGCAACATGAAGATCTTGTGGTAGTTTTTCCCTACTCCCAGCATAGCTTATGTAGTTTTGCATGTAATGATGGGCCCCCAAGTTTCCAAACCTCAGGTGAAATTCATCATATCCTGCAGTCTTACCACTCTTCAGCTGCTCTAAGGCTTTGGTGGTCCCTTTGATGGTGGGCAACTCATCCAGATCCATTCTTACTGGCTGATGGGGAATGCGGAGAATTGCTGATTCATGGACAAAGAAGTTAGCGCTGAAGAAGCCTGGAAGTGTTCCACAACAGCTTAGGATTGACGCCTTGTCCGTGGGAAGAGCCTGGCCTTTAAGGTTTTGTAGAACCCCCTGTGGTTATTTGTGTCTGCGCACAGCTGAGTTTTCTTGGCGAGGTTTACCCATCACTCATTCTGGATCTCTCGAACCTTGTGGTCGAGGTTGCCTATACTTGACAGAAGACAACCTTGATCTCAGGACAAGACGGCCGAGCCAAGTGAGCTTGATGAGCAGATCTCTTCTTCGTCAGCAATCCTTGAATTTCATCGTTGTTTTCGTCGAACCAGTCTTTGTTCCTTCTTGTAGTGAAGCCAATTACTACCTCAGATGTTGCAGAATGGCAGTTTTCAGTTGTCTCCAAAGCGTTTCAGGAGAGGGATCTATGCCTGTCTCGCTATTTCAAACCTCGACTATTGGTCCGCCTGGAACTCCACTTTCGTTTCAGCTGACTGGAATCGGTAAACCTTGAGCTTTTTTTTTCTGGGGCCTCTCTTTTGTTTGGTTTGGGTCTGAAGAGGAACTTGAGTTTGCAGCGAACGAGGAGATGGGTCAGCGTGGCGTTCTGCACTGGACATCACTTTGGTGTGCAAGACGTCTTTCAGGTTATGCTGGCGCACTAGTATGTAATCCATGAGGTGACAATGTTTGGACCGAGGATGCATCCAGTTTGTCCTCAGACTGTCTTTCTGCTGGAAGATGGTGTACGTGATGACGACTGCTTAGTGCTGAGCTCCAGCTTGGTCACAACCGCAGGAAAACAGAACATCTGGTGGACAACAGCACAGGACAACATGTTCAAAGGCTGAGTGGACAAACGGTTTATTGTTCAGGCAATCGGTCATCAACAAAACCAAAGGATAGGAATGAAGACACATGAAATTCCACTTTAATAAAATAAAAGTTTGGGTTTTTTTGTATTGATGATGATTTTGATAACCAGTAACATGCCTCAGTAGTGAAAATGCATATTTTGAAAACGCTCAGAGAGCGAGCGAGCGAGAGAGAGAGAGAGAGAGAGAGAAGGAGAAGAGAGAGAGAGAAGGAGAGAGAGAGGGAGAGAGGGGGGGGCGGGGGAGAGGGGGGGGGCGGGAGGGAGGAAGGGAGGGAGAGAGAGGTACAAATTACTAATAGAGACTTAAACTGAAAGAACGTCCTCGTTCCCACACACACTGGTAAAAGTTTGCTGGGAATTAATGACAAATACCCGGCAAGACAGGAGACTTGCACTTGTTTGTTAACTCTTATGGAGATTTCTTCTTGGTTTATTTCGTTTAACTGGTTCATTGTTGTTGTTGTTGTTGTTGTTGTTGTTGTTGTTGTTGTTGTTAATTTCACAAATAATTAGATTTTTGTCTTGATAAATTGCACAAGATGTAGCGTGCGTGTGTGTGTGTGAGAAAGAGATTGTGTGTGTGTGTGCATGCGTGCGTGTATGTGTGTGTGTGTGTGTGTGTGTGTGTGTGTGTGTGCGTGGTGTGTGTGTGTGTGTGTGTGTGTGTGTGTGTGTGTGTGTGTGTGTGTGTGTGAGAGAGAGAGAGAGAGAGAGACAGACAGACAGACAGATAGACAGACAGATAGACACAGAGAAAGAGAGTTTAATCGTGTGCGCGCCTATCTCTCTCTCTCTCTCTCTCTCTCTCTCTCTCTCTCTCTCAGACACACACACACATACAGAGAGAGAGAGAGAGAGAGAGAGTCGCCTTGGTATTAATGACACAGTGTTGGAAACCATACCCGATACCAACTCTGGAATTACATGTAACAAACAATGTTGTGGAACACAGTTTTCATGGATACCAGTCTACTGATGTATGCGCTTTGCGATGTCATCGATACGGTGGACAGTACCAGTGCTCGTGTGACGAGTAGGTTCAGGGCAAGAAACCACAGCACTGTGGTGAACGTCCTTCACAGAAACACTGTAGTCATAAGCACAGCCACACGTAATCACAGGTCACAGAATGTAACAGAGACTGAGCCCATCCAATACCACGTAAACGCTGATGTAACTCAGAGGACCGCTGTCACTGGTGTGACACAGCTGAACACAGGATACACATTTCAGACCATTGATGCTAAAACTCAGAAAGCGCCCATGGTAATGTCTGGTTCGGCGCCATGTTTGGAACACCCAGCGGTGACAGAATTCACTATTGAAGGCTCCACTGGCCATCTCCATGTTCAGAATCTGAGCCCAGGCCAGACTTGGGACTGTACGTTCGTGCTCCATGTACAGTCTTACCAAGTTGTGCGTTTTCGAATCAACGAGTGCGTAGGTTTCATTAAGTTCAAGTATTATGACTATTTCGGTGTTACGAACATTTATACGGATGTTACAGACTGCAGTCGCATTCAGTCATTCCCTATTCAGTTCAGTATAACAAATACGGTCATGGTCAAAGTGCATAAGCACCTTGGCGACAGAATCTCAAAATTTTGCCTACAGTCTTGTTATGATTATTATTATAAAAATGAGCCACTGCGTTGGGTGTGTTGGGATTGTAATTGTTTTGCTCATCTTACAAAAGCAGCCATGTCTCTGTTGTTTTCTGCGGTCAACAGGTCTGAGAGGCAGCATCTGGAACTGCAACGCATCTATCTGTCCACGTCTGCTGGTAAGAGAATGTTCGTATAGCTAGCTGACAGTTAAAACAAAGAGATTGCAAAGTAATGCAAATGTTTTTTGTTTTTTTTTAACTGCCACCGTTTTATACCGTGTGAGTTCTCTCTCTCTCTCTCTCTCTCTCTCTCTCTCTCTCTCTCTCTCTCTCTCTCTCTCTCTCTCCAGGTAGACTGAAGTGTGTTCAGGTCAGCCAATCTCTAATAATCATTACTTTGATAGTCTTCTTTTTGTGATCAGTAATGAAGAAATTCAGAGTCAATCGAAGGAGTTCAGCCATACCAGCATGTCCTCTTACTTTCAGGAGCGTCTGCAGTAGTTTGGTATCTGTTGTACAAGAAGTAATGCTCCAAAGAGTACGGCAGCATTGACTGGTGTTTGTAACCAGTGACATTGGGCAGTATACGTCTGTCCTTCGCCCGGGTCTCTCTGATCACCTGTCCGCTGCAAAAGTCTGGCAGCGTCGACATGAACCCAAGTCCCGGGTAAGACAGCAGCAAGCAATCAGCAGCAAGAAACATGCATTACATGCAGCTCCAGTCAAATGGCAGCGACCTGTGGCAGTGCAAGTTTCAGAGACAGTACGGGGTCCGATCGGGAACCCTTCCTCCATGACGTTCTGCAAGCTCTGCCTGGACCAGAACTTCTCACTGCGATTAGACACTCTGAACACGCCCTTCTATAGCGATGCAGGTAGTGTCCATCGTTGGGAAAGAACTGATAAAACAGCCTGAAAAAAACTGAACTCTCACTTCTATGCTCTGAGCTATGCAGTGTCTATCGTTGGGAAAGAAGTGATAAAACCACTTTTTTAAAAAGCCTGAAGCTTTAAACCTGAAGCCTTAAACACTTGCTCCTATACTTTTAGCTGTAAACATTTACTTCTATACTCTGAGAGATGCAGTGTCTATCGTTAGCAAAGAAGCAATGAAACAACTTGGAAAAAAAAAACTGACGCTTTAAACACTCACTTCTATACTCTCAGCGATGCAGTGTCTATTGTTAGGAAAGAAGTGATAAAACAACTTGTAAAAAAACAAAAACTGAGCTTAAAACACCAAAGATTGAGAGCGGAAAAAATCCAACTGTGAGCTGTCAGACACAGTTGAATACATGGAAAATCAATTGGACAACCAAGACTTAGGATCAAACAGCCTAATTTTCTCTGGTCTCTCAAGAAACAGAAATCGATGGAAACATGAGACGACTGTAAAAAAAAACTGATACAAAGTTCACGCCAAGACCAGCTATGGATTACGGTCGTTCCTGTGGACAGAGTTCAGCAGGTGGGGAGGAGTGGCAATGCTCCCATTGTGGCCAGATTCACGAGAAGAAAAGAAATGAAAAAAAAACAGCCGCCGTGGCGAAGTGGTTAGCGTCGTGGACTCCCGGCTTGGAGGTCGTGGGTTCGAATCCCATCAGAGTCATGTGGGTTTTTCTGCCCCGACCGGCTCCTACCCAGAGTTGAGTTTGCTGCGGACTCAGTTGGGAAGACTGGAACCACACAGTCGAGTTTCATCCACTTAATGGATGCGTTTCTGAGAGTGTTGCTCAAATTTCCTGACCAACACTGCGGGTGCCTGTATCTCTCGGGCCTGGTTGACGCCAGGATATATTATGAAAGGAAGCGTAGAGTACATCCCTGTCATGTAGTCTCAGACCAAAATGGAAATCCGTAGCATCATCTTAATCATCCTCATTCTCATCGATCAGCATTAAAAAGTCTAACATTCTGTGGTCCTTCATGCCCCGCTCTCATGGTGACCTCAATTTCGATGTCCTCTCCACGTCTGTGGCCTTGGTTTGGTTCCGTCGGGGTCAGCAGTATCGGCGAGTCGATGGGGGCTGTCGTTGGACGGACGTGGTGGCACCCGCAAGAGGGAGAGCTCACTCACGCCGGCTCCGCGACTAAGCAATTATTGTCGTCAGTAGGGGGCTTAGTAGGTGGTGTCCTGCGTATGTTAGATCAGAACAGGCGCCACTGAACACCACCGAGGTGACTCCGCAGCAGTGCGGTGTCTCCTCCGATGGGTTGCCTCTTGACGACTTGACATTGACTGCTCCATGCGGATTGCCGGTGCCGGGGCTGCGGCGGGGCCGACCGGGCTGTGGCTGTGGACGGGGTGTCGGAATGAGCGGCGTGGGTGCACTGCCTCTGATGTGGAGCAGAGGTTGGGACAGCAAAAAAAAAAAAAAAAAAAGAAAGAGAAAAAAGAAATGAAAAAAGGTACACCCGAAGGGGTGGGTAGGGCCCAGAGAAGTACTGTGAGGACCAGGAGATTTGCAATCATCGAAAATTTTGTGTAACACTGTGGGTGCGAACTTTGAAAGACAGGGTGTTGTTTTTCAGTCCTGAGAACTTGTGAATGTGTCTAATTTGAAATATTTCAGTATTTTTTTTTTCAAAAAACGAAGTAGAAAGAATTTTCACATAAATAAGGTAAATGTTTAATTGTTAATCGAACGGGAGAATTTTCGTTTTTTTGTTTTGTTTTGTTTTTTTGTTGTTTTTTAATTGTTTGTTGGATGATCCAATGTCTGACAAGTCATATATTGAGGCCAAAAGGCAGTCTGAATGAAACATGTGTTAGCTCTCTCTCTCTCTCTCTCTCTCTCTCTCTCTCTCGGCGGGTCACGTGATTTGTCACGAAGCGACAGGGCGCCATTTATTTCAGCTGCGGCAATTGTTTCTATTTTCCTGTGACAGTGCCAGTTACTGGACTTCCAGCGACTACAGAGACAGCCCTAAACGCCCTGCTGACTTAAAACTGTGTTCCAAGTTGGAAAATTACTGCAGAAGGCAGCAACACAGTGGTCGTTCTGCGACTGAAGCCGGTCAGCCCAATGTCATGGCGGGTCCTGTGCTGAACCGGAGAACGCAAGTACAGTACTACAGGAAGAAGCCCCCCCCTCCCCCCCCCCCCCCCCCCCCCCCCCCCCCCCAGGTGCGATGGGATCAAGAGAGATCGAAGCAACAGAACTGACGACATGAACAGGTTGGTGCTGGTCTCGGTACCACTTGTGTCGCGAATGAACTGGCCGTGCTTGACACCGAATCGGATAAACACAGTACACAGCACAGTACGGAAGAACAGATCAAGCCGACTCGCGATGATATGACACGTCGCATATCCAGGATACGCTTCCGTGTTTGCATTCCGATCTGTCGGAGTGTAACATCAGGGACCCAGAAATCCAACCGTTGGACATCGACACAAGTCTGGAACAAGCTATAGACAAAAGCATGGCTGGTTTTGACACGGGAGTGGTTAAGGGTTATGTCGCTACTCTGACAGAGTGACAGGTGCAGACACGATTGCGAGATTTACACAGAAATCAAGCATTTCGGAAGGTCGTGTTCCATCAAACGGATGATGTAGGTGTGCTGCTGTGTGAATCAGACGACGTCGTTCTGGAATATTCCTGCGATCCGTGTTCGGAAGACGATTGCTTATTCTGGTTTGTCAAGCAGGAAGAAAGACACATGTGAACTGAGGAATGTGTTAAACTGGCCAGCCTTCGGAAAGGAAGACGCGTCGACAACACGAAGCATGCAGAGACCCAAGCACGTGCTCTACGGCGGCTGCACGCTCTCCAGGGACTGATCCAGTTTTACCTGGGGTGACCGTCGTCTACAGAACTGACAGTGAATACCAGTGACATTTTCTCGTTCTCGATTTTGTCATATAAAGTGAAAGAAAACAACATTGCTGTGGTTTCCATGTCGTTTTGTTGTTGTGCATCGCACCGATTTGTTTAATGGGCTTTACAGCCTAACTGTATTAAACTTCTTTCATTCGTTCTCTCTCTCTCTCTCTCTCTCTCTCTCCTCTCTCTCTCCTCTCTCTCTCTCTCTCTCTCTCTCTTCAAGGTGTTCCAAGTTTACATAGCTTTACTCATTTTCTCTAAAGAAAAACGTGCTTATAATCCATTAGAAAGTGATGCAATGTAGTTTAAAATTTCTAGGAAAACATTAAAAACATGTTTATTATTTCACTATTTTTTCAGACCTTCAAGATATTCTGATTAGTAATTACATTAGATCTACTCCATTCATGACAGATCCAATATAATCGCTGAGGATTTAAAACATTATAATTGTAACGTCAAACATTTAACTCTTGTCCCTTAAGATTAGCAAACTATTCCAAACGTGCCTCCTGATGTCACTGGAAACAAAGTACACTGTTGAGTACGACTGTATCTTTCCTTGCTGCAACACTTTATTGCGATGGAGATCTAACTCACTTTTCATTGAGCTATTGGAAGGCGTTGAGTGGCCAGGTTTCTACTGAATAAGAGAGCTGTTGCTGTGCAGGGTATCTGCAGACCCCGGGCCTGGATGGATCCACCCCATGTCCCACAGTGATACAGAGCTGTGTCACTCTGACCAGACCGCCTGACCACATCATCTTCATGACCACTATCACAGGAAAGCCTACTGTTCGTCTTTATTTCATTTGCGCCTTTTTTGGCCGCTGTGGTTCCGGGCACAGTTTTCGGAAACAGTTCTACGTGTTCAAAGTCCCGTTGTATCGATTTTCTGATCCCTGGGTGGATAAAACAAGCAATGAACCCCATCTGTCGCTATTGGTTCTCCTGAAGTCGAACTGTTTACAAATTCGCTACTCTTTCCACGCCAACAGCTTGAAACCTCACAAAGCAGCAGGGCTGGGCCTTTGGAACTGTTCGGTGTCAGTGTGGCCTGACCTGTACGAGCACTTTCCCTGTGATTTTATACCTCAGTGTGCACAACACGAAGATGAGGCTCACTGTCCCTACACCTCACAACAATGTGGACCGGACAAGGTAACCTTAAAACAACGTTCTGCACGTGATAGTACTCTTTTTCTTTCCTAATGTATGATTTATGACTAGAGCACCCATTTGAAATAATAAGAAGTAAGCAAATTAATTTTAGATCGGAAAAATATAGACACAAACAAATAAAATAAAATCCAATACCAAGCACCGAATATCAGCCCCCCCCCCCCCCCCCCCATCTCCTGACCCTTCTCACCCCACAAAAATGTACAGGCAATATGATACTGGCACTTATACATAAACAAAACCATCCATAGCATGAGTGATTATAGGTGTAGAACACTGCTTCTCTCAAATCAAATACTCAAGGCATTCCAGATGTCACACTGGTGTTGATGGCCGGTGTCAGTGAGTCACTACATATGTCACACTGGTGTTGATGACCAGTGTCACTCAGTCCTTCCAGATGTCACACTGGTGTTGATAGCCAGTGTCACTAAGTCACTACAGATGTCACACTGGTGTTGTTGGCCAGTGTCAGTGAATCACTACGGATTTCACACTGGTGTTTATGACCAGTGTCACTAAGTCACTACAGATGTCACACTGGTGTTGATGGCCAGTGTCACTGAGACACTCCAGATGTCACACTGGTGTTGATGACCAATGTCACTGAGACACTCCAGATGTCACACTGGTGTTGATAGCCAGTGTCACTAAGTCACTACAGATGTCACACTGGTGTTGATGACCAGTGTCACTGAGACACTCCAGATGTCACACTGGTGTTGATAGCCAGTGTCACTGAGTCACTACAGATGTCACACTGGTGTTGATGACCAGTGTCATTGAGTCACTACAGATGTCACACTGGTGTTGATGGCCAGTGTCAGTGAGTCACTACAGATGTCACACTGGTGTTGATGGCCAGTGTCACTCAGTCCTTCCAGATGTCACACTGGTGTTGATAGCCAGTGTCACTAAGTCACTACAGATGTCACACTGGTGTTGATGACCAGTATCACTCAGTCCTTCCAGATGTCACACTGGTGTTGATGACCAGTGCCACTGAGTCCTTCCAGTGGGGATCTGCGGATACTGGAGGTGTGATATCTGGAGGGATTTAGTGACACTGGCCATCAACGCTAGTGTGTCTTGAAGCTCGTTGGTGATATGGTGTAGCGTCTACAGACTATTCCGCAGGGTGATGAAATCCCCATGACGAAACTGAAACTGAAAGTTTCTTTCTTACCTTTCTTAACACAATTATTTTATTCACCCCCCCCCCCTCCCCTCCCCTTTTACTACGTTATTTAGCTTTGTTTTCATACGTTTTCTTTTTTTTTTTTCTTTTTGTACTCTCAGTTCTTATATAACAGGGGGTACTTTAAAATGGGAACCAAGAAATGCTGTCTGTGTGTCTGTCTGTGTGTCTGCCTGTCCATCCGTGGTCAAAATGTGTTCCACTCGCTCCAGACAAAACTACTGGGTCGATCTTTCTGAAAATTTGTAGATACTAACGGCTATAACCGCCCATAACGGTTTTTCTTCTTTAAGGATTACCTCAGAAAGTGCTTGGCCGATCTTTCTGAAAATTTGCGGGTATGTTCACTGGGGGTCACGGATGATGCCCAATGTTTTATTTTACCGTTATATCCGTTACTAACGGCTATAACGGCCCATGACGGGTTTTCGTCTTTATGGAATATCTCAGAAAGTACTTGGCCGATCTTTCTGAAAATTTGAAGGTATGTTCATTATGGGTCACAGATGATGGCTGATGTTTACCAGAATAGCCGTTACTAACGGCTATAACGGCCCAAAACGGTTTTTCCTCTTTAAGGAATATCTCACGCGTATTCAAGATAAACTGGGAGCAGTTTATATGCTTTGCATCTTGTTTCTGTCCCTTATGGTTGGCTTGGGTTAAAGAAAGCACTGCTTATCTCATGTTCCATTTGAAAGTAAGGAGGAACGGAGTGGGTAAGGAAAGGCGAGAAAAAGGAATGAACATGGAAGAAAGAACTGGGGAAGGAAGTAGGGGAAAGGGGGCCATTCCGATATTCTGGTAATCTAATGTATCCGTGTACTCACATATAGAAGCGCGTGTACGCCACCATGCTCCAATATAAGCACGCATTTTTTTTTTTTTTTTTTTTTTTTTGGGGGGGGGGGGGGGTTGTTCCCATTCCCTTTGTTGACGTATGCTGTTCTACTTGTGTGTGACAGATAGAGGCTGGAGGGCGGTGCTACATCCTCATCTATGAAAGACGTTCTGTAATCAGGCGCACTGCCAAGGAAGAATGCCAGAACAGAGGAGCTTCCCCGGTCAGCCTGGAGACTGAGCAGGAGGTGAAGGCCTTCCGAGAACTCATGGAATATAATAGCTATCTTGGCACCAAGATCAGTGCCACAGTCGCGGAGTTTGACAGAACACGGCCACACCTCAGTTCTATGTAACAATCCATGTCGTTCGTCTTGATCACAGTTTTTATTTTCTCGTGTGATTTCTTCTTCTTCTTTTTCATATTTTTTTAGATTAATGTTTGATTCCTCATCAACAACAGCTGACAATGATTTCGGTCTTCATGATGACGTAAAGGAAAACGAAAGAAAAGAAACCAAACAGAAAATAAGACCATCCAGTTATTTACCGTTTTGGAAATCACACACACACACACACACACACACACACACACACACACACACACACACACACATGAATGCAACACACACACACACACACACACACACACACACACACACACACACACAACACACACACACACTCGTGTACCTATACATGCAGTACTGTGGTCCAAAAAGTATTACCAGGTATTTGTCTTTGCGCTCTTGCAATTTCTTCCTGAATGTTCAAATGCTGGAAATGGTAACAGTTTGACCATGTTCAGTTAGAGATCGCAGACCAAGTCCACACCATTTGACGGTTGGGAAGATAAGGAAGGGAGTAGGTACCCTTTATAAGCGGGTTTCCTTTCATTTCAACACGGGCATTTTTCAAAAAGTGTGTTGTCAATAGAATACACAGTAAATAAAACTTAAATGCACGAAAGAAGTACCATACACAAAATGTTTCCTTAGAGGAAAAAAAAACAGGAGAAAAAGAGGAAAAAGGAACAGAATGAACGCGTCAGCAGCTGACTCCGGAGAATGTTCTCCTCTTCTCTTTCCTGTCCCTGCATCACCTTCACTTTGTCACTCCAGTGGGGGGTTTTTAAAATCATACCAGCCATATTCTTTCTTCACATTCTTTTTTTTTGTGTGTGTTCAAGGATAGCTTCCTGCCATCCTCTGCCCATTACGCTTGCTTTTCTAGTTTCGCATCCACCCCAACCTCACATCTCTCAGACTGCCCATTCCATGACAAATCTCTCTCTCTCTCTCTCTCTCTCTCTCTCTCTCTCTCTCTCTCTCTCTCTCTCTCTCTCTCTCTCCTCTCTCTCGCAGTAACATAACACATGTGGAATTCTTCACGTATATGTTTTGACTTTCAGAAGTATCACTACTGTTGGTGACTGCATTCAATCTAATACGTGAATGATGTGTTGGTAACATTTGTCATGTACAACGTTGGTACAACTATATACGAAAAATCACTTTGGGTGATAAATACAGACATTTTGTCGTGATAGTAAACGTAGGTCCAAATACGTCAACATGTTAGAACATTCCGGGGAAAACAGCATACAATACACACAACAAGGAACGATTAGAATAACTTGTGTTGTTGAAAGGGGAAAAACGTTTTGAGCGTTACACACACACACACACACACACACACACACACACACACACACACACACACACACCACACACACCACACACACACACACACACACACACACACACAGGTTCAAAGTAATGCTTTCTAAATACAAAGTACTAAACAGACGAATGTTCGGCATGTGTGTCTTGTATAATCTCACAAACAACACTGAACGGAAACAAAAACAAAGACAAAAATAAACAAAAAACGAACAAACCAATACTCAGCAAATGGCTTGTACAAAAAAGATAAGAGAGAGAGAGAGAGGGCGGGGGGGAGGGGGGCGGGGGTGCATGTGTGAGTACGAAGTGAGCAGTTCAACAGGTAATATGTATTGCTGGCGTGTGAAAGAAAAAGTGAATAAAATCAATACATACATGAAAGAAACCTTAGTGTGTGTTCATATAATAAAACGAAGAATTCAAGAAAGAAAAAACTCGAAAGAAAAAAGACTAAAAAAAAAGGAAAGTTCACAAGAAATCATGGCAGCGCTTCAGGGAATCTGCCGCCCTTTTCCCAGGGAGTGGAAGAACAGAGGACGTTAGTGCCACGTAGCTCAGAGGAAACAAGGATATGATAAATGATGGCCTTTTTTACTGCCCAAACATGTTACCATTCAAGTACTGGAAAATAAAACACTCAAGTTTGAATCTGGTATAATCTTTAAAAATCCAAGGGCGTAGAGAGAAGTCAGTGGTGATGCTGAGATTTTACATGTTGTGTCGGGTCTGACGTCATTAAATGTCATAAATATCAAGACAACAAAGGAGGACAAATGATAGTAGCAATAATGTCACTGATGCAAAGACAGACAAACTATTCGACACAAAAATTATGTGTCACCATGTCCGTACCCTCCTCAGGAAATTGTATCACCAGTGGGTCTGTGAAAGAGACAAGAAGGCTCTTCTAGAATGAGAAGAAACTACCTATTGCCACTCCAGAATAGACACATTGAATGTAGTTCTTAGTTTGGTTAGCAAAAATTGCTTCATAGCTTCCGTTGATCATAAGGATGCTCACTATTCTGTCTACGTACATTCTGATCACAATTGTTTAAACGATTTAAATGGAAAGGGCAAACATACTAATTCAGTGCACAACAAAATGGTTTGGCACTTGCTATAAAAAGTTTGAACTTTGAGCAAAGAAGGGCATATGCCCAGTATTTTTGGATAACTGTTGTTTAACAGCACTGAGAAAGATTGCATTGATAACATCCAGTACACTTGAGCAATGTTTCAAAATCATAGGTTGCAAATACTGCTGGGTGTGACTTTTTATCGATCAAATGTCACGTTATATTAGTATGGATGCAGAAAGGAAACTGACACTGACTTGATTCTGAATACAGTAAGTATGGAAGCGATTGAGGACGGATCCGACTGTAGATCTGTTCCGCTCATGTTGCATCTATGGACTCTATACAGTTGCATCGCTTCATTGATGATCATTAACCACTGCACGTTTGCTTGTTTTCATTCGACGCCTGCCTACCTTGCGCTGAAGAGATCTAAGCTAAGTGAAAAATCCGTTCATTTTCATTGTCCTGTTTGTTTGTGTCTTGCCTGAAGAAGACCTGATAGGTAGAAACGCGTCGTATTTTGTCTTGTGACTCGTTTATCCGCGTTTCTCTTGGCGGTTCGCTAACATTTATATAAGATTTATTTCACTGCACATACGTTTACAAAAAAAAGGTCCTGAGAGATCCAAATCTTGTCTCAGTGGACGTATTTGTTCATTTGTGTCAGCCATTGGATAGGCCCAGTACGAGTCTGCACCATTCTCTTGGAGTCTTTGCGGTATTGGTCTTGGGATTATTCCAATATCTGTTTGGTTGGAGATGTTTCTTGCTCTTGTTCCTTCACGTCTGGAGGCCACCTCCTCTCTTGAGGCCACCTCCTCTCTTGATGATGAGCTCTGAATCATGGCCTATAGTATAGTGACTTTGATCT
>CM065739.1:18339714-18349714 GCA_033310375.1 Conus canariensis
AAAAACGGGAACAGGTGTGCGAACACACACACACACACACACACACACACACACACACGCACACACACACACACACACACACACACACACACACACACACACACACATACACACGTAATATAGGCTAGTTAAGGATTACTATTGTGTGTGTGATTTACAGAAAAGTTGGGAGGTATTCAAGCAAAAGGAGATTAAATTATTTTTTGTATGCATACAGGAAAACTAAAATTGTCATTCTTTCAAAATGTCTAATTCATAGATATATTGTCGTAGTCCTGATGTATTGATATATTGTTCTACGAGACTCAAACATAATATATCAGTTAACAATATTATAGATGTTATTACTATTTCTAACAGAATTACAGTTGCTACTGTATTGGGGAGAAAAAAAGTCTTAATTATAAAATTCGGTGTATTCTAGTTCTTTTCCATGGTTGCTTCTTACATTACTGGCCAGAATTCATTGCTGCTACAGATATACTACATGCCAGTTGTACATTAACCAAAACAAGTATCAGTCTATGTATAGTGAAATATATATGTAAAAGACCCACATTTCCCCTTCTCCCTACTCACATGTATGCTTGCATGCATATAATGCACTCACACAGACAATAAATATAACCAAATTTTCTCTCTCTCTCACTCTCTCTCTCTCTCTCTCTCTCTCTCTCTCTCTTACACACACACACACACAACACACACACACACACACACACACACGCACACACACAACACACTACACACACACACACACACAAACCGTGCCCATGCACATGCACTTCTGTACATGTGCACACACGCGCACATACACACAGGCACACACGTGCGCACGCACGCACACACACACACACACACACACACACACACGCACACACACACACACACACACACACACACACACACACACACACACACACACACAACATGTGTGTGTGTGTGTGTGTGTACACACATAAACACACACAAGCGCACACACATACAAACACACACACACACACACACACACACACACACACACACACACACACACACACAAATATGCGCACGCACACACACACATGGGCCTATGGCCACATATCTGTACACACACATGTGCACATTCACTACACACATGTACCAAAAGACACAACCAATGTTAGGTAGGCATTCAAGATCTGACCAGCGAATTTGTGACTACAAAATCCCAATAGAACACTTGACTCGATTTAGGCAGTCCCATTTGTTAAATGGAGACGCCTTTCATGTACCTACAAAGTCCAGTACATCACAATACGATGTTCTTGTAATTACATTCTGAGGAAATACTTTCTGTACAAACTTTTCCCAAAACCCGGTACTTCGAGATCCTGGTTCCTGGTTGTCCTAGCTCATGGCGCTTTAAGCTTGTAAAAACCAAGCATCATCAGTCACTTTGTTCTTATTGTCTCAGCTGGTGGAAATGCTTTCAGTACGGGTTTAGCAAACCCTCGTATCTTTGAGATACTAGTTTCTGGTTGTCCTTGATCATGGCACTTTCAGCTGTCGGAAACCAAGCATCTCATGCATGTTTTGAATTGTATTGTTTACACTTAGCACAAGAGATCAATGCAAGTTCAAGAAAATGCTTTCAGCAGAAATGATATTGATTTACTTTGTGTAAAAGGCTTGAGGCGCTCACTTATTTGTTTTCATGCTACAGCAGCTGAAAATTTAAAAATCGTCTCCTGTAGGGATACTTGATTCTGGCTGTTAACCCTCGAAATACAGATGTAAAAGCAAAACTGGTTACAAATGATAACTAAAAGAAGCTCAAATATCTGAAAAGAATATAGTATAAAAGCAGTATAGCATGATGATGTTGAGGAGAAGAGTGTTTGGGAAATAAAAATATTCCTAAACCTTTTGTAGAAGCAGACATTTTGAAAGACAGACATAAACACACTAAAAACAAAACAGGAGATTCAAAACTTAAAAGCCAGTATATCAAGAATGTTTACCCAAAATGCACTTCCCTGAACATTTTTTAAAGTCTATGTTTCAGACGTTACAAAAAACCTTACAAGCTGATATGTGCTGATCCAACGAGACTCCTCTGAAACCCATTTTAAAATCGCATCTATACAAATCCTCTGTCTTGTACCATCATATTGCACTCTGAAATAAACAACCGAATGCGCACAAAAGCATCACACTTTATCTAACTCAAAGTAAGTTCTGGCGAAGTCTCACTGCTCTCATCCACACACCTAACCCACGCCTGTCCAGCAATGACGTTCTGCGATTAACAATTTGAGGTTACATATGTAATAGGGGCTGGAATAGCTCAGTGGTAGAGCGCCGGACTTGTAATCTTGGTGATCGTGGGGTTGCAGGTTCGAATCTCCGCTGGGCCGTTTCAGTGCAGGGGAATTTTCCCCGCAGAGTTAACATTGATTCTGACTTCATTTCTAATACAGTCCTTTGAATGAGACTATAAACCGAGGTTCCGTGTGTGAACGCACGCATAACATATTGCACACATGTAAAATCCCATCAACAACTTTCGGAAGAGATGGCCAGTTTGGCCGTTGGTATGGATAACACGCTACATGTAGCATACACCCTGCGTGGGAAATGGATAGAATGAAGGAAGTAAGGCAACTGAGTGAACGGTATTGAAAAATATTGACTGGATGACATGGGCAACAACTGAATGAAGCACCAGCTGGCAGCTCTTCAGTCAGCACTACCCAGGTAGGCAGCCCGTTGTGTAAAGATAGTGGATTGTAAAGTGCTTAGAGCTTGGTCTCTGGCTGATGATAGGTGCTATGTAAGTATTCATAATAATGATACTGATAAATAATAATAATAATAATAGTAATAATAACAATGATAATAATAATAATAACAGTAATGATAATAATAAAATAATAATAATATAAATAATAATAATAATAATATTTGGCTGGAGATGTTCTGAAGATGACCACAGAAGACCCTTCATAAAACCGCTTGTCTTCAATCTCCCCTTTTGCCACCTTAAGTATCAAGCAATATGTTGCTATTTTTTTCCAGAAATACACTAAATTTAGTTTCATGAAATTTTTTACTTTCTGTTGGTGGAGTCATTTGAGGGCAAGGGTTGGGGTCTCGCTTGGCTAATTCTGTGTTGAAGTCACTTCAGGCCAGCCCAAGAATGACCTTTTGGAGAAAACGTGGGAGCGTGCTCATTCTGGGGCACTACACCGTCGTTGAAAAATACTGAGTTTTGTACCTGGCAGCTGAAAGGTTAAGTTAATGTGTCTGCAGTTAACGTGTTAAACAGTTAGACACAGAGCAGAGCACACAGTTGGCCGTCTACCAGTTCTGAGATCATTTTGTTTTCATACCAGATGTTTGAATCCACTCGGCAGTAACACATTTACTTTACAAGTGCCCCAGATTTCTGTCTCATGTTGTACAATAAGCTGGATTTGGAAACCAAACACGTTTATACACTAAACAGTAAACAAATAGGGTAACGTTTGCTCCCATAAGAAAACCTAACACAGAGTAACTTTTATTCAAGACTGGTACAGCCTTTTAAACTTGAATAAAGTCAGACAAATACAAAGACGAACAATCTAATAGTGGGGAAAAAACAAGTGCAGGCCAACAACTCAACTATCTTCATAGTAATGACTTGGCAAAGATTTGGACTTGGGGGGGAGGAGGGTGGAGGTTGAAGATTGAGAAACTGGGAACATGAAATTAAGAAAATGTATTATAGATATGAAAACTCTTCACTAGCTGCATGAGGGAATTACTTTTATACACATTAAGAACTAATAGTTTTCAAACCTGCCCACACTTTTATGGCATGAAGGTTTCTTTCCTTGATCATACATACAATTATAACTGGATCAACAAAAAGCAAGGCTTGGTTGTGAAATGGGTTCTGATGTATTTGTACATGTTTACTACAGCCAGTCATTATTCTACCGCCATAACCCTGTATCTCTCCTGCATATAAGTACCTTGCTCTTGCTAAAACCCACTGTGCTACGTTTGTCCACGTAACTCGTAAGTTTCAATTCTGGTACTGCTTCAATATTCAGTCATGCGTGAAGACCCTTAGCTGCTTCTGAGAGGAAAATATCATTGCCAGGAACAAATAAAACGAACAGCTCAGGAAACCATTGTAAGAAGAAAGAATCCTGGTACTTTCATAGGCTGAATTCTGTACTGAAAATAAAAAACAAACAAACAAAAACCCACAACTACTAATGAAAGGAAATATAGTGCCAGTTGTTCTAGATGAAAAAAAAGATATTGTAATATATCAGTTGCCTGTCAGATTGATGCTCGTGCTGGCTTGGCCACATCAGACGCATGGATGACTGTCGCATCCCAAAGGACATGCAGCACGGCAAGCTGGCTACAAGCTCTAGACCCACAGGATGACCCGCCCTACGCTAGAAGGATGTATGCAAGCGTGACCTGAAGGCAGGCAGACTCGACCCAACAGACCTGGAGACAGCAGCTTCAGACCTGGTCAGCTGATTGTCCACCATCAAGGCTGGCATCAAGCAAGCAGAGCTGAGGACAGAGGCCCAGTGAGAAGAACGAAGGCGCTGCATATGGTAAAGAATTGTGTCGGCACCCACAGACAGTCATGACTGAGACTTCACCTGCAGCAACTGCAACCAAGTCTGCCACTCGAGGATCAGGCTCTTCAGCCACAGCAGGTACTGCAACTCCACAAGTGACTGATCCATGGTGCAACAACAGATGGATTTCAAAATAATAATAATAATAATGATGATGATGATGATGATGATGATAATAATAATAATAACAATAATAATAATAATAACAAATCAGCAGCAACAATAACGATAACAACAATCACCTCTTTTTAGCATGGCTTCCACTGACTCACGTTGGAAGAAGGAGTTCCGGGATCTGGAATAACAAGGTTATATTTTTGTCATAGTGTTTTCAGTCTTTGCCCCATGCCCTAGGTAAGCTTCTTGATACATATTTGTTACACAGCAATGGAGCGTACCCTTCATCTCTTTCTTTTATAATTTTAGTGAGAGAGAGAGAGAGAGAGAGAGAGAGAGAGAGAGAGAGAGACAGAGACAGAGACAGAGACAGACAGACAGACAGACTGACAGACAGACAGAGCATTTGACTGTATACGATGGACTACCTACTTCAACATTTGTTTGTAGCTTTGCGTTTGGTTTCCACATCTAAGCTCCAGGGCAATTCTGACAGGTACAGTAATGCTTTCCGCTGGGAGAGTGGTCCTGTGGTTTACTATCTGACAAACAAAGTCATGGAAGGAGTTGAAGATCAAAAATGTGTCAATTGGTCCTCCCAGACCTTTAATCTCCTGAAGTGTGAGGACTGGGCTGACAGCCTTTTGTGTGAAGTCCCCTCCGTCCTGGATCATCCCCATACCAAGGAATCTGTCACATTTCCCGTTCCACACAGCACCATTCTACCACTCTATGTTCATCTCGAGGTCTGTCCCATGCAGCACCTGACTCACGAACTGCTGGCCTGTGATGTGAAAAGTCGGTGCAGGGAGCTGGAGAACACGGAGATGTGGTATAGGGCGACCTGCAGTATGTCCCAGGGACTGACCCAGCCCTACTTTTACTGTGACGTGTCAGGAGAGTTCGTGCCTTACAGTCTGGTGTGTGATTATAGACAGGATTGTTCCGGTGCACGTGACGAAGACTTCTGTCAACATCTGCCATGCAAGGAAGGCATGACAGACTGTGGACACGGACAGGTTCGTGTTCTCACGCTTCTGAGAACCTTTCACCAACCCACCACGACCACTGTTATCTGATCATGTGTTCCTGCAGATCCCACATCATTGTCCATCAAAGGCAGCATGCCACTTTGTCTGATCACACTGACACTCGACTTTCTTCCTTTTTGTACTCCCAGTTCTTATAGAACAGGGAGTACTTTAGAATGGGAACGAAGAAATGCTGTGTGTGTGTGTGTGTGTATGTGTGTGTGTGTGTGTGTGTGTGTGTGTGTGTGTGTGTGTGTGTGTGTGTGTGTGTGTGTGTGTGTGTGTGTGTCCGTGGTCAAAATGTGTTCCACTCGCTCCAGACAAAACTACTGGACCGGTCTTTCTGAAAATTTGTAGGTATGTTCATTATGGGTCACAGATGATGCCCGATGTTTTAGTTTACCCCGTTATAGCCGTTACTAACGGCTGTAACGGCCTGTAACGGTTTTTCTTCTTTATGGAATATCTCAGAAAGTACGTGGCCGATCTTTGTGAAAATTTGTAGGTATGTTTATTATGGGCCACGGATGATGCCCGATGTTTTAGTTTACTGTTATAACCGTTACTAACGGATGTAACGGCCTGTAACGGTTTTTCTTCTTTATGGCATATCTCAGAAAGTACCTGGCGTTTCTTTGTGAAAATTAGCAGGTATGTTCATTATGGGTCACGGATGATGCCTGATGTTTTATTTTACCCCGTTATAGCCGTTACTAACGGCTGTAACGGCCTGTAACGGTTTTTCTTCTTTATGGAATATCTCCGAAAGTACTTGGCCCATCTTTCTGATAATTTGTAGGTATGTTCACTATGGGTCATGGATGATGCCTGATGTTTTATTTGACCAGAATAGCCGTTACTATCGGTTATAATGGCCCCAAATGGTTTTTCTTCTTATGGAATATCTAAGAAAGTACTTGGCCGATTTACAAGCGGTTTGGATGATCTTGTGACAAATCGGATCCTCTTTCCATATGTAAGTGATGTAACGCTAAAATCGATTAAACATGTTGAAAACCGTTATTTTGCCGTTATTTCTTATGTATAGGTGGATTTTGATGAAATTTGGTATACTGAAAGGTTATCACACACAAATGGCACTTCTATACAGTGTTTCACAATTCGACCGTTAAAAACCGTTATTCTTGACATACTGTCCGATTTGGATGAAGTTCGGTATGTACATAGGCTTTAGCTCAGTGATGACTAAAATACCAGTTTCAAAAGTGTACATCAGTTATATAACCGTTAAAAACCGTTATTTTGCCGTTATTGTTTTACATATTGGTGGATTTTAATGAAATTTAGTATACATAAAGGTTGTCACACACAAATGGCACTTCCATATAGTGTTTCAAAATTTGACCGTTAAAAACCGTTATTCTTGACATATTGTCCGGTCTGTATGAAATTTGGTAGGTACATAGGCTTTAGCCCAGTGAGGACTAAAATATCAGTTTCAAAAGTGCACATCGGTTAAATAACCGTAAAAAGCGTTATTTTGCCGTTATTTATCTCAGAAAGTACTTGGCCGATTTATAAGCGATTTGGAAAACTGGGAGTACGTTTATATCCTTTGCATCTTGTTTGTCTTCTCGTTCAGGCCCCTTCAAGGTTCATACTACTACACCTTTCATCATGGTCCCCACCATAAACAACCACAACCAGCTTGGTTCTGTTGAATACTACTACACCTTTCATCATGGTCCCCACCATACACAACCACAACCAGCTTGGTTCTGCTGAATATTACTACACCTTTCATCATGGTCCCCACCATAAACAACCACAACCAGCTTGGTTCTGTTGAATACTACTACACCTTTCATCATGGTCCCCACCATAAACAACCACAACCAGCTTGGTTCTGTTGAATACTACTACACCTTTCATCATGGTCCCCACCATACACAACCACATCCAGCTTGGTTCTGTTGAATACTACTACACCTTTCATCATGGTCCCCACCATACACAACCACATCCAGCTTGGTTCTGTTGAATACTACTACACCTTTCATCATGGTCCCCACCATAAACAACCACAACCAGCTTGGTTCTGTTGAATACTACTACTCCTTTTATCATGGTCCCCACCATACATAACCACATCCAGCTTGGTTCTGTTGAATACTACTACACCTTTCATCATGGTCCCCACCATACATAACCACATCCAGCTTGGTTCTGGTGAATACTACTACACATTCCATCATGGTCCCCACCATACATGACCACATCCAGCTTGGTTCTGTTGAATACTACTTCACCTTTCATCATGGTCCCCACCATAAACAACCACATCCAGCTTGGTTCTGTTGAATACTACTACACCTTTCATCATGGTCCCCACCATACATAACCACATCCAGCTTGGTTCTGTTGAATACTACTACACCTTTCATCATGGTCCCCACCATACACAACCACATCCAGCTTGGTTCTGTTGAATACTACTACACCTTTCATCCTGGTCCCCACCATACATAACCACATCCAGCTTGGTTCTGTTGAATACTACTACACCTTTCATCATGGTCCCCACCATACACAACCACATCCAGCTTGGTTCTGTTGAATACTACTACACCTTTCATCCTGGTCCCCACCATACATAACCACATCCAGCTTGGTTCTGTTGAATACTACTACACCTTTCATCATGGTCCCCACCATACACAATCACATCCAGCTTGGTTCTGTTGAATACTACTACACCTTTCATCATGGTCCCCACCATACATGACCACATCCAGTTTGGAAGTAAATATGAAATGAGGCAGGGAACAGTAAATAATAAACAACAAACAAATATGGTAACTCTTGCTTCAGCAGGAAAACACAACTCCAAATGAATAATGCCTACAACACCGAATCGCCTAGCAGACATGACAGCACAGAGCACACAGAACAAACACGGAAACATCTCAAAAAAGGATGTTCCAAGCTTGCCCATATACCCTGCACCGAACACATCTAAACAGCAACAAGAACTGGCGAAATGAACAAATATAAATTAACATATATTCAAGACTGGCACAGCCTTTTAAAACTAAACTAAAGTCAGACAAGTACAAGGACGAACAGAAACAAATACAAATAACCTCGATTTGATTAAAACGAAAGTAAATATGAAATGATGACAAACAAGTAGGGTTACTGTTGCTCCCATAAGAAAATATAACTCCAAAGAAATGCAGCATCCATCAGCAAATCGCCTAGCACACATGACAGCACAGAGTACACAGAACAAACAAAGAAACATCCCCCAAAAGGATATTCCAAGCAGCTTGGTTCTGTTGAATATTACTACACCTTTCATCATGGTCCCCACCATACACAACCATATCCAGCTTGGTTCTGTTGAATACTACTACACCTTTCATCATGGTCCCCACTGTAACGTGGTGAAACTGCCCCCCTTCCCAGTTTAACTCCCGGGAGTCAGTCTCGCACTGTCCCAGATTCCAGGGGAGTTAAACTGGCACCGTTCACCGTTATAGAACAGCCCCCGGAGAGTTAAACTAGACAAGTCCCAGAACAGCCCCCTCCCTTCCTAGGGAGTTAATCTGGCACCGGCCTTAAACAGCCCCGTTAGAGAGTTAAACTGGACCTGGCCTAGAGCACCCCCCCCCCCTACCCTCTCTCTCCTGGGGAGTTAATCTGGATCCCCCCTCCTCCCCCGGGAGTTAATTTGGCATTGGCCCAATAAGCCCCTCCCCTTGAGGAGTTAAACTGGACCTGGCCCAGAACAGCCCCCTAAGACATCTGGGGATTTAATCTGGCACTGGACTGGAACAGCCACCCACTGGAGAGTTAAACTAAACTGGCCCAGAACAGCCCCCTCCCCCTCCTGGAAGTCAAACTGGCCCTGGCACAAAACAGCCCCCCGTTCCCCCCCCCCCCCTACTGGGGAGTTAATCCGGCACCAGCCCAGAACAGCCCCTCTGGAGAGTTAAACTGGACCTGTCCCAGAACAGCCCCCCTCCAGGGGAGTTAAACTGGCACCGTTATGGAACAGCCCCCCCCCCCCCCCCCCACCCGGAGAGTTAAACTAGACAAGTCCCAGAACAGCCCCCTCCCCTTCCTCGGGAGTTAATCTGGCACCGGCCTTAAACAGCCCCGTTAGAGAATTAAACTAGACCTGGCCTAGAGCACCCCCCCCCCACCCTCTCTCTCCTGGGGAGTTAATCTGGATCCCCCCCCCCCCCCCCCCCCGAGTTAATTTGGCATTGGCCC
>CM065739.1:18354714-18377214 GCA_033310375.1 Conus canariensis
CAAGGATTAACCACTGGGTTATCTGACAAGAGATGACATGGGAGTGATGTGCTGGATGGAAATTTTGGCGAACAAATCATGTTTTTGATATATGATGATAATTGACAGGGCAAAGAGGGGTAATAATGTGAAGGATTGTGGCTGCGAGCCGATTCTCTTGTGTGAACATGCTGGAACTGTGAACCGCTAAAAATTGATGTTTTTTTTCTCTGAGAGATGTGTATTACTACTGGTTATTGTGTGGAGACATTTCCTTGTGAAATTGGCCATTTCCTAGATTATTTAGTATGTCCTAAGGGGGCCCATGGAGTCCGTGTTGGATCGCTTAGATGGGTTTATTTCTCCAAGAATTGGGTGTGATTCATAATTTCATATGTAATAGCGTGGATTGGCTCAGAGAGAATATTGTTTTACTGCTGTTGTAAGGGTTGGCAGGAAATGGGTCTGATAACCCCAAAGTGAGTAATGGGGTGGGGAATGTGTTCGAAATTCAAGGGGTCACTCTCATGCCCGAGTGGGAAGTAGGCAAGGGAGATGGAGAGTTAAAGCTTTACCAAGTAGCCTGTGTGCCTTGATGACTCGGGTAGTAGCAACATTACAGTAGGGGCCTACAGTTGTGTCAGCAGGTATCCTGTTCCGTCCTGAGGCTGGGGCCAGATCACCGCAGTCTACTGCCGCGTGCTGGCAGGTGAGCGGCGCTTTCCAGTGCCTGTTGTTTTCCCGGGAGAGGGAGACCACCCAGGCCGTCTGCCTTCTGTGGGGCAGCTCTCCTCCGGCTACCGGTGCTCTTCCGGGAGTTCTCCGGCGCTGGTTCCTCGTCCCTGTTCAGGCGTCCGGTGAGAGGGCGCTGCACCAGGCCTTTTTCCCTCACCCTTGGTGTCCGACGGGGCCTTCAGAGGAGGAGGCGTCCTACGAGCCCCGGACCCGTCGAGAGGGCGTCTGTTGTGTACGTTGGGTGTCGTGCCCATCGCAGGGGGGAGTCAGTCTGCGGGAAGCCACGGTCAGCGCCGGGGTGCAGAGTCTTCGGGGAGGTGTCAGCCTGTGAGGGGCCACGTACAGCGCCGAGGACTGGAGCTTTCCGGGCCGGGATGGGTTGTCCCATGTTTGTGGTAGAAGGGGTGTAGCGTTAGGCAGTAGGGTTAGGGGTGTTAGCTACTGCCTCCTTTTAGGACGTAGTGGCCGGCACAGTGTAGGGTACTTGTCGTTGCCTCCCTTAGGGACGCAGCGACCAGTTTGGTAGTGGTCCCGGGTTAAAAGAGAAGGGTGAGTCCTGGGAAGAGGTGTGGGTGGTAGCAGTAGTTAAGAGATTAGAGTCCCTTTGGTAAATCCTTGTCCCGAGTAGTTAGTCACCACGTGTGCGGGCTATCGCTGTGTCCCCAGGTCACAGTGATATACCGCAACTGGTGTTTCAGGTTAGGTTAGGGTCTTCCAGGTCATTATCGTAGAGTAGGGTAGGTCAGCGGGAATTAGGATACTTGTGTGCAGTTGTGGATGTGCGTGAGTGGTGGCGCCATGGAGTGTGTGTGAAATAAAGAAGCGTGCGTGATTGTAAAACTGTGTTAGTGTGCTGTGTTGTCTGACCTAGTGTGTGATAGGCGTGGGTAAGGGTGGTAGGGCCGTCCGGCTTAGCGACCGTGACACTTTGGTGGAGATGCGGGGTAGACATAAGGGGTTCTGGGTAGGTGATAGGTAGCTAGGAGGGAGGTAAGGGGGGTGTTGTGTCCGGTGTGTACGTTGTGTGAAATGTAAGTGGGTGGTTGGTGGGAGCGTACCAGTACCCTGGGAGGTGGTACGTAGTGTCCCTGTTCACTTCAGGCAGGTTTCCATTGGCATTGGGCAGGGCACTTGTGTTGGTGTGATTGGGTTGGCGCTACCGAGTGAGTGAGGTATGAATGGTCAATAAACATTGAGTGGTTGTTGGAAGTGTGAGTGATTACACCGTACAGTGTAGGTGAGGTGCCGGAGGGTACCAGGTGTCTTTTGTGTCCCTTACATAGGGTATACCCCAGTGAGTAGGTAGAGTGGTACCCGGCCCGTGACTGTGCACACTGTGTGCTCGGATATCCTGTGGGGATTAAGGGCAGTGTAAGCCCAGGTGACTGTGTGTGGGAAGCACGAGGGTGCGCAGTGTTGTGGCATAGGGTATGCTGTGAGTGCACCTGGACTTGAGGGGTGCAAGTGCACTGTGATCGTGTGGGTGCGGCCTACCAGAGACAGTGAGGCCTGTGACTGTGGGTAACTGGTGCGCATGCACAGTGGACAGTGGACACACGGTGTCACGTGGTTCAGTCCGTGACCAGACAGTGCATTGGTAGGATTGTATGGGTTGGAGCCCATGTGGGTATATGTATGAGGTACACAAGTGTGGGTGGAGTTATGCTTGGTGCGTGACTCATTGAGAGTATTGTGTACTTGTGCAGAGTTGTTTCCGGGGCTAGTGCGTAGTCAGGAACCTCCAGTTGCGCTCAGATCGCATACTGTCCATTGCTAGCTCTGTGGTGGTAGGGGTACCCTATGTCTAAACACACCCGAGCCCATCCACAGTACGACCCCGATAGTGTCATGGATCCACAGGCCCCTACGGCGGATACCAAACCTAAGGTTAGTGACCAGGGAGCGGGGGTGGATCGAGAACAGGGGGCGGGGGCTTATGCAAAGTTTGCCAAGTTGGGAGCGGCGATGGGTTTAGCTGGGGGAGACCTCGCCAAGTTCGTCACAGACTCAGTACGTAATGAGGATGAGAAGACGGCGAGAGAAGCAGAATTGGAGCTCCGGATGGAGGAGAAAGTGAGGCAGAAGATGAGGGATGAAGAGGAGAAAGCTGCTAGGCAGAGGGAGCTAGAGATGAAGCAGAGGGAGCTAGAGATGAAGCAGAAGAAGATCGAAGAGGAGAAGGAAAGGTTAAAGCAGAAGGATGAAGAGGAGAAAGCTGCTAAGCAAAGGGAACTAGAGATGAAGCAGAAGAAGATCGAAGATGAGAAAGCAGCGAGACAGATGGAATTGGAACTGCAGAGGAAGAAGATGGAGGAAGAGAGGGCAATAAGGGAAGTAGAAGCTCAGGCACGGCAAGCCGAGTTAGATCTCAAGAGACGAAGAGATGAAGCCGAGTTAGAGGCAAGAGAGCGAGAGCTAATCGTACAAGAGAGACAGGCCTTAGATGAAGCAGCGCATAGGAAACGCTTGATTGAGGTGGAGGAAACGAAGCATGTCCACCTTGAGCCGTTAGGAGAGAACGACGACGTGGACGCTTTCATCGCCCAATTTGAGCGTGTAGCCCAGATGTGCAAGTGGAGCGAGACCTCATGGCCCACACGTCTGATGTCTCTGCTGAGAGGAAAGGCTAGAGAAGCGGTGATGCGCTTAAGTGCGGATGAGTTAGGCGACTATGATCGGATAAAGAGCGCCCTGTTAAGCCACTTCAGGCTAGATGCTGAGGCCTACCGGGAAAAATTCAGAAGCATCAAGAAGGACGCTGCTGAGACTTTCGGCCAGATGCTGGCAAGGATGAAGCGGTGGTTTTCCCTCTGGTGTGCGGCAGCGGGCAAGGATGAGAGTGTGGCAGAGGATGTAAAGGATCTGCTTTTCCAAGAACAGTTTTACCAGCTGCTGTCCCCAGAGTTCACGATCGAGGTACGGAAGACATGCCCGAAAACTGTTGAACAACTTGCAACGGAAGCTACTGTTTTAGCAGAGGCCAAAAGATTGGGGAGGAAGGCGAGGCAAGACCGAACAGTTAACCAGCCCAACCTGGGTAATAGGCGCGAAACAGTAGGGAACCAGCCCACACAGAGATCCCAACAGAGTGATGGTGCACTACAGCAGCTGAACAGGAGATCAGAAGGGCCTAGATCGACCATAGTTTGTTTCAACTGCAAGAAGCCAGGCCACATCGCTAGGAAATGCCCTGAGCCCCATTCTGTTGGAGCTGTTCATTGTTGTGACCAGCCCCAAGCTCGAGTAGTCCCTACGTTGTGTCGCCCATGCGCTGAGCAGCGGTACGAGCCTGCGTGCATTGTAGAAGTTAACGGGTCTCCGGCCAATGGGTTACGGGACACTGGTGCCGGACACACCGTAGTGGCCAAGTGGTTAGTACCGGCAGATGCGTACACAGGAGAGACAGTCCCAGTAGTGTTGGCTGAATCCAGATGTAGGTCTGTGTTACCTGTGGCGGTAGTAGAGTTGAAGTCACCATTCATCGCAGGGAAGTTGGAGGTTTTGGTCATGAATAGCCCTGTGCAGGAAGTCCTGATCGGAAACTTCGCAAAGAGAGTAAGAGATCCCGGTTGGACACGTGTGCCTGTATACGCAGACCCGGCGTTGGTAGGGGCAGTGCAGACACGCGCGCAGAGAGCCAGGGAGCAGCAAGAACCTGTACCAATGCCCGTCGAGGAATGCATTCTGAACACCTCTACCCAGCAGTTAATTCAGATGCAGGACCAGGATGAAACCTTGAGGAAGGCTTGGAGTGCGTGTGAAGCAGGGACGCACTTCCACACCAAGTTTGGACGAGTTGAGTACGCGCGGAAGTCTGGTGTACTGGTCCGGCGGTTTGAGGGTCCCAAGGACGTAGCGAATCAGATCTGCGTCCCAGCTGAACTACGGACCACGGTGATGAAGCTAGCCCACGACGTACCCATGTCTGGTCACTTAGGTACCACCCGAACCAAGGAGCGAGTTGGTCGCCATTTTTATTGGCCAGGCATGCATGCGGACATTCGTCGGTACTGCCAGTCATGCTTCCAGTGTCAGCGTACTGTGGACAAGGGAAGAGTCTCAAGAGTTCCCCTCGTGAAGATGCCACTGATGCGTGAGCCGTTCGAGCGGGTTGGGATGGACATCATTGGTCCCATCGTTCCAGCATCCCAGAATGGGTACAGATACGTGTTGGTGACGGTCGACTTTGCGACAAGATATCCGGAAGCAGTCCCTCTTCGCCAGATCACGAGTGAGTCGGTGGCAGAGGCAGCGTTCAACATGTGGACACGAACGGGAGTCCCTGGGTCGGTACTGACTGACAGAGGAACCCAGTTTACTGGTCAGATCATGCAGGAGGTCTACCGACTATTAGCCATTCGAGGTCTGACTACCACACCATACCATGCGCAGTGCAATGGATTGGTGGAACGCTTCAACGGTACTCTGAAGCGGATGCTGCGCAGACTATGTCAGGAGAAACCAGGTGATTGGGATCGGTGGATACCAGCACTGCTGTTTGCGTACCGAGAGGTCCCACAAGAGAGTACCGGTTTTTCGCCTTTTGAGCTGCTATATGGACGCCAGGTGCGCGGGCCGATGCAGATATTGAGAGATCTGTGGTTACAACCGGAAAGGCAAGAGCTCCGTACAGCGGCAGAATACGTCGTCAACTTGAGGAACAAGATAGCTGAGTCATGCGAGCTGGCAAGGGAGAACTTGGCAAGGGCAGCGTATAGGTACAAGCGACATTTTGACTTGAGGGCGAAACCCAGGAAGATAGCTGTGGGGTCCAGAGTACTAGTACTTCGGCCGACCAAGCAGAACAAATTGGAACTGGCATGGAGGGGTCCCTATACAGTACTAGAAAGAGTGGGTGAAGCAGATTACCGCATAGCAGTAGGGGGAAAGACGAAGATTTTCCACGCAAACCTACTAAAGTCGTTCATCGAGCGCGCTGCAGATCCAACAGCCTCGGTAGCTGCGGTTGTTGTGCCGGAGGAGCCTGAAGAGGAAACAGTAACTCCCTTGATGAGCAAGGACATTCCTACCATTCCCTTGGAGGCCACAGAAGGCCCTAAAGATGTGGTAGTACTTACTGAAGACCAGCACTTTACTAGGAAGTTGCACGAGTTAGTGGCCGAATTCAAGGAAGTACTGACTGATGTGCCCTCATGCACAAACCTAGAAACGTGCAGCGTCAAGTTGACGTCAGACGTCCCTATCAGGTCGAAGCCATACCCAGTGCCTTTTGTGCAACGAGAGACAGTTAGGGAGGAGGTCAAAGCCATGATCAGGATGGGTGCGATTGAGCCATCGACGTCGCCATACTGCTCACCCATCGTACTAGTTAAGAAGAAGGATGGGAAGATCAGGTTTTGTGTGGATTTCAGGAGGTTGAATCGCATCGTACAGTTCGATGCTGAACCCATGCCGGATATCGAATACCTGTTCGCCAAGCTTGGAGAGAAGAAGGTGTTCAGCAAGATCGACCTCGCTAAGGGGTATTGGCAGATCCCGATGAGTAGAGAGGACCGCGCGAAGACTGCTTTTGCTACACCGGAAGGACAATTCCAGTGGAAGGTTATGCCATTTGGACTGTGTACTTCAGGGGCAGTGTTCACGCGCATGATGAGAAAACTATTGCAGCCACTAGAGAGCCCGGATGTCAATAATTTCATTGATGATATCCTGGTGGCCACAGTTGATCAGGACAGCCATATAGAGGTTCTCAGGCGTGTGTTCCAGAGACTCAAGGAATGTTCTTTGTCAGCCCGGCCTTCAAAGTGAGTTGGGAGGAAGGGAAATCACCTACTTAGGGCACAGGATAGGTGCAGGGAAAATATGGCCTGAGCAGGATAAAATGACCCGCATTATGGATGCGCCTAGGCCTGAGACCAAACGGCAGGTGCGGGGATTCCTGGGACTAGTGGGGTACTACAGGAAATTTGTGCCCCGGTTTGCTGACATTGCCAAGCCCCTTACTGATCTCACTAAGGGAACAACCAGGCAGGTGGAGTGGGACGACGAGTGCGAACGTGCGTTCCAAGCTTTGAAGCAGCATTTCTGCCAGCCTCCCGTCTGTAACCTGCCGGTGCCCGGGTTGACATTTGTGCTCCAGACTGATGCGTCAGAAGTGGGAGTGGGAGCTATACTGTGTCAGCAGTACCCTGAAGAGATGCGCCCTGTAGCATGTGCCAGTAGGAAATTAAGCCCTGCAGAGCAGAATTACCCTATAGTAGAGAAGGAGTGTCTGGCAGTGGTGTGGGGAATACAAAAGTTCCAGGTGTATTTGTATGGGACCCCCTTCATTGTCCAGACAGATCATTCCCCACTCCAATACTTAGAAAAGATGAAGTCTGTTAGTGGGAGAATCACAAGGTGGGCACTGCAGCTGCAGCCATTTCAGTTTACGGTGCAGGCAGTGTCTGGGAAGGACAATGTGGCGGCAGACTTCTTGAGTCGCTTGCCGTAGAGAGAGAGGGAGAGAGAGAGAGAGAGAGAGAGAGGAAACCTGAGGGTTCCGTTAACCTGTGTCGTGAGAGGTTGACATTGTCGAAGCTATGCATGTGTTATCTTTCGTAGAGAATGGCGTAGCAAAGTGTTACTGAGGGTGTGGTGTTTGTAGCACGTGTTACACTGCAGTTGTGCGTAATCAGAGCCCCTCAGTTATGGAATTTATATGTAGTGCGTAGTGTAACGGCTGCCCATAAGTGCCTGCGTTAAGGTCGTGTGAGGCAGAGTTAGTCCAGGTTGATTAATGTAACCTGTGGTTGTTGATGTATTTAAAGGTTGATGTTGTTGGGATGGAAGTTTTGGAGTGCATCAAAAGTAACAGTAGGACAGAATGAGTGATGGGAAATTGGATTCTCATAGGTAGGGTGTGGCTAAAACGCCGATCGAGTGAGAAGTTGTTTGTTTTAAACTGTAGTTAAAACTTAGGCAGGGGGGTGTGTCACCGATCGGCGGTACTAAATCAGTATGTCCATGTGTTTAAAAGTAGTGGTGGTTCAAGATAGAGAGCGTGTGCGCGTATGCGTGTGTGTGTGTGTGTGTGTGTGTGTGTGTGTGTGTGTGTGTGTGTGTGTGTGTGTGTGTGTGTGTGTGCGCGCGCGCGCGCGCTCGCGCGTATGTGAGGTTGGGATTTAGTTAGCTAGAGTTAGGTTAAGTTCCTCAGGGTTAGGTAGAAAGATTAGGCTAGGTAGGAGGCTGGGGAAATAGGACATACAATATTCTTTCATTCCAGTCTTCACTTATTGAAGGAATGGAATGGAAGCGGGGGGGGGGGGGGGGTTGGTTTCATTCCCGATTGTTACCCTTTTGTTACTTTGGTTCTATACCAGAGAAGGCGGGGCAGGATATCGGTTGTTGTTGTGTTGTCAAGTCTGTGAGTTGTTGTGGTAAATTGTCGTGTTGTTGCACGAGCAACAACTAGTCCGTTGGTCAGGTGTGTCAGCTCTGCGGAGGGATACACTGCTCTGACCAATCGTTGTTTTGTGTGGTGAGTGGAGTTCGCTTGATTCCGACCAGGGCGGAATGCGTTGGGGTAGCTTCACTTCGGTCCCTGGTGTTCGTCGGAGTGGACGTACTCCTTGTAGGTGCGGCGGCAGCGCCGTTAGTTTTGAAGAGTGACTTCGAGTCATAGTTAGTGCCAGGTCCTCGTCGGGGTTGGGTGCCCTTGGCCTGTGCTGAGTCGGTGTCGTCCTTGTTGGCAGCCACTGTCAGCCAGTTGCAGAACTGGTGTGGTTGATCGTCTGTATGTCCAGGTTGGTGATCTGTTAGGTTCGTTGTGCTGTAGTTCGTTGTGTTGTCTTGTATTATGGCGAGTTGTACTGTAGTTGTCTCAGGTTGGGATTAGTTGTATGGTGTTCGTTGCGTATACTGGTTGTCTGGTATGATGTTGTCTTGGTTCCGTGATTGGAATTTGTTGTCAGCCGGTTTGTGTTGTTACCTCTTTTCGGTATATTCTGTAAGTAGTGTACATAGTGGTTCCTGAGTTCGATTGTCATGTGACAGTTTGGCTAGACAATGTGGGTTCGATATAATAACCGTTGATGGGCGGTGATGTAGATATTGTTTGTGGTTTGTCTAGGTTAATTTCCGTGTGTTCAATGAGAAGGTAATACGAGGTTGCATTTGGTTGAGGATCATAATATGAGTCAGGTGCAGATGTGTCTGCGTGAATCATAGAGGGGTTTGATGATTGTGCTCAATCTCAATTGTAAATAGTAGGAGTTCGTTGAAATTGATTAACGATTTCAGAGTTGACCTGCACAGCATTGGAATCGGTTAACTGTGTAGTAAGGCCAAAGCCAGTTTGTGGTCGAGTGGTTTATACTGGGGTACGGTCGTAACCATTCAACTTATATTGGTGTCTTTTCACTTTCGTTACGAGTCAGGGTTCTCGACGCGGGTGTCGTGCGCGTGCGGACTGTATCTGTGACGTTCGCATTTGGTACAGGACAGTGAGTCCATATGGTTAGAAGTTTTGTAAGAAAGTGACAGTCGTCACACGTGCAGGGATGTATGTATTTGTGACAGAACGGGGTTGGAGAAAGATATCTTAGGTTGTGGGGAGGCAACCCAGTTATGAATTTTAGTAAGCAGAGAGAAGGGAAAGGTAAAGTTTAAGGCGAGTAGCTTAGCAGTTGATAAGATAAAAACGGATGATGTGCAGCATGTAATATTGTATGAAGTGTGGTTGTGTTGGCATAACAAGGATTAACCACTGGGTTATCTGACAAGAGATGACATGGGAGTGATGTGCTGGATGGAAATTTTGGCGAACAAATCATGTTTTTGATATATGATGATAATTGACAGGGCAAAGAGGGGTAATAATGTGAAGGATTGTGGCTGCGAGCCGATTCTCTTGTGTGAACATGCTGGAACTGTGAACCGCTAAAAATTGATGTTTTTTTTTCTGAGAGATGTGTATTACTACTGGTTATTGTGTGGAGACATTTCCTTGTGAAATTGGCCATTTCCTAGATTATTTAGTATGTCCTAAGGGGGCCCATGGAGTCCGTGTTGGATCGCTTAGATGGGTTTATTTCTCCAAGAATTGGGTGTGATTCATAATTTCATATGTAATAGCGTGGATTGGCTCAGAGAGAATATTGTTTTACTGCTGTTGTAAGGGTTGGCAGGAAATGGGTCTGATAACCCCAAAGTGAGTAATGGGGTGGGGAATGTGTTCGAAATTCAAGGGGTCACTCTCATGCCCGAGTGGGAAGTAGGCAAGGGAGATGGAGAGTTAAAGCTTTACCAAGTAGCCTGTGTGCCTTGATGACTCGGGTAGTAGCAACATTACAGTAGGGGCCTACAGTTGTGTCAGCAGGTATCCTGTTCCGTCCTGAGGCTGGGGCCAGATCACCGCAGTCTACTGCCGCGTGCTGGCAGGTGAGCGGCGCTTTCCAGTGCCTGTTGTTTTCCCGGGAGAGGGAGACCACCCAGGCCGTCTGCCTTCTGTGGGGCAGCTCTCCTCCGGCTACCGGTGCTCTTCCGGGAGTTCTCCGGCGCTGGTTCCTCGTCCCTGTTCAGGCGTCCGGTGAGAGGGCGCTGCACCAGGCCTTTTTCCCTCACCCTTGGTGTCCGACGGGGCCTTCAGAGGAGGAGGCGTCCTACGAGCCCCGGACCCGTCGAGAGGGCGTCTGTTGTGTACGTTGGGTGTCGTGCCCATCGCAGGGGGGAGTCAGTCTGCGGGAAGCCACGGTCAGCGCCGGGGTGCAGAGTCTTCGGGGAGGTGTCAGCCTGTGAGGGGCCACGTACAGCGCCGAGGACTGGAGCTTTCCGGGCCGGGATGGGTTGTCCCATGTTTGTGGTAGAAGGGGTGTAGCGTTAGGCAGTAGGGTTAGGAGTGTTAGCTACTGCCTCCTTTTAGGACGTAGTGGCCGGCACAGTGTAGGGTACTTGTCGTTGCCTCCCTTAGGGACGCAGCGACCAGTTTGGTAGTGGTCCCGGGTTAAAAGAGAAGGGTGAGTCCTGGGAAGAGGTGTGGGTGGTAGCAGTAGTTAAGAGATTAGAGTCCCTTTGGTAAATCCTTGTCCCGAGTAGTTAGTCACCACGTGTGCGGGCTATCGCTGTGTCCCCAGGTCACAGTGATATACCGCAACTGGTGTTTCAGGTTAGGTTAGGGTCTTCCAGGTCATTATCGTAGAGTAGGGTAGGTCAGCGGGAATTAGGATACTTGTGTGCAGTTGTGGATGTGCGTGAGTGGTGGCGCCATGGAGTGTGTGTGAAATAAAGAAGCGTGCGTGATTGTAAAACTGTGTTAGTGTGCTGTGTTGTCTGACCTAGTGTGTGATAGGCGTGGGTAAGGGTGGTAGGGCCGTCCGGCTTAGCGACCGTGACAGTTATGAATTGTAAATTTTTTCCACCTCATTTTTGCTGTAAGATCAAATGGAAGGAGATCAACTGACTAAAATATTGTAACAGATTTTTTGTGGTAAATGATATCGACAATTTGGAAAAAGAAAGCTTCAAAACACAGAATAACGAGGACCTTTGATCCTCCCCTCCCCCACCCCCTCCTATTTCTTTCTTCTTTTTTTTTGCTCTAGATCAAATGGAAAGAAAGTAACCAACTAAAATATTAAAAGAGGTTTTTTGTGGTAAACAATATTGACAATTTGGAAAAGAAAGGTTCAAAATGCAGAATAACGAGGACATTTTGAACGTTTAAGAAAACTACAGGACATTCCCCATACACCAGAAACTCACCAGGATCCAACTGATCGGTGAAAGATGACAACAGGGGAGTACCATTGCTGGGCGCTCGAGCAGCTCACACACAACTGACAGGACTGAGAGTCACCAGTTGGGGTGTGTGTCCCAGTGAACCTGTCACACGGGTCAAAGGGGTCACAGCCCAATTGGTACGACTTTCAGAAGCCAAGGAAACAAACGGCACTCGCTCATGACGTGGGAAATCGTGGGTGGATCAGGCAGAAGACACACAGCTTGTGTGCCAGTTGTCAGAACCCAAAGAAACGAAGGGATGGAAAAAGTATCTAGGCCACTTTACACACCTCTACCAATCTGTCATCGCTCCAGACCTTGGACGACACTGTGGGGATTGTCCAGAACGCAAAAGCAGCACAGAATATTTCAGGCGCAGGTGGAAAAACTCGACACGAAAGATCTTGTTATATACATTGATGGTTCCATGACCAAAGGTAAGTCAGGTTGGGTATACACAGGGAAGCTAAATGACAAAACTACTCAGGAACACAATGGCTCATTTCAACAAGTTCAAGTCTAACAATGCAGACAGAAGCAGTGACACAATCACCCCACTGACTGTAATCCACAGACTAGCTTAGAACTCAACAAGTCACGATAATGACAGCCTTTATGAACCTGCTCCAAAACAAGTAGAAAGTGGCATGGGAAGCCCTGCATGTCATGAAGTATGAGCAGCCTTCCATTGGGGAGACTCATGTGGATGTACTGCCCCTGACACACGGGTGTCAAAGGAGATGGAAGAGCAGAGTGGGCAAGGCAACGATAAGAACTGGATTACAGCTCGGCAGATCTGATGGTGTAAATATCTAAAGAATCACCTCACCAAATAAGATCTGTGCCATCTTTCAGCGCTCAGCATAAAGAGAGGAAGGGCAAGAAACGTCAACAACCAACCAACCACTGGAATAATATCAAGGCCAACATTGCGGAGACTCCTAAACACTGGGGCAGACTCATACTGGGCCTTTTGAATTGCAAATACAAATGACCAAACACACGTCAATTGGGATCAGACGTTGAATCTCTCAGGACCACCTGCTTTTACTGTAAATGTATGTGAACTGGTAAGTATGCATCAATGAAGAGATGCAAGTGTTTGATATGCAGAGTCCATAGATATGGGTGAGTATGCATTGGCGTGCGTGCGTATGTGCGTACGTTCGTGAGTGTGTGTGTGTGGTGTGTGTGTGTGTGTGTGTGTGTGTGTGTGTGTGTGTGTGTGTGTGTGTGTGTGAGCCCGCGCGTGCACGCGCGTGTGTATATCTGTGTGTGTGTATGAGTGTGTGTGTGTGTGTGCTTGTGTGTGTGCGTGCTTGTGTGTGTGTGTGTGTGTGTGTGTGTGTGTGTGTGTGTGTGTGTGTGTGTGTGTGTGTGTGTGTGCGCGTGACTTGTTGTTGGTGTTGTGTTGCTTTTGTACCCCCAGTTCTTATAGAAGAGGGAGTACCTTACAATGGGAACAAAGAAATGCTGTGTGTGTGTGTGTGTGTGTGTGTGTGTGTGTGTGTGTGTGTGTGTGTGTGTGTGTGTGTCCGTGGTCAAAATGTGTTCCACTCGCTCCAGACAAAACGTCTGGGCCGATCTTTCTGAAAATTTGTAGGTATGTTCATTATGGGTCACGGATGATGCCCGTTGTTTTTATTTAACCGTTATGGCCGTTAGTAACGGCTTTAACGGTCCGTATCGGTTTTTCGTCTTTATGGAATATCTCAGAAAGTACTTGGCCGATCTTTCTGAAAATTTGTAGGTATGTTTATTATGGATAACGGATGGTGCCCGATGTTTTATTTTACCCTTATTGTTCTTCTGTTACTAACGATTATAACGGCCCACAACAGTTTTTCTTCTTTTTGGAATATCTCAGAAAGTAATTTGGCCGACCTTTCTGAAAATGTGTAGACATGTTCATTATGGGTCACGAATGATGCCCGATGTTTTGTTTTACCGTTATAGCCATTACTAACGGCTATAACTGCCCAAAACGGTTTTTCTTCCGTTACTAACGGCTGTAACGGCCCAAAATGGTTTTTCTTCCGTTACTAATGGCTATAACAGCCCTAACGGTTTTTCTTCTTGATGCAATATCTCAGAAAGTACATGGTCGAACTTTTTGAAAATTTGTAGGTATTTCATTATGGATCACGGATGATGCCCGATGTTTTATTTTTACAGGAATGGCCGTTACTAATAGCTATAACTGCCCAAAACGGTTTTTCTTCCGTTACTAACGGCTACAATGGCCCAAAACGGTTTTTCTTCTTTATGGAATATCTCATAAAGTACTTGACCGATCTTTCTGACAATTTGTAGGCATGTTTATTATGGGTCTCAGATGATGGCCAATGTTTCATTTTACCAGAATAGAAGTTACTAACGACTATAACGGCCCAAAACGGTTTTTTCTTCTTTATGGAATATCTCACGCGTATTCAAGATAAACTGGGAGTACGTCTATATGCTTTGCATCTTGTTGTTTGTACTTTCAGTTCTTATAGAACATGGAGCACTTTACAATGGGAACGAAGAATTGCTGTGTGTGTGTGTGTGTGTGTGTGTGTGTGTGTGTGTGTGTGTGTGTGTGTGTGTGTGTGTGGTCTGTCTGTCTGTCTGTCTGTCTGCCTGTCTGTCCGTCTGTTGTCAAAATGTGTTCCACTCGCTCCAGACAAAACTGCTGGACCGATCTTTCTGAAAATGTGTAGATATGTTCATTATGGGTCACGAATGATGCCCGATGTTTTATTTTACCAGAATAGCCGTAACTAATGGCTATAAATGCTAATTTTGTGATGCACAGTTTAAGCAATGACGGTTTCTAAACTTAAGTGAAACCGATAGTATAGTGGTTGGTATCTCCGCCTGTTACGCGGGGGACCTGTGTTCACTTCCCCGCTGGGAGAGCAGCATTTTTTTTTCTTTTCTCATACATACAGAATTTCTACCACCAAAAGGGGAGAAAGTGCTAAAGTGATTGATTTATGTTTTTTTTTTGTTAGTTTGTTTTTTTGTACTACTTACTGGGAGTACGTTTACATGCTTTGCGTCTTGTTTTTGGTATTGTTGTCGTTGTTGTTGTTAATGATATATAATTACTATCTCATCTTCTGAACACTCGTTCTCTTCTCTCTCTCTCTCTCTCTCTCTCTCACACACACACACACACACACACACACACACACACACACACACACACATACACACACACACACACAACCAACACTCACATACATACACGCAGACATACACAAATACATAGAGGCACACACACACACACACACACACACACACACACACACACACACACACACTCACTCTACACACACACACACACACACACACACACATACACACACACACACACACACACACACACACACACACACACACACACACACACACACACAACACAACACATACGCACATACGACCATACACACACACACACACACACACACACACACACACACACACACACACACACACACACACACACACACACACACGCACGCACGCACGCACGCACGCACACACACCCACAGTGCTCACGCGCACATGCATACAAACGCGCACACACATGCAAACACTCACGTGCACTTACACACACAAACACATGTGCGCTTGTGCACTTACATACACATATACACGCATTCGTTTGGATATTGTTAAAGTCAGACATATTATACATAAAAAGCAGATGTTTGTTCTCTCTCTCTCTCTCTCTCTCTCTCTCTCTCTCTCCTCTCTCTCTCTCTCTCTCTCTCTCTCTGTTTTTCCTTGGACATAGAGCGTTTCAAATTAAAGTAAGGGACCTGTTCTTGTCGTCTTCTGTTCAGTGTGCAGATAAGCAGGAAACATGTGATGGGATCAATTACTGCAAAACATCGGAGGATTACTCAGATTGTGAAGACAGAGCGTTTAAACTTTATGAAATACCATCCCCAGCTGTGATCAACTTTGACATACCTGGAGGGTTCATGATAACCCCTTTACCACAAAGCAACACACAGTGCCCAGACACCCATTTTCAGTGTCATGATGATGGCTATTGTCTCCCTGTCTATGTCAGGTGTAATGACATGATCGACTGTCCGGGTCATGAGGACGAAACTGACTGTCAGAATTACAAGACGTGCCCAGGTTTTTATCGATGTCGTGACAGTCAAAAAACAGTCTGTGTGCACGTGAATCACCTGTGTGACGGCCTGCAACAATGCCCACAGCATGATGATGAACTGATGTGTGACTTCGTTTGTCCTGAGTCCTGTGTGTGTAATGGCTTTGCCTTCTCCTGCAGCCACACCTTTCTCATCAGCTCTTTCCCACAGCTGCGCTACCTGGAAGCTTCCAGCAGTGGACTAAGTGTAGATGACGTCACTGATAACATCATGCTGATCCACCTGGGCGTACAGGCGTGTGGATGGAGGAGGCTCACACAGGCAGTGTTACCGAATCTTCACAGTTTGGATCTCAGTAGGAATCTACTTCAGTCTGTCAACTTCAGCCACTTTACAAAAATGCCTCAACTTCGAGAAATTAATCTGGCAGGTAATCCTCTGTCTGGTGGCATTCTTCATGCCCCCAAGCAGTATATACATCCATCACTGACCATTTTCAATGTTTCCCACGTCCAAGCCATTTTTCTGAATATAAGTGCCTTGTCCGCTTTAATGCCTAGTTTACAAGTTCTAGATTTGTCACGGAATAGAATTACGGAATTGCAGGAAAACGGCTTATTTAATAATCTTCATATGTTGAATTTACAAGGTTGTCCTATAGCTGATTTCTCTCTGGACTTCATGAAACACATGACAAATCTCATGTCTGTTCTTGCTGACAACTATAGATTGTGTTGTTCTATTGTGTTACCAGATAATTTCCGAGGTGACTGCCTGGCCCCATTTGATGAATTCTCGTCATGTGAGGACTTGCTGAAATCTGTTGCTTATCGCTGTGCTCTAGCAGTATTTGCTGTGCTTGCTGTTCTGGGAAATTTTGGAAGTTTTGTCTACCGAATATATTTTTTGTCAGAAAGAACTCAGACTGGTTTTGTAATATTTGTTCTTCATCTGTGTGCATCTGATCTTTTAATGGGGCTGTATCTAGTCTTCATTGGCGTGGCAGACTGGATTTATGCTGGTAGATATATGTTGAATGAAAATGCATGGAAAAGGAGTTCAGCTTGCAGCATTGCAGGGCTGTTATCCCTACTATCATCTGAAGTATCAGCTTTCCTAATCTGCTTCATCACTCTCGATCGCTTCATTGTGCTCCATTTTCCTTTCAGTCAGATCCGCTTTGGAGTCAGATCAGCTCACATTGCCTGTGTCTTCATGTGGGCTCTGGGACTGACGTTGGCATCTGTACCTCTGCTCCCTGCAACTTCACACTGGGAGTTCTTCCACCAGACAGGAATTTGCATTCCACTGCCTGTCACCAGAGCTGACTTTCCTGGTCACACTTACTCGTTCAGTATTATGATCATCTGCAACCTGATCCTCTTTCTCCTGATTGGTGTGGGTCAGTGTCTTATTTACTGGTCAGTAAGAAGTCACACTCGATCTAATCAGCTAACAAAGACCAAAGATCTAGACACCGAAAGTGCACAGTCCAAGGAAGCAACTATCGCCAGGCGTCTCCTATCTGTTGCCGTGTCTGATTTCCTGTGCTGGTTTCCTATTGGTCTGTGTGGGGTCCTGGCTGCCAATGGTGTCGTCATTCCAGGGGAGGTCAACGTTGGAATGGCCATTTTTGTGTTGCCCCTCAATTCTGCACTGAACCCATTCCTCTACACTTTCAACATCATTCTGGAGAAACGGCGCAAAGCACAAGAACTTCGTTTTCTAAAACTGTTACGTGCTCAGCAAAAGAAATAACACCTGCTGCACACTTTGAATGTATCTATTGAATCTAAGTGTCAGACACTGTACTATGGTATATGACGTAAGCTACCAACAGCACAATTTATAGAGAGAACAGACAACCAACTTAAAACCACAAACATCATCCCTTACAGAATGAACGTGTATTTGCTTGTTGCCAAAACTTCGATTATGATAATAAGCATTCAAACGTAAATGTGAAATAGTCATCTGAACGGATCTAGAGTTGCTAATTATATTTTTTTTTAATAATTATTATTTTCATGTAAATGTTAGACATGGAACTTCATACTATACACAAAAAAAGCAAAAGAAGTAAGCAAAAAAAAAAAAAACACGAAGAAGAAAAGAAAACAAACCAACAAACACAAAACAAACCAACAATCAACAACAATAACAACAACAACACAACAACAACATGAACAGCAACAAATATACATGCATATACCCACATCATTTATCCTTTATAGTCTGCCTACTGATGGACTTTTCTGTTGATTCTACAGACGAGCTGGCAAACATGTTGTTTGCAAGAATGAATCCTCATAGAGGTCTATCATGGTGACACACAGTAAGTCCTCGTGGAGAATTATCATGGTGGCATACAGTGAGTCCTCATGGAGAACTATCATGGTGACATACAGTGAGTCTTCATGGAGAACTATCATGGTGACACACAGTGAGTCCCCATGGAAAACTATCATGGCAAAATAGTTCAATAGTCACACAGACAGCAGACAGGGACTGGGAACACTACTACCATCGAACACACGTACATCTGCAGCACATGTAATCAATACACAGTTTAACAAATCTCACTGGTGAAATTCTTGCGGGGAAAAAAACACCACCTTATTTACTTCCCCCTAGAGAGATCAGTTCCGCAGACTCGAGGCGACGTATGATCAGAGGCTAAGGTTTGTGGTGAAGATGTCAGTTTCCTCCCCCCATCCCTCACCCCTTCTACCACCTCCTCACATCGTATCTGATCCGACTGGATCTGTCTGTGCCTTCCGTCATGTCAGTCAAGGTGTCTTGGGCAACTCCCCAGGTCTGGGAAGCTATTCATGAAAAGTCCAGTCACTTAAAGAAACAGGCTGTTGGATGTGTTGATCAATGCACAGTGTATTTGTAATGGACCCTGAGTGCTTGATGGTGCAAAGTTTTCTGCTGGGGAGGACGTTGGGGGTAGGAGTGGCGGTGGGAACGTAATGTTACCTTAAACTGACAGTTTCCCTCGGGAATTCAGGTACTTCTTTGTTTTTCTTGAGAAAAAAAAAAACGAATGCTAGAACTTAAATCCCATCCATCGACAAATGGTAGAGAGACAAGTGAATTCTCCACACATCTATAAACGAATGGTAGGCAGACAGATGAATTTCACACACATCCATCAATAAATGGTAGACAAGCAGATGAATTCCACACATATATGTCAACAAACGGTAGGCATACAGATGAATTCCTCACATACCCATCAACAAATGGTAGACAGACAGGTGAATTCCCCCATACATCCTCCCAGCTCGAAGAGAGGAATGTCCATTTCTCCATTTATTCAACAGGCAATAACAAATGTACTTTCAATCACATCCCTCCAGGATTTAGATGCATGTTCATTTCTAAGCTACACACAAAAAGTTAAGGATCACTTTCACAAACATTCATAACTGTCAAAATAAGAAAGTCAATGCGTTGAAGTTTGGCCAACATTTAATTCCATTCTTTAGTGATAACGATACACAATTGCCTTCAATCTCGAGCAATCGTTTGGTGTGTACATTTGATTAAAGTGGGTACGTATCTAAATTTGATTTCCCAAAGTCATTGAAATCACAAGACAGGGCATACTGATGCTCCCAAAAGCTCAGTAATGTGTGTAACCACCATGGCTGTTCTGGCACTCGACGCAGCGAGTCCTCATCGAGTTGACCAGGTTGGTGAAGATCCTCTGTGGAAGCGCCTGCCACTCAGCCTGCAGCATCTGGTAGAGGTGTTGGGCATCCCTGGGAGGGGGGTGGCTCACTTTGCGATCCAGCTCATCCCAGAGGTTCTCAATCGGGTTGAGATCGGGACTGCATGCTGGCCACTCCATTCTGTTGACTTCAGACTGCTGCAGGAAGTCGTTGACCACCCTTGCCCTGTGGGGGCGAGCATTGTCATCCTGGTAGACAGCCCTCGGTCCCATCTGCTGCAGTGTAGGCACAGCCAGCGGTCGAAGGATCTCATCCCGGTATCGGATGCCAGTCAGGTTACCCTGTACATGATACAAGGGTGTTCTGTGGTGAAGGCTGAAGGCCCCCAGACCATTACAGAACCTCCACCAAAGGCCACCTTTTCTTGGACAGTGGCGTCAGTAAAGCGTTGCCCTGGGCGCCTCCAGACCCTCAGTCGGCCGTCGTTGTGGTGAAGGGTGAAGCGTGATTCATCACTGAACAGGACCTGGGACCATTGCTGACGTGTCCACCTCACGTGACGTGCGCAGAAGGCGCGGCGTGCTGCCCTATGGGCTGGAGTTAAGCGTGGCCGTACTGCTGGGCGACGAGAACGGAGATTAAACCCATGTAGGCGGTTCCGTATGGTCTGCTGGCTGATGTTGATGTTAGTAGCCACCCTGAACTGCCTTTGAATTATGCTGGAAGAGGCTGTTCTTGTCTGCTGGGCTTGTCGTTCAATGAGACAATCGTCACGTGGGGTTGTCTTCTTCGGTCGACCAGATCTGCGTCTTTCATGGACAATCCCAGTGGCTGTGAAGCGTTGAATCAGTCGGACAATGACCGAAATGGACACATGAGGTCCCCTAGCCACTTCTCGCTTGGGAACACCATCTTGGAACCATGCAACAGCTCGTCCCCTATCCAACTCGCTTAATTTTCGTCGTGGAGGCATTGTCAGATCAGGCCTACTACTGGTGGAATGTCTTCTTATATAGCCAAGCGAGCGACAGCATCTCACACATAAACAGCAGTGCTTGCACGTGCATAATGGTTTTTCCATCTGGCAAGTGCAATGTGTTCAGGCAGAACGGTCCAAAACAAGGTCATTTTTCGCAAGTTTCCGCTTTTCCGTTTGCGGCCCAGCTCAGTAGTAGAGAATCCCGTGCAATTTTCGCACTAACACAACATCGCCCACTTTCAGCTGAACAAGAATTCATGACAATTTGGCTGGACTAAGAAATAAATAACAGTAGCGAACTGAGTTTATTACGCACCTGTTTTCACATACCGATCCTTAACTTTTTGTGCGTAGTACATTTTGCTAACAGAGAGATGTGCTTTATTCCATCCCTCTGACAGATGGATGTATTTTCATTCCATCTTTTCAACAGATGTCTTTCCATTCCAGCCCCCCTCACTGTCAGCTGGGTGGTGTTGGTGAACGGAGCTTGGTGACCTCTGTGTTCTTTTAAACCTCATCTGCATGTTTTGTCTTGTAATGTGTTTGTCTCTTTCGTTCGTGGGAACAGTAAGTCTTATTCTATAAGTACAATTCAGGAATATATGGCCAAAGAGAATGAAAGAGGGTTTATATATGATTCAGATGAAGGGAAATGTGTGCAAGTGGTATGTTTTTGTTGCTGATACTTGATTTCGTTGATCTGGTATTATATGTGCATCTTTGTGTTTGATTATTATGACTGAGTCACCCCAAATAATTTGGGACTCTCTCTCTCTTTCTCTCTCTCTCTCTCTCTCTCTCTCTCTCTGTGTGGGTGTGTGTGTGTGTGTGTGTGTGTGTGCGTGTGTGTGTGTGTGTGTGTGTGTGTGTGTGTGTGTGTGTGTGTGTGTGTGTGTGTGTGTTTATGATCATGCATGTTTATGAATATAACTGCGTGTGTACATACGCGAGAGTGCATGTGCATGACAAAACTTCAAACAGTGGGGAAGAAACTATCAATGAATTAGGCATGGAATGGATGCTGAACTTATTTCAAAGTATTTTCAAATTGATTAGCATCTGCTTATATCAGTGATATTTTAAAAGTAAAAACACTCCTCATTTTCTTCGTTCCATTCAAATAAAAATCATACGTCATACATACAATCAGGTGCTAAGAACTTTACCAATACTTTGAAATAAATTCAATGTCAATTTAGGGCCCAAGTCTAGTCAGGTGCTAAGAACTTTGCCAATACTTTGAAATAAATTCAATGTCAGTTTAGGGCCCAAGTCTAATCAGTCAGTTCTGTCTGGGTCAGTGAGTGCCACAACAGTACTGTACAGTTTTGGTTTGTCTGGAGATCATGTACAGTGGTCGTTAGATGTGTGGGCAGGTATGGCCACCGTCACTAACTTTTTCTTTTTCCTTTGACCGTGACAGAGACAGGGAATGGAGTGTTGTTGTTACACACACTAGTGCGTACATACTATAGTAAACCCGTCACTTACATGATAGATGGGAGAGGGCGCGGGGGCTGGGTGAGGGATGGAGGGAGGGGAGAGGGGGGAGAGGGTAGGGGCTGGATGGAGAGGGGAGGGGTTGAATTGACAGGAGGTCATGTCTGTCGCCATACCAGTCAGTCACAGCTCTACTTTTCTTCTTTCAGTTCTTCCTTTTGTCCCATCTTTTCTTAACTATTTGTTCATGCTTCGTCCACTGTTCTTACCTTTTTCCTGTTTTTTACTCCATGTTTCTTTTTACATGACACACTATCTATGTCACAATTTCCACGCCTTCTGGTTGATGAAAAGAATGGTCTCAATTAATGCTCATTCTGTAGAGTCACTGCATACAGAGATTGATTCCAAAGATAAAATCGTTTCACGTCCAGCAGTCTCAAGCCCTGGAACTGAACCAAAGGCGCTTGGATTCAGAAAACAGAGCTTAAGCCACGGGGTTAACATAATCTTGTTTATGGTTTTATTCTTCGTTTCTGAAAAGGCACCCTTCCCCTCCCACCTTCTCGTCGCCCTCCACACAATCCCCCACCCCCACCCCTCCCCTCCGTTCTTCAAGACTAGAACGTGCGCAGCCAGAGAAGAAACATCTGCATGGGCACACGGAAGATTATGCGCCGTTTGAGTGCGTGCGTGCGTGAGCGCGTGCGCGCGTGTGTGTATGTGCATGCGTGCGTGTGTGTGTGTGTGTGTGTGTGTGTGTGTGTGTGTGTGTGTGTGTGTGTGTGAGTGCGCGCGCGCACGCGAATGCGCGCGTTTGTGTAAGTTAGGAGGGAAAAGAAGGAAAGAC
>CM065739.1:18379714-18382214 GCA_033310375.1 Conus canariensis
TACTACTACTGCTGCTACTGCTACTACTACTCCTATTACTGCTGCTGCTACTGCTACAGCTACTGTTACTTCTGCTGCTACTAATAGTGCTACTACTACTACTACTACTACTAATGCTACTGGTGCTGCTTCTGCTCACACTCTCTCTCACTCAGTGTGTGTGTGTGTGTGTGTGTGTGTGTGTGTGTGTGTGTGTGTGTGTGTGTGTGTGTGTGTGTGTGTGTGTGTGTGTAATTGGCGTTGTTTTTGGTGGTGTGCTTTTTCTCTCATTTATTTTTTTTTTTAACTTGCTTGGCCAGTGTGACACTGACCACACAGATCATATCGCAGGATGTCAGAGTTTCTGTTGTTTCCTTTTTTCAGTGATTGTTGCTGTTGTTGGAGTTGTTGTTGTTGTGTGTTGTTATTGTTGCGATTAACCGGGTTTTTTTGTTGTTGTTGTAGTGGTTACTTTTTCTGTTTTGTTTTGTTTTTTCTTTTTTATCTTGTCCAGTCAGTGTGATACTGAGCACACAGATCATACCGCAGGATGTGAGAATTTGGGTTATTTCCTTTTTCAGTTTGTTGGTGATGCTGCTGTTGCTGTTGTTGCTATTGTTGGTGTTGTTGTTGTTGTTGTCGCTGTTGTCTTGTTCTTGTTGTTCTTCTTCTTGTTCCTGTTCTTCTTCTTGTTTTCTTCTCGCTCTCCTTGTTTTTTATTGTTGTTGATGTTGTTGTTTTCTTTCTTCTTTTCTTCTTCTCTTCCTTCTTCTTCCTTCTTCTTCTCCTTCCCTCTCTCCTCCCTCCCTCCTCCTCCTCCTCCTTCATACTCCTTCACCTTCTCCTCCTCCCTCTTCTTTTTCTTGTCGTCGACAATGACTTCTTTTAACGACGACCATAAGTGTGATGCTGATCAGAGAGCTAATCACAACATGTGACAGTCTTGAAATGTCTCTTAATGTGATAGTCGACGATGTCGTCGTCAGCATAGTTGATGTCGTCATCATTATCGTCGTCAGCATAATTGACGTCGTCATCATTATCGTCGTTATAGATGTTGTTGCCGTTGTCCTTGAAGGTGACTTTTGAAGGATCATACAAAGTGTAACATAAGCTGAGAACTTACTGCAATATTTGAGAATTTAGGAATGTCCTTCTCAGTAATTGTTGTTGTTGTTGTTGTTGTTGTTTTTCTTGGTGTTGTTGCTTTTGTTTTAGTCCTTTTCGTGTTCTCTTCATTCATTATGTTTGTTGTAGGCGAGATTTTCCCTACTGATCCTGCATGTGCTATTTACCAGAAGACTTACACCACGCGCGCGCACACACACACACCACACACACACACACAACACACACACACACACAACACACACACACACACACACACACACACACAGCACGCACGACACACGACACACACCGCACTACACGCACACACTACACACAGCGCACACACACACACACACACACACACACCACACACACACACACACACACACACACACACACACACACACACACACACACACACACACACACACACACACACACACACACACACACACACAACACACACACACTCACAAGTGACTTTCCAGCATCGCTGCGTCTTTTACTTTAATTTCTAAGCATATCACTTCTGTAAACATTATGGTTACGTCACCTCAAATGACGCCCGCAAAAACATTACCGCAGGTTCGAGTTCAGCAAAGCTCACTGCGACCTGACCGATTTGCATATCGCCCATGAAGGCGCGTGCAATAGCATCACCACGTCACAGACAGCTGGAGGTAGTTCCAGCACTGTCCGGCCAGGTGGAGACTCGGTGTACCGGTTCTTCGGCCAGTACCTGAGACACCAAGAGTGTGGCTCGGACCAAGAGATTCTGTGCGGATCCAACAGGGTCACCTACACCAACTTGTGAGTGGAGTGGAGTGGAGTGGTGTCGAGTGTGGTGTAGTTTAGGCGCAGGCCTCCAAGGGTGGTACAGGACTGCTCTAAAGGCAGGTGAAGACAGTGCTTCTCTGGGTCCTCCCCAGCACCTTCGGGTGTTTCTTTTCTTCTTTGCCTAAACTAGGCTGACCCTGGAGAAAGGTCCAGTGACGGTGAGGAAAGACCCGCTGACCACAAGGAAAGTCCTGTTGACAGTGGGAAAGACTACAACTTTGGATTCTCTCTTGAGGGCACATAAGACCGTATGGCGAAAGCTTGGCTGTGTCTGGAGTGGCACTGTCTTCATCTGTCCGTGGGCAGGGGTGGTTGGGTCTGTGGGGTGTGCTCGGCAGCTGGAGGGTTTTTCGCCGGTGGGCTCTGCAGTCATGAAATACGGGCTGGTACACCCATGGGGATGCTACTTTAAGGCTGTTAAGGGCTGCATCCTGTAGTCTGATTTACCTCTGTTCAGGAGCAGTTATGTCCCTTGATATCTTAATGGAGTGTCCTGCGCGTGCCTGTACCCATCGTCAACACAGCGCAGGCCTCCAAGGGTGGTACAGGACTGCTCTAAAGGCAGGTGAAGACA
>CM065739.1:18387214-18389714 GCA_033310375.1 Conus canariensis
TGTGTGTGTGTGTGTGTGTGTGTGTGTGTGTGTGTGTGGTGTGTGTGTGTGTCCAAGTCTCTCTGCCTCCTCTCTCTCTCTCTCTCTCTCTCTCTCTCTCTCTCTCTCTCTCTCTCTGTGTGTGTGTGTGTGTGTGTGTGTGTGGAACTCTCTCTCGCTGCCTCCCCCACCCCCTCTCTCTCTGTCTCTCACTCTCTCTCCCTCTCTTAGTAAGTCGCCTTTTTTCGTGCTTTCAGGCTATGTTGAGAGGGGCAATGGAGACATGCAGATCAAACTTGGCAAGTGGATGGACACGAACGGTCCTGAGTGGAGCAAGGGGTTGAAATTCGTCATACACTCCATCAACACATCAGTTTCCAGTGCGACTAAGACGACACCATACCAACTGGTTTTCGGCCAGAAGCCCAGGTTTGATTTCGCTGTTTTGGAAGAACTGGCTGAACAGGGAATTGTTAATGAGGAACAGTTACCTGAGGCTATCATGCAATCTTTGGAGTCAGTGAAACAGTCAGTGCCAGAAGGTGTCAACCAGTCAGTTGAGCAATTAGTGCCCAACGGTGACGACGTCAATTTGTCGATTGACACTGAAATTACATCGGTTACTCCGCCAGCTGGTGGTGTAGTTGTGACGTCTGAGAATCGTTTTGATGATGATGGCCCATCAACATCCCAGGTTGATGCAGATGAACATTCAGGATGTCAATGTGCCGTCACCATTGCTTTCGTTCATCAAGCTGCTGGTGATGCATCATCAAGACAACAATCTGAGGTATGTGTTAGACCCTACAGCGACAATTCAGGTTCTTCAAGTCCCGGGCCTGGACAAATCCACTCATCTGCTGAAAACACATGTGAAGTGCAGAAACGAGGAAGAGAGTACCTCCTTTTAAGTGACAAACTGATTGGTGGTGAAGGGACAGAAATTGTTAATCGGAGATTCGTACATGGTGTGGAAGTGGACGAAGATTTTGTTATTTCAGTTGACAAAGTTTTTGATTCAACACATGTACTGACAGAGGCAAATCCTATGACGAAGCATTAGAATTAGGACAGTTTGTTCTGTGGAAAAGAAGTGCGGTTGTAGAAAATGAAACCTCTACAGTTCACAGGGGGAAGCGGCTGGCCGCAAGAAGACAATACTTGAAAGCTGCCAGGCGTCAGGAATCACGCTACCAAAGAAAAGTTCAGGCTGACAAAATCGTTCTGAGAGGGTGACACAGTTGGACTGAAGATCCATGGTGCTGACTGTACAAACACTGATGTGCGGTTGGTGACGTGCAAAGTGCTAGAGTCAAAGATACAGGAAGAAAGTGTCTTATATAAGAGTCTACTGCCCTGCTGGTATCGTCAAAGGTTGGTTTCGGGGGGAAGAATTGGTCGACATGAACACTATAGTTCTCCCAGATCTGGATGCAGTCGATCCAAGATGCCTTTCAGAAGTGACACTGATACAGGCTTCAAGAGCCTCGACCAAATGGCAGAGCCGAGCGAATGTAAGGACAGTGTGTTCTTGCTCAGGGAATTGCAAAAGCAAAAAATGCTCCTGCACAGCAGCAGGAATTCCGTGCGGCACTAAATGCCATTCCGAAAATGTGAAGTGCAAAAACTCTGGCACCGAGTAGGGGATTCATATTTTACACACGTAGAAAAAGGCGATATGTGTTTTAACGAATGATGTGTGTTTTTTTTTTTTGTTTTTTTGTTGTTTTTTTTTTTAACGAATGGTGTATTTTAACGAATGGTATATTTAAACGAATGGTGCATTTTACCAAATTGAATCAAAGGTGTAGTTTTTAATACTAAACAATTAAAAAAAGATCAACACAAATGTGTGTTTGTGTGTGGCAAATGTGTGTGCGTGCGTGCGTGTGTGTGTTGTGTGTGTGTGTGTGTGTGTGTGTGTGTGTGTGTGTGTGTGTTGTGTGTGTGTGTGTGTGCGCGCGCCACGCGCACGCGCTGCTGCTGCTTCTTCAGACTGACTGTATACTGCAAACAACAGTGCCATTTGTAGCCATATGACACAATAACACAATTCCATCATATCCAGCAGACACAATTCCAGTTTGGGCTAGTCCAAACTCGAATTCAGACGAATTTTTTAGGCTGTGTCAACTAGAATTCATATGCTAGCGTTTAGATTTAGTTTGGACTGTCGATCTGGAAGTCTGCCAAACTGGGAATCTTCAATATGGCCTAGGCCGTATTAAGATTTTGTTTGGACTAGTCCGATCTGGAATCGGTCTTGTCCAAACTAGGATCTTAATACGGCCTAGGCCTATTGAGATTTTAGTTTGGACCAGACCGATTCCGGATTGGACTGGATTCATTGGATGTACTACACACACAAACAAAATCACCACATTTATATAGTTATATATATGTGTGTGTGTGTGTGTGTGTGTGTGTGTGTGTGTGTGTGTGTGTGTTCGTTTGAATTGAGCGGAAACTTGTTTTCGTTGAATGAAGTTTGTTATTCAAGCATAATTTAAGAATTGAACAA
>CM065739.1:18397214-18487214 GCA_033310375.1 Conus canariensis
TGATATCTTTATGTTCACTTATTTCATTAAAACAAAATGATGACCAGTACTCGCGTTTAGCATTTTCAATTACTTTATTCCTTTGATTCTTGGCAGTTCTAACTGGTATGCTCCCTTTAACCTTTTTTACTTTTGCGTACAGTTTAAACGTGCTTTTATTTTTATCAACAGCGTTTCTGCAAGATTCTGTCCACCACACTTTACCCGTGTGTTTGAGAGATTTTGATTGACTAAGAATCGGAATTGCCTCACCGGCTGCATGCAGTAGTGAGATAGTAAAATGACTGTACATAGATTCTATGTCAGATTTATCAAAAGAACTGACATCATATGAAGATAGCACAGATTGAAATTTCGCCCAGTCAGCTCGTTTGTAATCAAACTTTGGGATTTTATCCTTACTGTCATCTTGGCTCACTACAAATCCTCTCAGAGAAATAACTATGGGAATATGATCACTCCCTAAAGTGTTATCATAAGTTTGTCATGTACAGCTCGGGACCATTGATGGGGAGATTAAAGATAAGTCAATTGCAGATGATCTGTGACTAGGGATATCAGGCAGCTCGTGATACTTCCATCATTTAACAGGACGAGTGGAGAGTCTGATATGTTCTCCACTAAACGGTTTGAGCTGACTTTCGTGCAAGTTCTATCCCAGAAAGGAGCATGTTCATTAAAGTCCCCTGCAATTAACCATTTACTACTTTGAAAGTTTATATTATGTAGCCAGTCTGAATTGCTATCAATGACTCCTTTTGGAAAGTACACAGAGACAATGTTTAAGACTAGAGAATTGTCAAAGTGAACAGAAGCTGCACAAGAATACAAGTCTGAGGTGCCAGGAGGTATAGGTGACTGAAGGAGATGATAAAATAACTGGTCATTTATATAAATGGCTGCAGAGACTTTCTCATTGTCACCAGTTTCTTGTACCACAGGTGGGTAAAAGAAACGATCCAGCCGTGGCAAGTCGTTTTTAGACACATTTAGTGATTGAAGAATAAGGACCATGTAAGAGCTGGCTTCAAGATGTTGAAGATTTACCAAATTCTTGTTAATCGACCGGCAGTTCCATTGTAGTATATTAATGTCAGTCTTGTTTGCCATCAAAATTTTACAATGGACATTCAAGGGAGGCACAATTGCAAAATGAAGATTATTCAAATGAAAGATAAAAAGGCAATTCCCCAACAATGAACTAATCAGTAAACAGTAACGCAACAGAGAACACTTTTACAAAAGGCAAGGCCTAGAAGAGGAATAAGATGGTAATATGTAACGCACAAAAAAAAGGGGGGGGGGAATTGAGGAAACTATGCGATGTAGCAGGCTAGAAAAAAAATCAAAATGGTAACCAGGCAAATACATATCACAAAGACGATCAGTTTATCATTTCAATCGCTAGACATTATAGCACAACTACTGACTTTTTGACGGGGGAGTGTTGTTAAGTTTTATGAAGATCATTCACCAGTCTTGTAGAACATCATAGAAGTTTCGCCAGGGCCCTGGTACAGGAGAAAAGGGTAGATCATGATATCTGTGTGACGAGAAGACTGGAGGAGGGAGGTATCGTGTTCTCCATGAAGAACGGTGTAGACTGGGATTCCTGGACTTGCTGCCAGAGGGTTTCTTCCAGAAAAGCTGGTGAACGTGTCGCCCTAAGTTACCAGCAAGTACACTGGCTCCTTTCTGGTTCGGGTGGACTCCGTCTTTCAGTGTTCTGGGGCTGGCAAGGAGATTCTCATGGCTGATGACGGACACTTTGGGAACTTTGAATAGTTCAGAGTTTATAACCGCGTTTATGTTTATTTCGGGGTTAGAAACAGGAGCCACTTTACTGATCACAATGCTGGCATGTGAATGTTCTTTAGCGATGGTTTTAATGGTGTCCGCAAAGAGTTTGCTAGAGGATGCAACGTCTTTTTGTTGAATATCATTGAGACCACAATGAATAACAATTGCATCGTGTGTGTGTGTGTGTGTGTGTGTGTGCGCTTGTGTGTGTTTTGTGTGTGTGTGTTTTGTGTGTGTGTGTGTGTGTGTGTGTGTGTGTGTGTGTGTGTGTGTGTGTGTGTGTGTGTGTGTGTGTGAAGAAGAAGAACAAGAAGAACAAGAAGAACAAGAACAAGAAGAACAGAAGAAGAACAAGAACAAGAAGGAGAAGAAAAAGAGGAGGAGAGAGAAAAATGAGAAAACCCAGACCAAGCACAATAGCAATCAGCACAAGAACAAGGACACGAAGAACAAGAGGGAGAAAGAGCAGGAGGAAGAGGAGGGGGAGGGAGGCGGAGGAGGAGAAGGGAGAAAAAGGGTGGGGGATAGAATGGGGGGAAGGGGGAGGAGGGGGGAGAAAAGAAGGGCGAGGGGGGAGGAGGGGGTAGAGGAAAAGCGAGAGGGAAAGAAGAAGAAGAAGAAGAGACTTGTCAGATACATACGTGCTAGAGAGATTACCTTAGAGATTAGGTAAAAACCAACAAAAAGCTGGTCAAAAACAAAACAAAACTGGTTTTAGAAACCGACTACAGGAAGAACAGGAGAAGAAGAGACCTGATCCAGTGGTGTTTGATAATCGTGTGTCACTTACTAAGGATCAGAATAACATTTGCAGACTGTCTGACCGCTTCGCTCCCACCCCTAGAGAACCTATAGTTGTATCAGACCAGTTGTTAAATACCCATGCGTGGGCAGAGCCCTTGAGGTGGCACAGATTCCACCAACTGAGAGATGGCCAAAACGAGGGTGGAGATGAAGAACGTGTTAAAAGGCCTTGGTTAAGCCTACAACTAAGAGTGCTCCAAGAGGAGACCCCGCCTTAGACTCGTTTATAGACGCTTGTACCAGGGATTTAATCAATCCGTTGAACAGGAATAAAATAAAGGATAACCTGACTAAAGTAGAGAGGCAAGCCATTAAAGAAATTGAGGAATTTCCGCTTACTCAAAACGTAGCTTGTCGATATGCTGATAAATCAGCAGCTACAGTCATCACTCCACTAACACTAGACGACAAGATAGTTTCAGAGTTTGCTTATGAAAGTGAAATAAAAAAAAAAAATAGCGTTTTCCATGGCAAAGAAACAGAAAGAAGCTAAACAGGAGAAGCAACTAGAAGAAAGCATTGAAGAGTTGGAGGGAAAATATCCCAAAACCGAAGAAGATCAACGCAGTTTGGAAAAAGATAAAGCAGATCTAGTGGAAATTAGAAGTAAAAAAAATCGATGGAGTTTTATTGCGTTCGAGAGCAAGAGGGATTGCTGAAGGTGAGGAAGTATCTAAGCTTTTCTGTAATTTAGGAAAAAAAGGCACTACGTAAGCAAATGCATGAGAAAAATAATAACACAAAGTGGGAGAGAAGTAAACAGTCAAAATGAAATAATGAATGAAGCTAAGTCTTTTTTATGAAAATTTATATAGAAAGAGAAATGTTGAAAATTGCGAAATCACTGACCTGGTGAAAGATTTTCCAAATTTATCATACGAAGAATCAAAGAACATAGAAGGAGAAATCACCTTAGAAGAAGCTTCATACTCTGAAAAATTTGAAAAGCAATAAAAGCGCAGGTAAGGTTTTACATCATAATTTTTTTTAGTTTTTTTTTTTTTAAATCAATAGGAATTGTTGTTGTTCGCTCATTAAATGATGGCTTTAGACAGGGAGAATTATCATCTCCTCAGAGAGAAGGCATAATCATTTATGTATTTATTTGTAGTATATCTTGTGACTTGATAGGGTGACAGGAGGAAACTGTTTTTAGAAAGTATGAATACAAAGAGCGAAAAAAATGTGTTGATAAGTGATCGGAAAAGGAGGTGGCTTAGCTGGTTCATGGTGTTATGATGCAAAACAGTGTTGTTTATTTCGCTAGTGTATTATAATGACAAAAATGGTAGTAAGCTTCGGAAGGGAGCGATGGAAACTATCATGTGTTACTGGTTGGAGATTTACTCTGAATTTTGATGTGGGGGAGCTAAATGGAAACCCTTTTTAATATGTAATTAAACCATTCCTTTAATATGAATAATGAATACCTATTTGTTGATATAGGACAGTGTGTGGATATCTTTCCTTGATATGTGTTTAAGGGCTGTTACTGTTACTAATGAATAATTTTATGAAGGGAAATCCTTCTCTGAAATGTAGTGATTATGTGAAATGATAAAAATATTCTTGTCGTGATGGAAGAGACATGAAATGATAAAAAAAAATTCTTATCAAGATGAAAAAGACAAAAGAAAATCGTTAATTGTATGCAATGATTATATTCTTGGTTTATCGTAAAAAGGTCTATGTGGAAATCCTTTTCCCCCCAATGTGTAAAACATGATTTCGGAAGAGAATGTTCTATTGTGATATCGTATTGAACGTTGTAGATTTCACTGTGGGTATTTTCCCCAAGTTCTGGTGAAATATAAAGTTACCATTGGTTATGAATATGATTAATAACCATGATGAATAATAGCCAAGTTATAGTAGGCTAGATAATCAAGGTAGTTATCAGTTCCCCCAGGTAGAGTCGTTGTCCTGGTGTGACCGGGAACTGGCTGCCACTGCTATAGGATCTGGGGTGTAGCTGAGGTCTACCCCCTGTCTCCACCCTGCTGAGGGTGTCGAGAGGTCGACGAGGGAGTCGACAGTAATCCGTCCTGCCACTGCGCCTGGGTCTGGGGCGTAGCCCAGATCTACCCCTTGTCTCCACCCTGCTGAGGGTGTGGAGAGGTCGACGAGGGAGTCGACAGTAACCCGACGTACCAGTTGTGTCAGAGCCGCCGCTGCTGCCGAGCCAGGGCCGCCGCTCTTGAGGTATTCGATCCAGCGACCTGTTGCGCCAGCCGTACCAGAGCCATCGCTTCTGCTGTACCAGGGCCCTCGCTTTGTGGTGTTAGAACCAACATCTTATTGTGTGAGAGACGCAGCTTTTCTTGTGTTGGATCCGTCGCTCCTATTGTGGACAGAGCCGTCGCTTCGGTTTTGTGTGGACTCTGCGAGCAGCTCCTCCTAACTGTGTGAGTCCCAGGAGAGGACTTCTTCTACAGCATTCTTCAAGAGACTTGCGACGTCTGTTAACTGTCGTGTTGAGCCGAACGTGGCCAAAAGAAAGAAAAGAAAATGATAACACATATACATATTTATATCGTGAATCGTACGCCTAGGGTTACGGCGTGTGCTTGTTCTGCTGAATTGATATTGATGTGTATTGCTGTGTTTTTGTGTATTTGTGTTTTGATGGCTTGGGCAGCATAAAAAAGAAAGCGTTGTCTTGTTGCCTGGCTGTCCATGTTTCGTATGTGTGGGTGGGTGTGAATTAAAAAAAAATCGTACACGCATTCGAATTTTTGTGAGTCAGACAAACAGACACACGCACCAACGCATCCGTAACAAAAAAACTTTAATCCTTTCAAAAATAACACGACTATGGTTACTCTTGCCAAATCCGCCAGGCGACTTTATAAACGGTTTGCAAAGTATGTGCTTCAAATTCATCTGGAAAAGGAAACAGGACAGAAGCAGTAGAAAAACGGTAATGAAGGGCGTAAACAAACGAGGATTAGGCCTACTTGATATCAAAAAGTTTATAAGTGGCCTAAAACTGATTTGGATACGCAAACTGATACAGAATACACAAAAGTGGAAAGGTATTATATCTGCTTTATTCCCTGTCGTAGATAACATCAGTATATATGGGGCATCTTTCACAATGACTGCCAATGTAAATCGCTTGTGAAGCGTATAAAGAATTTTCTCGAAAGGTGTTTTTTGAAAGAGCTGATGAAATCATTGCAGAACCTCTGTTTTACAATGATAAGATTAAGATAGGAAACCTAGCCATCTCTTATAAACACTGGATCGACAGAGGTGTGTATCGAGTACATCATCTGCTGCGTGAAAATGGTACCTTTCTTACCTTCGAAGAATTTAGACTAAAATATAATGTGAAGACAGACTTTCTGACTTAAACAGGATGTGTAAAGTGGTGAAGAAATATATTAAGGAATATGGCATTACTGTTCAGTCCAGTAGAGCCAAAGAGAACATAAAAGCGCTTGATATAATCATGTCCAGACCGAAAGGAACAAAAAATATTATGATATTCTCTATGATGACGAATGGGTACCGAAATGCTGCCAAAAATGGAATAACGCGTTTACAATAAATCTAAACTGGAACACTGTTTTTCTTAGAACATAAAATACAAGAAGCAAAACTTAAATGGTTCCAAATTAGGATAATCCACAGAATCATTGCAACAAATGTATCCCTTAAAAGAATGGGGGTTACCAATGTTGAAAAATGCAGCTTTTGCGAAACAGAAAATGAGACCATTCCCCATTTATTCTGGCAGCGTGACATCGTACAAACATTTTGGAAAAGCCTAGAAACCAGCTTTAATCAAAAATGCAAATGAGCACAAGAGAAAAAAGTGGATAAGTCAACTGTTTCGCTTGGATTTTCACAAAATCACAAAGCAGATGAGACTTTTTTTACTTCATTATCTTGCTCGCCAAGTTCTGTACATACCGTTGCAAAATGAGCAGAAGTCGGTCATTTCTTAATCCGTATCTAGTGCAACTCCATTATCGATACAAAATAGAGAAACACTTAGCTTATGTCAACATGGATTATGCCAATGTTCTTTCTAGGTGGAAATGCTATGAACCTCTTATCAATGAAAACAACTGACTCCGGTGGAGAATGTTACATGTACTATGAACATCTTTGTATTATTCTATACTTTTTCAATTTGGAATTGCACTCTAAGAATGAAAGGTCAAGTCTACGTGATTTTCTTTTGAATGTTGTGCGACGTGATGATTTCATCTTCTTCTACCCTATAGTCTCTGCTGTGCACGTTAGGCATATTAGAAAGCCACATTTTTGTCAAAACTGCGGTTGTTTGATGTTAGGTATAACATAGTAACATATAATGTCTTCTTTTTGTTCGTTTGCTTTTTTATGTCACATATACTTGTGATCTTCTCTCTCTCTCTCTTTCTCTCCCTTTCTCTTTGTATGTGTGTGTGTGTGCGTGTGCGTGTGTGTGTGTGTGTGTGTGTGTGTGTGTGTGCGCGCGCGCGCGCGTATAGTGTTTATATTTTGTTTGCTTTGGTACTTCTGGTTGTTCTTATTTCTTTTCATTGTCTTTTCCAATGAATGCGATTCAATGGTAGATGATTATGTAATTGTTCATTACTGTATGGACTTAATGGTTGTTCTTTTTTTCTGTATGTACCTAATGTTTCGTGCAATTAAAAAAAAATAAATTAAAAAATAAATAATAAAAAAAGATAGTTTCAGAGGCTTTGCACGATAAACAACATTATGATATATTGATATAGGACCCTACTGAAAAAACCAAAAAGAGGATAAGGAATGAGGCAGACAAATGGTCAGGAAAGGGAGCAATCACAGAGGAGATGTTTAGCTTTGTGACTAACCTAAAAGATACGTACCCTGCTAGAATTAAACCTTTAGTTAAAATACGTAAGCCAGAACCATACCTTTACAGATTGCTGTTGTCTGGAAGTGGAATCCCTGTGCAGCCCGTTCTTCCTGATACAGCCTGTCTCGCGGTTTGTGACGTCGTGGCATTATACCCAAGTGTGGATAACTCCATGGGAATACCTGCTGTTGACAATCTATTGAGAAAGTATGGGTGTAACTTAGAAACATCAAGGGTAGCTATGATAGAAGCCCTTAAGATTGTATTAGAAAATAATGCAAAATAATGCCTGCTTATACACAGATGACAGCAACAGCACAACTTTTGCTAGACCTAATAAAGGAACAGCAATGGGCTCAGCACATGCGTGTGATTATGTAGACTGTTTTATGGGAGAGCTAGATGATAAACTTGTAAACGAGCGCCCAGTACCTTTACTGACATCCTTACTACCAAAAGAAATTAGAGAACAAAACTCAGTTATTAACTGGAGCAGATTTAGAGACGATGGGTTTGTCATCCTACCAAACAGAAATGACATCAAATACTTTGAAAGGCATTTACAACAACTATATCCAGAGTCTATCAAGTGGACTATTTCTAGCGGAAAACAAATACATTATCTGGATGTCACGGTTTCCCTTAAAAACGGAAAAATTGTTACAGATTTTTTTTTTTTAAGTGCAAACAGTTATTTACCTCCCTCTTTGTGCCACGCCCCGTCTGTTTTTAAATGGATAGAGAGGGGGATTGGTACACGCCTTAGAATGATCTGTAGTGAAGAAGATTCTTTAAACAATGGGGTCATGCCAAGTACCTAGCGCTCTCAGGATGGAATTATAGAAAGGCTGTGAAAGAAATAAAGATAGCGGCAAATAAAAACAGAATGAGGATGTTGAACAAGACACAAAAAGAAAAACAGGGAAAGATCGCTTGGATCACTATGTTTGATCCCAGGCTGCCTGCGAAGTCTAAGATTATTAAAAGGAATCTTGACCTTCTATATAGCAACCCTGAAAATAAAAAAATAAAAAACTGTTTCCAAAACATAACGTAATAGCAGGAGATAAAAGAAGGAAAAACCTAGCAGAAATGTACAAACCAACACTATCTAAAAATGTGTTCAATATGGTCCATTGCCTAGGCCATGTTTTAAGACATGTACCAGAAAATGCGATACATGCGCCCACTCTGAGAACACCGGTCAGATTGTGAGTACGTGGGATAGAAGAACGTGGAAAAACAGAAAATCTCCTGTAGTACAGAAAATGTCATACATGTGTTAATTTGTAAAATTCAACCCAGCCAGTTGTACGTTGGATCTACAAAAAAATTTATAACATAGATTGGCTAATCATAAAAATGACATAAAGTTGAAAAAAAAAAATAACCAAATGCAGAGTGGCTCATCATATCTGGACTATAGACCATCCGGAAGGTAAAGACCTGGCCTTTCTTAATATCATTCCAATCGAGGCAGTCCGTAGAGAGGAAAGGCTCTTGGAAAGAGAATTATATTGGCAGGCCAGCCTCGGGACCTGCTTCAATGCGTTAAGCCAGAGGATGGAGCTGACAGTGGCCAAGAACCAACGGATTCAGCACAAGCAGTAGCATTGAGACAGAAGACTGAACATGAGTGAAACAGTGTGTATGTGTGTGTGCGTGTGTGGATGGGGGGGGGGGGGGGGCGTCGGAAATGATAGTGAGGGGGTTTATGTATATGTAGGAAATGGATATAAGACGTGTGTGAGTGAGTGTGTGTATGTGTGTGTGTGTGTGTGTGTGTGTTGTGGCGCGCGCGCGCGCGCGCGCGTGTGTGTGTGTGTGTGTGTGTGTGCGTGCGTGCGTGCGTGTGTGTGTGTGTGTGTGTGTGTGTGGCTGTGTGTGTGCGTGTGTAAGTGTGTGTGTGTGGGAGAGAGAGAGGGGGGAGGGAGGGAGAGAGGGTAGGGAGTGAGTGGAGGAGAAAGGAGAGGAGAGAGAGAGAGAGAGAGAGAGAGAGAGAGAGAGAGAGAGAGAGAGAGAGAGAGAGAGAGAGATGGAGGATGAGTATTAGCGTGTGTGTGGTTATGTTAGGTGGAAAGTTAAGAAGAGATGATCAAGCTTGAAGAACTTATTTCACGAGGAGAATCTGATGCATGGGACATCTTTCCCTTATGTTCCGGCCCTGTGCTCTTCATCAGCAGTTTATGGAACCATCAATTTGCGAACTGTGATTCTTTTTATTCATGTCATTTTAATCCTGTTGTTTTACCTGGTGGTTTTATTGTTGTGTCCTGCGTTCTGGTTAAACCCGAAAAATAGACATGTGCTGAGAATAGTTACGGTAAGATTATGAAACCGAGTTATAGCTTTTCAAATCGGTAAAGTACTGCTTTTCCTGCTGCTTCTTCTCCTTCGTCTTCTTCGTTTTTTTCTTCTGCTCTCCCTCTTTGTTCCTCCCCTTCCCCTCTTCTTTTTTTCCTCTCCTTTTTTCCTCCCCTTCCCCTCTTCTTTTTTTCCTCTCCTTTTTTCCTCCCCTTCCCCTCTTCTTTTTTTCCTCTCCTTTTTTCCTCCCCTTCCCCTCTTCTTTTTTTCCTCTCCTTTTTTCCTCCCCTTCCCCTCTTCTTTTTTCCTCTCTTTTTTCCTCCCTTCCCCTCTTCTTTTTTCCCCTCCTTTTCCTCCCCTTCCCCTCTTCTTTTTTTCCTCTCCTTTTTTCCTCCCCTTCCCCTCTTCTTTTTTTCCTCTCCTTTTTTCCTCCCCTTCCCCTCTTCTTTTTTTCCTCTCCTTTTTTCCTCCCTTCCCCTCTTCCCTCTTCTTTTCCTGCGTAGTCTTGTTCGCCATCTTGTTCGCCATCTTCTTCATCTTCTTTTTTCTTCTTCTTCTTCTTCTTCTTCTTCTTTCTTCTCCTCTCCCCTCTCGGTTTTTCTCTCCCCTCCTCACCCCTCCCCCTGCTTTTCTCCCTTCTTCTCCTTCCCCTTTCCCCCCATTCTGTCCCCCCCCTTTTTTTCTCCCCTTCTCCTCCCTCACCTCCCCTCCCCTCCCCCTCCCCTCTTCCTCCTGCTCTTTCTCCTTCTTGTTCTTCGTGTCCTTGTTCTTGTTCTGATTGCTCTTGTGCTCGGTCTACGTTTTCTCATTTTTCTCTCTCCTCTTTTTCTTCTCTTTGTCTGTCTTGTTCTTCTTGTTCTTGAACTTCTTCTTGTTGTTGTTGTTGTTTGCTTCTTCTTCTTCTTCTTCTTCTTCTTCTTCTTCTTGATAAACAATTACTCATTTGCTTGCATTGTTGTATATTCATGCATTACAATATGATGCGATGGAATGGGTGTAGTGTAAGGTATATGTATTTTCGTGCATAATTGTAATGATTATAAGATTGTTTTCATACCTTATTCTGTTATCCAACGCTAGCAAGATAAGAATGACAGCGCAATTTCAATCAAAAGTTTAAAACGTACTGAGAAATCTGATTATGTCCACCAACTTGGCTGAATATAGATTATTTGTATATAATTGTCTAAGTACAGATTAATCGTGATTTACTGTCAGATATCAGAATCTGCAACATCTGTGTAGATATTCATGAACCGACACATGTGAAGATTCCCCCCACTACCCTACAATCTCACCCCTCTCCTTTCCTTCCTCCCTTCTCCCTTTTCCCCTTTCCCCTCCTCTTCCCCCTCCCTTCCCTCCTCCACCCTGTTCCCGCTACTTTTCCCTTACAACCCTCCTTTCCACCCCTACTTCCCGTTCTCCGCCCCCTTTCCCCCCACCCCTCTTCTCCTCCCCACTCTTCCCTCTCCTCCCTCCTTCCAACCTCACTTCCCTACATGTCCCTAACCTCTTTCATTTTCTACCTCCACTCCTCTTTAGTACAAATCTCATTCTTCCACCTTCCGGCTAAACTAGGCTCTCTTCAAAGATTTTTCTTACACTCCCATCACCATCGCTTTTGTCAGTAATCTCCTTCATCCTCTTCCTCTCCACCATATTCTCGTGTAACTGTCTAGCTCCTGTCCCAGAGGAAGGTCTTGGACTGAAAGTTTGGACGAGAATAAAAGGAGTCGACCAAGCGGTTCTGTGGTCCATTTTTCTTCTTCTGTAGAAAGAAACTCGTGGAGAGCGTGGCAGCAGAGAGTCCTCAGAAAAGAAGCCCCCTTCAAGCAAGTGTTCCTTATCTCCTGACACTCTACGGGGGGTGGGCCACACCCGGTTCATGACTCCGGATGTCTCTCTTGCTGCCCTTTTTTTTCCCCATCTTGGGACGAGCCATGGCTGGGATTCGAACCCATGACCTTCTGGACATGCTCATTTTCCACTTAATGACTCGCACTCTAACCACTGAGCCACAGGGACACCTGATATTTGTAGGAAATTTAAGCCTTATGAAGTTCACTTTTGTTCCTCCTTGACCAGATCCAGCTTGAACACCTCTCTGCCGCTTCTGCCATTGCTTTCAGGGCTCTGGTTTTTTCCCTCCCTGCAACTGAGAGCTGTTTCATGAGGCTGTATGCAGACGTTCCTACAAACCCTCTAGCTCCAATTTCTGCAGTGAGGACTTTGACCTGATAGCCTTCTCTTCTCAGGCTGTTTGCCAGATCAGCATACTTTTCAGTCTTGTAGATTTGAGCTGCCTCCATTCTGTTCTCATATGGCACCGTGAGCTCGATCATGATCAGCTGCTTGGTTGACTGAGAGTGGACTACTATGTCTGGTCTCATGCCACTCTTGCTGATGATCTCTGGGTGACTCTTCCATTCTGGGAGGTCTGCAGTGCACTCCCAGTCATCTGCCCCGTCCAGCAGACTCTGCCTGCATGTTTCGAGTGGCACTGTTGTTCTTGGCCATGATTTGCCGCCTCCTGCCGTGACGAATGTTGCGGGTGCTTTTGGAGTCCTGATTTTCCCTTTTGTGGTGTTGGTACTAGCCCAGACTACTTGTGCAATCTCTTTGAGCACTTGGTTGTGCCTCCATGTGTACCTTCCTTGAGCCAGGGTTACTTTACATGAGCTTAGGACATGCTCCACTGTTTGTTTTTCATGGCAGAGGGGGCATGCAGGATCGTCTGTTTTTCCCCACTTCACCAGGTTTGCATTTGAGGGCAGGTCATATGCAGCTCTGAGAATGAAGCTGATCCTGAGAGGGGCCATGTGCCAAATGTCATTCCAAGTGAGACTTCTTTGGAGTGCATTCTCCCACGTTGTCCATTGCCCTTGCTGGCTCTGCTGGACTGCTTTTTGGAGTCTTTTTTGGTCTTCTTCTTTACTCATCTCCTGAATCATCATGTCTCTTTTGGCTTTTCCTTTGGCCTTTGACCACCATTCAGTTTTGGTCACCCCCAGTCCTTGTCTGTTGGTCTGTGTGTGTCCTGTTATTTCTCTGATCTTGAGACTTTCTTTTGCAGAATCCATCGCCTCTTGAACTTTCCATTTTCTGCCTGTCTTCAGCTGGGGCTTGATTGCTTCTACCACCTTGTCTCCTGAGTCCTCCAGCATGCTTTGAAGTCTGATCTTTCCTGCTTTGTATTCCTCCAGGATGGATTTCAGTGGTAGTTTCAGCTTTGCTTGGAGACAGTACAGCGCTATGTCAGTCAGACAGGGTGGGACACCAAGCCATTTCCTTATGAACTTGTTGATTTTGGCTTCCATTGCCTCCACTATGCTGGTGCAGATGTCGTATATCATCAGAGGCCATAGGAGCTTTGGTATCAGCATGAACTGCAGACACCAGACCTTGTATTTGCCAGGGAGCCCACGCTTGCAATGGTTTCCAAGCCTTCTTCCGACATCTGTTTGGTTTCTTTTGTGTGTCTTTCAGCGTATCATCATACCATCTTCCAAGGCTCTTGACTGGTTCTTCTGTGACCGTTGGAATGGCCTGGTTGGCAACACTGAAGACCACAGATTCGGCCACTTTTCCTTTCCACAGTGAGAGACTCCGTGATTTCTTTGGCTTGAACTTCATTCTGGATGAGGCAACTATGTCGTCCAGCCTCTCCAGCACATGACGTGTCTCGTCTTCTCTGGATGAAATCACTGTAGTGTCATCCATGAAGGCCTTGAGAGGGGGCATCTTGTATCCATCACCAAGGTCTGTTTGTCTTGCGTTGCATGTTGCTGCTTTCAAGATGACTTCCATTGCCAACACGAACAGTATTGGGGAAATTGCACAGCCCATTGCAATGCCCACTTCCAAGTTGATCCAATCTGTTGTGTACTCCTTGGTAGAGAACCGCATTGAGAAGCCATTGAAGTACTTCTTGAGCATGTCGCGGATGTTCTTTGGCACACGGTACATCTCAAGAGCCAACTGTATCATCTCATGGGGTACAGATCCATATGCGTTTGCCAGATCAAGCCACACTACGTCCAGGTCTCTCTTTTCTGTTTTTGCTCTTTGGATTGCGTCCCAGATCATTGTGGCGTGTTCTACACAGCCAGCTACGCCTGGGATGCCACCTTTCTGGACTGACACATCCAAGTACTCGTTTTCCATGAGGTACTTGGTCAGCCTTGCTGCCATGACAGAAGAAGATTTTCCCTTCGACGTTCAGTAGTGATATTGGCCTGAACTGGCTAATGTCACTTGAGTTTTGCTCTTTGGGGATGTACACACCATCTGCCGTCATCCACTGGCCGCTGATCTTCTGGTTTCTCCAAGCTGATCGCAGCAGCCTGTGGAGCCACTCCAGCACCTTGGGACATTTCTTGTATAGCTGGTAAGGTATTCCGTTTGGCCCTGGTGATGATTTGGCTCTGGCTTTGTCGACCACCTTCTTGATTTCCGCCAACATTGGAGGCTTGTCATTGAACTGTTCCTCAGGGTTGGTTGGCCACATCAGACCTTGAATGTCGAGTGGTGCTTTGCTCTGTGAATCAGAGTATGTTTTCCTCAGATGCTGCTCAAGAACTCCTTTGTCCACACTTAGGATCCCAGATTTTGGCTGCTCAAACAGTGTTCTGGCAAACTGTAAGGGGTCTCTGAAGAAGCGCTCTTGTGTCTTCTTCTTTTTGCTCTTCCTCTTCCTCGCAGATTCCGCTTTGCTGAGGGCGCTGTGTTTTGCTTTCAGGTCTTTCCAGAGTTTTTCCAAGCCTTGTTTTTCGGCTGGCAGTGCGGTCTTCATTTGCTTCTTGAGGTTTTTCTTTTGGACCCTGATCTTGTCCATCTCTTCTTGGCGTCTGGATTTCTTTGGAGGTGTTTTCTCTTTGGGTAGTTTTGCTCCATAGGCGTCTCTACATGTGGCATACACAATGTCCCCATATGTGGCTAATTTGTGTTCCAGGGTGCTTTTCCCTATCAGTGCATCGAGTCTTTGGACGATTTTTGCATCCAGTTTCTCCCAATCTTCAGTTTCGTTTGCTCGTGGCAGGTTGAGTTTCAGGCGCCTGGCATCGAGGGCCTGTGCAAATTCCTCATCCGAACCAACAGCGTAGATGTCCTTGGCACTTCTTCTACTATCGTCTCATGACGTCAGGAAAAAGGACCTCTGCAGTGAGAGAGTGGTGTTCTGGATTTTTAATTTTATACGTTTTGTTTTAATTTTTATACGTTTCATATATATATATATATATATATATTATATATATATATATATATATATATTATAAATACTAACACCCCTCCATCATTACATTAATAATGACTTGGCAAAGATTCGAATGGGGAAAAAATCAGGAAGGAGGGGGTGGTGGGGTGAGGATGGGGGGCATGCGAATGAGACGTCAAGGAAAAACAGTATACACATGAAATGCTTCACTAACAGCCTATGGATACCATCGTTACCCATCCTGAAGACAGAACTATTCATATTGCCTGCTACTAGGCCTTTCGTCCGCTGAATCAGACTGTTGGTTGTGCATGTGATCCCTTGGCATCAAATAGATATGTACCATAGTCTGCAATTCCGTGGTATTCTCACCACCAAGGGTTCAAAAACGGATCCAACAGCACCCCAAAGCAGCCAGTGCAGGGTAGAAAAGTGAAACGTAAAGTATGGTAAAGAAACAAGCTGCTGAAAAAACTAAAGTCATGTATACGATATAATGATAAATCTTTGAGCCTATGCTTAAGGTTCCATTTGAGGATGCAACGTGTCATGTATGCACACACACACACACACACACACACACACACACACACACACACACACACACACACACACACACATAGCATGAGGCAGCACAGACAGCTGGCTGTTTATGTTTCTGTCAAATGGCAATGTAAATGGACTACACTGTCTGCTGTACTCTAAATCTACAGTGACATACGCTTTTTTTCTCTCCATGTGGCAAACAGCCATAGTACTATGGACAGTCTGTCGGTGTGTCTGTGTGCGTATGTGCTTGGCTTAGTCAGAAGGCTTAGTCCAAAAGAAATATCACAACAATGTCTCACGCACTCGTACTCGGAAGAACCACGGACACCACTCCAGAAACAGCATCACAACAACTGGTTATGACATCAAAGCAACTTTTGAACTGACAAATAAATAAATGCAGCACACTGCCAGCACCATGAGCAAATGTACACCAACATTACAAAATACTATATAGCAACAGCTGTAGTTTTTCCTTGAGAGAAAAAGACATTACAAAGCATGATCTGTGGGAATGCGTTCACACACAAAACTTCTGGAAAGAGTTTCAAACCATCTCAAAGCACATTGCTCTAATATAGATAAAGTAGATTTAAACGAACGCATCATCATTCTTAGTATTGATCAAAACTTTAAGAGTGATCATGCTTTCGATTATATTTTGTTGTGTACAAAATTTCATATATATCAATACACACAAATCCACAGCCCATACACCACACACACTTGCCACGTAACTGATTTGCTGCTGCTCTCCTCCCTGGCGTCTAGAAGACTCATTCCTGCACTGGCTGCTCTCCTCACTGACGTCTAGAAAACTCATTCCTGCGCCGGACTCCAGCACCCCTCAGGCTCGGCTCCAGAATCATCTCCTCCGGGAACCTCCTCCAGGTCGCCCAACGTCAGCAACTGTGGCCTATCTCCACCCAAGAAGAAAACACAGAAATCGCCCTGCGGCGGATGTCAGTCCCTCGCCGCATAATCGTGATGATGGTTGATTATGTGTGTGAATGCAGGGCATGTGTGGACCGTGTACGTACAATTTGAACAATTTAAAGAATTCAAAGAAGAATAAACTTCTACAATCACTGTTTTGTTTTGGTTTCACCTGTTCCTGAATCATTGCTGTTTTCCTCTTTTCCTTATTTGCCTTTACTATAATTCTCAATTTTGTCTCATATTACAAATTACAATACAATAAACTCTTGGAAGTTCACATTACATTTTATATTAATACAAGATGAAATTCCATAACACTCACTCATTCTTCCATATTATCTATAAAATACTTACATAAAAAATAATAATTAAAGGGAAAAAAAAAAACGACAGAGACAAACAAACAAGACAAGGAGCGGGACCAATGGCGGGAGCGCCACATCGGAAATCTTCGCCAGTCGACTGAATGTTAATCGGCGGCAACTCGTTCCGTTCCGGACCTGACTGGTGTTTTTAAAAAAAAAAAATAATAATAATAATTTGCTTCAATCCTTGAAGTATCGCTTCTGGAATACTCCGACTCCAATACAGAACTGGATACATATGTCAATCCTACAAGTAGCTCCACAAACAGAGCCATTGCTTAACATCCAACTTAAAATAAATGACCTCAATGTCACTTAAATATGTACAGACCGAATAAATGCCAATCCCATCTTGGCATACAAACTCTCAAACCCAACGAAAATACAACCCACCATATTTATACATATATATTTACCAGAACGGCGGGTGAAGACAGAAGAGAACTACTGGAGAGCTTCACTCAACGAAGAGCCAAAAGCCCCACCAGTAGATGCACCACCTCCAGTGAAGGAAGTAAGAGTCTGGAACGACTCTGAAGATTGTTGTTGGTAGCCCAAGGATTGAGATCCTTCCCAAGTTCAGTGGACTGCCTTCCGCCCAGCGAAGGGTTCCGGCCCGGTTCCGCTGCTCTCCACGACGAAGTGGAAAAATAACTATGGCTACCAACAGAGGACGTGGCCTCTTACCAGAAAAGCAAAAGCAAAAAGAATGAGGGAGTCGAACACTGGCATAGCGCAGAAGGTTCCCCCTCCACCCCACATAAACACCTACTCACATTCAACACACGCTAAGCATAAACAACACACTTTACGCACAGAACACGTGCAAGACACTTCCCTGCACCGTTATTAAAATGACGGCACACACACACACACACACCCTTCATCCCGGTCTCCCTCTTCCCTCTCACACTACTCCTATGTGAGGGTTTACTGAGGGGATGCATGATCCACACGGGCGGTGCACAAACTGAATGTGACAGAGGAGCTACCCCCCTCTCCCCTGCACTCCACATACTAGGTATAAGCCGCTGTCAACCTCTGTGACGAACAGCCCATCAAAACTCAGTGCATAAATTCAAACACTGGTCTGCCCGTGACATTAACTAATTCCGGGAAAAGATGAAAATGAGATATAAGATAGAACTTTTTAACCATAAACTTTTGATGAAATCTGGTCAATACGAAACTGACTGGGTCAGCTATAAATCCATAAGAGAAATTTAAATTATGATTACTTTATATTGTCAATAAAAGGTTGTTTCACACATCCAGGCACTACCTCTCAACCCTTGTTTCCACTAATCTCAGTATGATACCCACCCTAAACCTTATCATGGTTATATTTTCTAATTCATATATTGAGTTACAGAGAAAGTATGACTGGATATGAAACAAAACAAGCAATGAGTAAAATCAGATATATTTGCGTTAGGGGATGAGAGAGAGAGAGAGAGAGAGAGAGGAAGAGAGAGAGAGAGAGAGAAGAAGAAGAAGAAGAAGAAGAAGAAGAAGAAGAAGAGGGCGAGTGAGTGAGCCTGAGATAAAATAAGAAAATGGAGTGGGAGGAGGGGAGGGATGGGTTTAGAAGAAGGATGAATAAGACAGAAAAGATACGATCATGAAAATATTGCTTCAGAATATTTACTTCGAGTCATAGTACGTCTCTTTTTCTAATGTTACTTCTGGTGATAAACATTTTCTTATTTAAGATAAGTGTCTCTGCAGAGATCATAATAATTCCTATAACCCTCTACTAGTGTGTATGTTATATTGTGTATTCATTGTTATATATGTGTAAACATATGGCGCACCGTTGAGTTTATTGGACAATAAATTATGTTTTTAGCGGAAAATGTATATGTAGTAGAAATATTGAAAACATGTATGGGATATGATGTATAAACCTACCTACCGCTCGATGGATTACATGATCGTGATAAAGAATTTTTTTAGATGAAGTGACAACCTGCGAAATAAGAAAAATACAATTTTCATCCATCATGTCCCCATGTTTTGAAGCAAACAGGAGTATTGTTAAAACTGGCTCTGATGAAAAAAACAAACAAACCACCATGTCTGTGGTGCTTCTGTTGGCTCTGAGGCCACACTGGCTCTCTGGAAGGTTGTCTTCAGTGATGGTGGGGACCAGTCTGCTCAGCAATATCCTGGTGCGGCTTTTCCAGCGATGAAGAGCAGAGTAATGCCCTGGTAGTTGGAGCAGTCTGACGTTTCCTTTTGTACTTGTACAGGGTGGTGACGACAGCATCATGGAGATCTTGTGGTAGTTTTTACCCTACTCCCAGCGTAGCTCATGTAGTTTTGCATGCAATGCTGGGCCCCCAAGCTTCCAAACCTCTGGTGAAATTCATCAAATCCTGCAATCTTATCACTCTTCAGCTGCTGCATAGTTTTGGTGGTCCCTTTGATGGTGGGCAACTCCTCCAGATCCACTTTTACTGGCTATTGGGGAATGCGGACAATGGCTGATTCGTGGACAAAGTGGGTAGCGCTGAAGAAGCCTGGAAGTGTTCCATCCAGCAGCTTAGGATTGACGCCTTGTTCGTGAGAAGCGCCTGGCCATCTGAGTTGCGTGGTGGGACTCTGGACCTGATATGTAGGACCGTATACCGCCTTTAAGGCGTCATAGAAACCGCTGAGGGCATTGGTGTCTGCGCACAGCTGAGTGTTCTTGGCGAGGTTGATCCACCACTCATTCTGGATCTCTCGAAGCTTGCAGTGCTGGAGGTTGCTGCATACTTGACAGAAAGCTGCCTTCTTCTCAAGGCAAGACGGCTGAGCTAAGTGCGCCTGATGAGCAGATCTCTTCTTCGTCAGCAATTCTTGAATTTCCTCGTTGTTTTCGTCGATCTGGACTTTGTTCTTCCTTGTAGTAAAGCCAAGGACTTCCTCGGATGTCTGTAGAATGGCAGTTTTCAGTTGTCACCAAAGCGTTTCAGGAGAGAGATCTGGGGGCTGTCTCTTTATTTGAAACCTCCACTATTGGTCTACCTGGAACTCCACTTTCATTTCAGCTGACTGGAATCTGTCAACCTTGAGCTTTTTTTCTGGGGCCTCTCTTTTGTTTGGTTTGGGTCTGAAGAGGAACTTGAGTTTGCAGCGAACGAGGAGATGGGTCAGCGTGGCGTTCTGCACTGGACATCACTTTGGTGTGCAAGACGTCTTTCAGGTTATGCTGGCGCACTAGTATGTAATCCATGAGGTGCCAATGTTTGGACCGAGGATGCATCTAGTTTGTCCTCAGACTGTCTTTCTGCTGGAAGATGGTGTACGTGATGACGACTGCTTAGTGTTGAGCTCCAGCTTGGTCACAACCGCAGGAAAACAGAACATCTGGTGGACAACAGCACAGGACAACATGTTCAAAGGCTGAGTGGACAAACGGTTTATTGTCCCAGGCAATCGGTCATCAAAACACCAAAGGGTAGGAATGAAGACACATGAAATTCCACTTTAAGTAATGATGATAAAATATGCATCATCAATACTGAGGCATTTGTTATTGGAATGGTTAAAAAAAAACTACAAACACCTGGAGTAAGTGCAAAATATATTTCGCTTTATTTAAAGCTTCTTCAGTTGCAACCATGGACCGAACTGAAAGAATGAAACACGGAACTTAAAACGTAAACAACTGAATTAAAATCAAACACTAAGCCTATTTAAAATGCACGGTTTTTTTTTCAATACAAGAGTTCAGTAGCTGAACATGATCAACACACACAACCACACACCATACCTGAGCGCTAGCGCGCGTGCGCACATGTATATCTTCCTGAACAATAATGAAGGCAGACCCGTGAATCACCGCGATAAAAAATAAAACTGAAAGAGAGGAGGGAGGAACTGGGCGTGGAAAGGGTGGGAGGGGGGGGAGGAGGGGGGAGGGGGGGGAGAAAGAGGGGTGTAAAAGGGAAAGCCTCAAGTTTAACCTAGTAAAATTCAACTGTAAGTATTCACACACACACACACACACACACACACACACACACACACACACACCTCTCCTCTCTCTCTCTCTCTCTCTCTCTCTCTCTCTCTCTCTCTCTCTCTCACACACACACACACACACCCCACACACACACACACAAACTCAAACTTAACCCGGCAAAACATGAATGTAAGCATTAAAACACACACACACACACACACACACACACACACACACACACACACACACACCATGTTTAACCAAGGAAAATCTGACTGTAAGCTTTAAAACACATACACACCCAAACACATACACACTCACACACATACACACACACGTACACATATACATACACTCACACCCACAAACAACACACACACACACACACACACACACACACACACACACACACACACCCACCACAACGCACCCACTCATACACACACGCACACACACACACACACACACACACACACACACACACACACACACACACACATACTCACACACACCGGGGCTAATCCCAGACCGGGGCTAATCCCAGACATTCAGTCCAGCATTTGTTACTGGAGAGAGAAGGGGGGGGGGGGGGGGAACCAGGAGAGAGGGAGGGAGGGAGGGACGGAGGGAGAGAGAGAGGTACAAATTACTAATAGAGAACTTAACCTGAAAGAACCTCCTGCGTTCCCACAGACACTGGCAACAGCTTGCTGGGAATTAATACAAATAACCGGCACGACAGGAGACCTGCTCTTGTTTGGTAACTCTTATGGAGATTCCTTGTTTGTTTGTTTTCGTGTAACTGGTTCATTGTTGTTGTTGTTGTTGTTGTTGTTGTTTTGTTCTTGTTCTTGTTCTTGTTAATTTCGCAAATACGTGAAATTTTTGTCTTGATAAATTGCGCCGCGCGCGCGCGCGCGCGCGCTGTGTGGTGTGTGTGTGTGTGTGTGTGTGTGTGTGTGTGTGTGTGTGTGTGTGTGTGTGTGTCACTCTCCCTCCCTCCCCCTGTGTGTGTTTGTGTGCGTATATGTGTGTGCGTGCGTGCGTGCGTGCGTGCGTGCATGCGTGCGTGCGTGCGTGCGTGCGTGCGTGCGTGTGTGTGTGTGTGTGTGTGTGTGGAGAGAAGAGAGAGAGAGAGAGAGAGAGAGAGAGAGAGAGAGAGAGAGCCAAACAGGTCTTTTGACAGGTAAGAGAACAATAATATTCCCTCTTCATTTCCTGCAAACAAATAGTACACATTCATTCCTAGTGTGTATCAAATCAAAGGTTAACAAAAACAAATAAATTCGTAACATTTCCTTATGTCCTCAAGCACAGGAGTAATGCAGTTTTAAAAAAAATCGTAGGACTGACTCGACCATCCACTCAATCAAATGATGACATTGTATCTTACTGATCTCTTCCACATGCAGTGAATGATATTATTCATTCATATATCTCTTATAATGCATTATCTTAAATTTCGCTATCCTTCATCTATCTAAGTTTCAATGCTTCCGCAATGAATTTCGCAACTGATTTAATTACAAGTTCATCATCTGATGATAACACGACAGCGACATTTTGTCTTTTCGCTATATCTAACGGGAAAAAATGAACAATTTGTCCGCACTTCATTGTAAGCGGTACAGTGGAACAGAAAGTGTTCTTCATCGTCAATAATGTGTCTACATGCATTACAAGGAGATTCTGTGGATGTTTCACATTCAAACCATCTTTTGTTCGCATTAAAACCTAAAGTTCTCAATCTAAATCTTGCGTACTTCATTCTGTGCCATTTATCTATTATGACATCGAGAAACTTTTCAAAATGAAGCATTTTTAAATGGGAAAGCCAGAGAGAGAGAGAGAGAGAGAGAGAGAGAGAGAGAGAGAGAGGAGAGAAATGCATCAATGTCTGTTACTATGTAAGTGTATGCATAATGTGGTTATCTAAGTGCATATATATGTCCCTCTAAACATCCCTATGACATACCTGCAAATAATCTTAAAGTAAATGCTTAACTTGACTACAATTACAGAAAAAAAAACATTGAAGGCAAACGTTAGATCTAAAAAGACGTCACACAAAGACATGCCTGATAATGGTGGTAAATGAGCTTGAAGAGGTAAACAGTCAAACAGCTTGCTGGTTATTCTTCGTTCTCCACAAATACATTTTGCTTCGTTTGTATATTTGGTTTTTAATGCACCAAGTTTTAATTTATAAAATAGTGAAATGAAATTTCTGTATTGGTACACATTTTTCAGTTGTAAATGAGGAATGCTGTTCATATGTTCATAAATAACTAAATGAGTATTTTTATCAGCCACACCAAGCAGTGTATTCTTGTATTTTGTATTTTTGTTGTGGAACACAGTTTTCGTGGATACCAGTCTACTGATGTATGTGCTTTGCAATGTCATCAATAGAGTGGACAGTACCAGTGCTCGTGTGACTAATGGGCTCAGGGCAAGAAACCACAACACTCTGGTGAACGTCCTTCACAGAAACACTGTCGCCATGAACACAGCCACACGTAAAGACAGGTCACAGAAGGTCACAGAGACTGAGCTCATCCAACACCGCGTAAACCCTGATGTAACTCAGAGGACCGCTGTCTCTGGTGTGACACAGCAGAACACTGCAGACAAATTTCAGACCATTGATGCTAGGACTCAGAACGCGGCCATGGTAATGTCTGGTTCGGCGCCATGTTTGGAACACCCAGCAGTGACAGAATTCACTATTGAAGGCTCCACTGGCCATCTCCATGTCCAGAATCTGAGCCCAGGCCAGACTTGGAACTGTACGTTCGTGCTCCATGTACAGTCTTACCAAGTTGTGCGTTTTCAAATCAACGAGTGCGTAGGTGTAATTAAGTTCAAGTATTATGACTATTTCGGCGTCAAAAACAAGTACACGGGTATTATACACTGCCGTTCCATTCTGCCCCCTATCACGTTCAGTATGACAAATACGGTCATGGTCGAAGTGCGTATGTGCTTTGGCAGGAAAATGGAAAAAGTGTGCTTGGAGTCTTGTTATGACTATTATAATAAAAATGAGCCGTTGCCAAGGGCGTGTAGGGATGTTTCTTGTTTACCTTTTGATACAAATGCATCCATGTCTCTGGTGTTTTCTGCGGTCAACAGGTCTGAGAGGCAGCATCTGGAACTGCAACGCATTTATCTGTCCACGTCTGCTGGTAAGAGAATGTTCTTGTAGCTGACGGTTTAAAAAGAGACTGCAAAGTATTGCAAACGTTTTTTTTTAACTGCCATCGTTTTTATACTCTATGAGTTCTCTCTCTCTTTCTCTGTCTCTCTCTCTCTCTCTCTCTCTCTGTCTCTCTCTCTCTCTCTCTCCTCTCTCTCTGTCTCTCTGTCTCTCTCTCTGTCTCTCTGTCTCTGTCTCTCTCTCTCTCTCTCTCCTCTCTCTCTCTCTCTCTCTCTCCCTCCATCCCTCCAGGTGGACTGAAATGTGTTCAGGTCAGCCAATGTATAATAATCATTCTTTAATAGTCTTTTTTGTGAACTTCAGAGTCGATCGAAGGAGTTCAGCCATACCAAATTGCCCTCTTACTTCCAGGAGCGTATGTAGTAGTTTGGGATCTGTTGTACAAGAAGTCATGCTCCAAAGAAAACGACAGCATTGACTGATGTTTGTAACCAGTAACAATGGGTAGTATACAAAGAGATTGTACAAGTAGTCTGGGCTAGTACCAACACCACAAAAGGGAAAATCAGAACTCCAAAAGCACCCACAACATTCTTCACGGCAGGAGGCAGCAAATCATGGCCAAGAACAACAGTGCCACTCGAAACATGCAGGCAGAGTCTGCTGGACGGGGCAGATGACTGGGAGTGCACTGCAGACCTCCCAGAATGGAAGAGTCACCCAGAGATCATCAGCAAGAGTGGCATGAGACCAGACATAGTAGTCCACTCTAAGCCAACCAAGCAGCTGATCATGATCGAGCTCACGGTGCCATATGAGAACAGAATGGAGGCAGCTCAAATCTACAAGACTGAAAAGTATGCTGATCTGGCAAACAGCCTGAGGAGAGAAGGCTATCAGGTCAAAGTCCTCACTGCAGAAATTGGAGCTAGGGGATTTGTAGGAACGTCTGCATACAGCCTCATGAAACAGCTCTCAGTTGCAGGGAAGGAAAAAACCAGAGCCCTGAAAGCAATGGCAGAAGCGGCAGAGAGGTGTTCAAGCTGGATCTGGTCAAGGAGGAACAAAAGTGAACTTCATAAGGCTTAATTTCCCTACAAATATCAGGTGTCCCTGTGGCTCAGTGGTTAAAGCGCGAGTCATTAAGTGGAAAATGAGCATGTCCAGAGGGTCATGGGTTCGAATCCCAGCCATGGCTCGTCCCAAGATGGGAAAAAAAGGGGCAGCAGAGGGACATCCGGAGTCATGAACCGGGTGTGGCCCACCCCCCTAGAGTGTCAGGAGATAAGGGCCGAAACACTTGCTTGAAGGGGGCTTCTCTTCTGAGGACTCTCTGCTGCCACGCTCTCCACGAGTTTCTTTCTACTGATGCATGGGTAAACCATTGACTTCCGGAATAGGCCGGAGGACGTCCGGGAAAGACCGGAGGACACTGGGAAAGACCAGAACCAAGGGCTCTGTGGGCTGGCTCCCCACTTTGCCTTAAACATGTGGCTACTAAGAATAAAAGGAAAAGATGCTCCCAGGATTCACCGAAAGGGGGAGAGAATGATGAATCCATCGGTGCTCAACCAATCATGACTGCAAATCCCAAACGGACTATGAACATGGACCAAATGGAATATCCATGTGTCTGTGGAAAGCGTTTCGCTACCACCCGTGGCATGAAGATCCACAGAACAAAGATGGGATGTGTGAAGACTCATCTGAATGAGCAGCAGCGCACTGCATCAGCAGATAAGACGTCGGAAGACCAAGGCCAGGATTTAAACCACAGTGCCAAGGACATCCACGCTGTTGGTTCGGATGAGGAATTTGCACAGGCCCTCGATGCTAGGCGCCTGAAACTCAACCTGCCACGAGCAAACGAAACTGAAGATTGGGAGAAACTGTATGCAAAAATCGTCCAAAGACTCGATGCACTGATAGGGAAAAGCACCCTGGAACACAAACTAGCCACATATGGGGACATTGTGTATGCCACATGTAGAGACGCCTATGGAGCAAAACTACCCCAAGAGAAAACACCTCCAAAAAAATCCAGACGCCAAGAAAAGATGGACAAGATCAGGGTCCAAAAGAAAAACCTCAAGATGCAAATGAAGACCGCATTGCCAGCTGAAAAACAAGGCTTGGAAAAACTGTGGAAAGACCTGAAAGAAAAACACAGCGCCCTCAGCAAAGCGGAATCTGCGAGGAAGAGGAAGAGCAAAAAGAAGAAGACACAAGAGCGCTTCTTCAGAGACCCCTTACAGTTTGCCAGAACACTGTTTGAGCAGCCAAAATCTGGGACCCTAAGTGTGGACAAAGGAGTTCTTGAGCAGCATCTGAGGAAAACATACTCTGACCCACAGAGCAAAGCACCACTCGACATTCAAGGTCTGGTGTGGCCAACCAACCCTGAGGAACAGTTCAATGGCAAGCCTCCAACGTTGGCGGAAATCAAGAAGGTGGTCGACAAAGCCAGAGCCAAATCATCACCAGGGCCAAACGGAATACCTTACCAGCTTTACAAGAAATGTCCCAAGGTGCTGGAGTGGCTCCACAGGCTGCTGCGATCGGCTTGGAGAAACCAGAAGATCAGCGGCCAGTGGATGACGGCAGATGGTGTGTACATCCCCAAAGAGCAAAACTCAAGTGACATAGCCAGTTCAGGCCAATATCACTACTGAACGTCGAAGGGAAAATCTTCTTCTCTGTCATGGCAGCAAGGCTGACCAAGTACCTGATGGAAAACAAGTACTTGGATGTGTCAGTCCAGAAAGGTGGCATCCCAGGCGTGGCTGGCTGTGTAGAACACGCCACAATGATCTGGGACGCAATCCAAAAAGCAAAAACAGAAAAGAGAGACCTGGACGTAGTGTGGCTTGATCTGGCAAACGCATATGGATCTGTGCCCCATGAGATGATACAGTTGGCTCTTGAGATGTACCATGTGCCAAAGAACATCCGCGACATGCTCAAGAAGTACTTCAATGGCTTCTCAATGCGGTTCTCTACCAAGGAGTACACAACAGACTGGATCAACTTGGAAGTGGGTATTGCAATGGGCTGTGCAATTTCCCCAATACTGTTCGTGCTGGCAATGGAACTCATCTTGAAAGCAGCAACAAACAACGCGAGACAAACAGACCTTGGCGATGGATACAAGATGCCTCCTCTCAAGGCCTTCATGGATGACACTACAGTGATTTCATCCAGAGAAGACGAGACACGTCATGTGCTGGAGAGGCTGGACGACATAGTTGCCTCATCCAGAATGAAGTTCAAGCCAAAGAAATCACGGAGTCTCTCACTGAGGAAAGGAAAAGTGGCCGGATCTGTGGTCTTCAGTGTTGCCAACCAGGCCATTCCAACAGTCACAGAAGAACCAGTCAAGAGCCTTGGAAGATGGTATGATGATACGCTGAAAGACACACAAAGAGCAAAAGAAACCAAGCAGATGGCGGAGGAAGGCTTGGAGACCATTGACCAGTGTGGGCTCCCTGGCAAATACAAGGTCTGGTGTCTGCAGTTCATGCTGATACCAAAGCTCCTATGGCCTCTGATGATATACGACATCTGCACCAGCATAGTGGAGGCAATGGAAGCCAAAATCAACAAGTTCACAAGGAAATGGCTTGGTGTCCCACCCTGTCTGACTGACATAGCGCTGTACTGTCGCCAAGCAAAGCTGAAACTACCACTGAAATCCATCCTGGAGGAATACAAAGCAGGGAAGATCAGACTTCAAAGCATGCTGGAGGACTCAGGAGACAAGGTGGTAGAAGCAATCAAGCCCCAGCTGAAGACAGGCAGAAAATGGAAAGTTCAAGAGGCGATGGATTCTGCAAAAGAAAGTCTCAAGATCAGAGAAATAACAGGACACACACAGACCAACAGACAAGGACTGGGGGTGACCAAAACTGAATGGTGGTCAAAGGCCAAAGGAAAAGCCAAAAGAGACATGATGATTCAGGAGATGAGAAAAGAAGAAGACCAAAAAAGACTTCAAAAAGCAGTCCAGCAGAGCCAGCAAGGGCAATGGACAACGTGGGAGAATGCACTCCAAAGAAGTCTCACTTGGAATGACATTTGGCACATGGCCCCTCTCAGGATCAGCTTCATTCTCAGATCTGCATATGACCTTCTGCCCTCAAATGCAAACCTGGTGAAGTGGGGGAAAACAGACGATCCTGCATGCCCCCTCTGCCATGAAAAACAAACAGTGGAGCATGTCCTAAGCTCATGTAAAGTAGCCCTGGCTCAAGGAAGGTACACATGGAGGCACAACCAAGTGCTCAAAGAGATTGTACAAGTAGTCTGGGCTAGTACCAACACCACAAAAGGGAAAATCAGGACTCCAAAAGCACCCACAACATTCTTCACGGCAGGAGGCAGCAAATCATGGCCAAGAACAACAGTGCCACTCGAAACATGCAGGCAGAGTCTGCTGGACGGGGCAGATGACTGGGAGTGCACTGCAGACCTCCCAGAATGGAAGAGTCACCCAGAGATCATCAGCAAGAGTGGCATGAGACCAGACATAGTAGTCCACTCTAAGCCAACCAAGCAGCTGATCATGATCGAGCTCACGGTGCCATATGAGAACAGAATGGAGGCAGCTCAAATCTACAAGACTGAAAAGTATGCTGATCTGGCAAACAGCCTGAGGAGAGAAGGCTATCAGGTCAAAGTCCTCACTGCAGAAATTGGAGCTAGGGGATTTGTAGGAACGTCTGCATACAGCCTCATGAAACAGCTCTCAGTTGCAGGGAAGGAAAAACCAGAGCCCTGAAAGCAATGGCAGAAGCGGCAGAGAGGTGTTCAAGCTGGATCTGGTCAAGGAGGAACAAAAGTGAACTTCATAAGGCTTAATTTCCCTACAAATATCAGGTGTCCCTGTGGCTCAGTGGTTAAAGCGCGAGTCATTAAGTGGAAAATGAGCATGTCCAGAGGGTCATGGGTTCGAATCCCAGCCATGGCTCGTCCCAAGATGGGAAAAAAAAAGGGGCAGCAGAGGGACATCCGGAGTCATGAACCGGGTGTGGCCCAACCCCCCTAGAGTGTCAGGAGATAAGGGCCGAAACACTTGCTTGAAGGGGTTTCTCTTCTGAGGACTCTCTGCTGCCACGCTCTCCACGAGTTTCTTTCTACCGTCTGTCCTTCGCCTGATCACTAGTCCGCTGCAAAAGTCTGGCGGCGTTGAAATGGACCCAAGTCCTGGGTAAGACCGCAGCAAGCAATCAGCAGCAAGAAACATGCATTAAATACAGCTCCAGTCAAATGGCAGCGTCCTGTGGCAGTGCACGTTCCAGAGACAGTACGGGGTCCGATCGGAAACCCTTCATCCATGACGTTCTGCAGGTTCTGCCTGGTCTGGACCAGAACTTCTCACTGCGATTAGACACTCTGAACACACACTTCCATAGCGGTGCAGGCAGTGTCTATCGTTGGGAAATAACGGATGAAACAACCTGGTAAAATACTGAACCTTTAAACACCTCTATACGCTTAGCGATGCAGTGTCCATCGTTAGCAAAGAAGTAATAAAACAAGCTGAAGAAAAGCTGACGCTTTAAACACCGAAGATGGAGAGTTGAAAAAATCCAACTGTAAACCGTCAGACACACATGAATACACGGAAAATCAATTGGACAACCAAGAATGGGGATAAAACAGCCTGATAGTCTCTGGTTTTGAGAAACAGAAACCGATGGAAACAGGAGACGACTGTGAAAAGCCGATACAAAGTTCACTCCAAGACAAATTGTATGGATTAGGAACGTTCCTGTGGACAGAGTTCAGCAGCTGCGGAGGAGTGACGATGCTCCCATTGTGGCCAGATTCACGAGAAGAAAAGAAATGAAAAAAGGTGCACCTGAAGGGGTGGGTAGGACCCAGAGAAGCACTGTGAGGACCAGGTGACTTTGCAATCATCAATGCTACATTTTGTGTAGCATTGTGGGTGCGAACTTTAAAAGACAAGGTGTCGTTTTGAGTCCTGAGAACTTGTGAATGTGTCTAATTTGAAATATGTCAGTATATGTTTTGGAAAAACAAAGTAGAAAGATTGTTCATATGAATAAGGTAAACGTTCAATTGTTAATCAAACGGGAGAATTTTTTTTCTCTCCATTGTTTGTTGGATGATCGAGTGTCTGACAAGTCATTTATTGAGGCCAAAAGGCAGTCTGAATACCAAAAATTGCTCTCTCTCTCTCTCTCTCTCTCTCTCTCTCTCTCTCTCTCTCTCTCTCTCTCTCTCTTCAAGGTGTTCCAAGTTTACATAGCTTTACTTATTTTCTCCAAAGAAAAATGTGCTTATAATCCATCAGAAAGTTATGCAGTGTAGTTTAAAATTTCCAGGAACACATTAAAAACATGTTTATTATTTCACTTTTTTTCAGACATTCAAAATATTCTGATTAGTAATCACATTAGATCTAGTCCATTCATGACAGATCCAATATAATCACTGATGATTTAAAGCATGATTATTGTAACACCAAACATTTAGCTCTTGTCCCTTAAGATTAGCAAACTATTCCAAACGTGTCTCCTGATGTCACTGGAAACAAAGTACACTGTTGAGTACGACTGTATCTTTCCTTGCTGCAACACTTTATTGTGATGAAGATCTAACTCACGTTTCAATGAACTATTGGAAGGCGTCGAGTGGCCAAATTTCTGCTGAATAAGAGAGCTGTTGCTGTGCAGGGTATCTGCAGACCCCGGGCCTGGATGGATCCACCCTATGTCCCACAGTGATACAGAGCTGTGTCACTCTGACCAGACCGCCTGACCACATCATCTTCATGACCACTATCACAGGGAAGCCTAGAATTTATCGTTATTTCATTTCCACCTTCTTTGGCCGCTGTGGTTCCGGGCACAGTTTTCGGAAAAAGTTCTATGCGTTCAAAGCCCCGTCGTTTCTGTTTCCTGATAACTTTGTGGATAAGACAAGTAATGAACCCCATTTGTCTTTATTGGCTCTGCTGAGTTTGAAATGCATACGAATCAGGCTTCGCTACTCTTTCCACGCCAGCAGCTTGAAACCTCACAGAATAGCGGGGCTGGGCCTTTGGAACTGTTCGGTGTCAGTGTGGCCTGACCTGTACGAGCACTTTCCCTGTGATTTGATGCCTCAGTGTGCACAACACGAAGATGAAGCTCGATGTCCCTACACCTCCGAACAATGTGGACCGGACAAGGTAACCTTAAAATTATATCTTTGTTTCGACGTCGTTAAGCTTTGTTTTCATGTGTTTTCTTTTTTGTTCTCTTCTGGTTGGCTCGGGTTAAAGAAACGTACTGCTTCTTTCATGTTCCATCTGAAAGTAAGGAGGTATGGAGAGGGTAAGGAAAGGCGAAACATAAAGGAATAAATATGGAAGAAAGAACCGGGGAAGGGAGTGAGGGAAAAAGGGCCATTCCGAAACTCTGTACCCATGTACTCACATATAGAAGCGCAAGTACGCCACCATGCACCAACATAAACACGCATATTTCAATTTTGTTTGTTCCTATTCCCTTTGTTGACGTATGCCGTTCTGTCTTTGTGTGTGGCAGCTAGAGGCTGGAGGGCGGTGCTACATCCTCATCTATAAAAGACGTTCTGTAATCAGGCGCACTGACAAGGAAGAATGCCAGAACAGAGGAACTTCCCTGGTCAGCCTGGAGACTGACCAGGAGGTGAAGGCCTTCCGGGAACTCATGGAATATAACGTCGCACTTGACGTCAGGATCAATGCCACCGTCATGGAGTTTGACAGAACGCAGCCACACGTCAGCTCTATGTAACAATCCATGTCGTTCATCCTGATCATATTTTTTAGTTTCTTGTGCGATTTCTTCTTCTACTTTTTATGAATCAATGTTTAATTCCTCATCAATAACAACTGGCAATGATTTCAATCTTCATAATGATGTAAAAAAAAAAAAACGAAAGAAAAGAAGCCAACCAGAAACTTAGGCCATCCTCAGCACACATAGTTCAGGCAACATTTTTGGAAATTAAAAAAAAAACATATGTATACACATACATACGTAAACACACACTGACTGACTGACTGAAACCGTTTACAGTCAGATTAACATAGTGTTGTACTGACAATAACACACACACACACACACACACACACACACACACACACACACACACACACACACACACACGTACCTATACATGCGGTACTGTGGTCCAAAAAGTATTACCAAGTATTTCTCTTTGTGCTTGTGCGATTTCTTTGTGAATGTTGGAATGGCAACTGTTTGAGCATGTTCAGTTAGAGCTGACATCTGCATGTATTGCATGCTAAAATCTTGTTTTACTAAAAGCATGGTGTGGCTGTGATAGACTCAGTATCGACATGCTTCACAAGCACGTAGAGCACGCAGATAAACAAGCAAAACATGCCTAGGCCGTGGTAGGGAAACTGCCGCCGTGTTCCCAGTGAAGCTGACCAGTGCCGACAGTGACTGTTTATTTGGCCCTGTACCAGCTGTCAGGTAGGCATACTGCGAATAATTTTCTGTCTGTTGTAAAGGAAAGATATGCATGTCCAATATGTCTGAGTTTGAGCGTGATTGAAAGGACGACGCATGCTCTCCACTGAGTTGAACTTTCATTTCATTTGTTGTGTGTTCGTTTGTCTGTTTCAATCGTTTTTTGTTGGCAAATCTTTGTGGTGCTTGCCAGCAATGCGTATGAAAGAAGATCCATTCATGTTTGGTATCGTTCTGTCAGTCAAAGACCCCACAATCCAGTGACATCAATCGACTACAGTTCGCTGCATTCTGGCGCAAAGTATTAATGAAGAAACACAGCGCCCTATTTCCAACACACTGGTATCAGTGAAGCTGACCAGTGCCGACAGTAACTGTTTATTTGGGCCCTGTACCAGCTGTCAGGTAGGCATACCGCAAATAATTTTCTGTCAGTTGTAAAGGAAATATATGCATGTCCAATATGTCTGAGTTTGAGCGTGTTTGAAAGGACGACGCAGGCTCTCCACTGAGTTGAATTTTCGTTTCATTTTTTGTGTGTTTGTTAGTCTGTTTCAATCGGGGTTTCTTGGCAAATCTTTCTGGTGCTTGCCAGCAAAGTATTAATGACGAAACAAAGCACCCTATTTCCGACACACTATCAGCCAGACAGCTAGTACCACATTACTAGCCGGAATAGCTCAGTTGGTAGAGCGCCGGACTCGTGATCCTGAGGTTACGGGTTCGAATTTCGGTACTGGGGGATTTTTCCCTCGGAGTTAACATTGGTTCTGACTCCATTCCCCATACAGTCCTTCGAATGAGACTATAAACCGAGGTTCCGTGTGTGAACGCACGCATAACATCTTGCACACACGTAAAATCCCATCACCAACTTTCGGAAGAGAAGGCCAGTTTGGCTGTTGGTATGGATGACACGTTACACATAGCATGCACCCTGCGTGAGAAATTGAAAGAATGGAGGAAGCAAGGATATTGAGTGAACGATATTGGACGATATTGACTGTATGACACGGGAAACGACTGAATGAAGCGCCAGCTGGCAGCTCTTCAGTCGGCACTACCCAGGTAGGCAGCCCGTTGTGTAAACGAGTGTGGATTGTAAAGCGCTTAGAGCTTGGTCTCCAGCCGAGAATAGGCGCTATATAAGTATTCATTATTATTATTATTACGCGTAGGGAGGAAAGCTTGTGGGAGGTTAGCGCGAGGAAGCTGACAGCTGTGGGCTGCAGTGTGCTGTTTACTCAAACTGTGGCCGTCTCCATCCCTATTACTCTTTCCTCTGCGACCGGTAGGCGGTTAGAAGTTATTGCCCTTGTCTTCTACTAAGTATTCCTCTACGGACAAGTGTGTTGTACATGTTCACTACAGCCAGCCATTATTCTACCGCCATAACCCTGTATCTCTCCTGCAGAAAAAGTATCTTGCTCTTCCTAAAACCCACTGTGCTACTTTAGTTCAAAGTAACTGGTAAGTTTCAAATCTGGTGCTGCTTCACTATTGAGTCATGTGTGGAGACCCTTAGCTGTTTCTGAGAGGAAAATATAATTGCCAAGAACAGGTGAAACAAACTGCTCAGGAACCATTCTAAGAAGAAAGAATTCTGGTACTTAAATAGGCTGAATTCTGTGCTAAAAATAAAACAAACAAACAAACACAACTACTAACGAACAGAACTACAGTGCCGGTTGTTCCAGATGAAAAAAGATATTGTAGTATATCACTTGCCTGTCAGATTGATGCTCGTACTGGCTTGGCCACATCAGACGCATGGACGACGGTCGCATCCCAAAGGACATGCTGCACTGCAAGCTGGCTATAGGCTCCAGACCCACAGGATGACCCGCCCTACGCTACAAGGATGTATACAAGCGTGACCTGAGGGCAGGCAGACACGACCCAACAGATCGAGGCAGCAGCTACAGAGCGGGTCACCTGATGGTCCACCATCAAGGCTAGCATCAAGCAAGCAGAGCAGAGGAGAGAGGCCCAGTGAGAAGAATGGAGGCGTTGCAGACGCAAAGAATTGTGTCAGCATCCACAGACAGTCATGACTGAGACTTCACCTGCAGCAACTGCAACCGAGTCTGCCGCTCGAGGATCGGGCTTTTCAGCCACAGCAGGCACTGCAACTCCACAACTGACTGAGCCATGGTGCAACACCAGACGGAGGCCAATAATAGTAATGATACTGATGATGATGATGATGATGATGATAACAATCGCCTCTTTTCAGCATGGCCTCCACTGACTCACGTTGGAAAAAGGAGTTCCAGGATCTGGAATCACTAGGTTATATTTTTGACATGGTGTTTTCAATGTCTGCCCCTTGCCCTAAATAAGCTTCTTGATACACATTTGTTACACAGCAATGGAGCTTACCCTTGATCTCTTTCTTTTGTAATGTTAGGCACAGAGGGAGAGAGAGAGAGAGAGAGAGAGAGAGAGAGAGAGAGAGAGAGAGACAGACAGACAGACAGACAGACAGACAGCGAATTTGAATGTATACGATGGACTACCTACTTCAACATTAATTTTTGCTAGTAGCTTTGCGTTTCTTTTCCACATTTAAGCTTCAGGACAATTCTGACAGGTACACCAACACTTTACGCTGGGAGAGTGGTCCTGTGGTTTACTATCTGACAAACAAAACCCTGAGAAGAGAAGGAGATCAAAAATGCGTTTATTGGCACTTCCAGACCGTTTTTGGCGTGGAGTGTGACGCCTGGGCTAACAGCCTTTTGTGTGAAGTCCCCTCCGTCCTGGATCATCCCCATACCAAGGAATCTGTCACGCTTCCCGTTCCACACAGCACCACTCTACCACTCTATGTTCATCTTGACGTCTGTCCCATGCAGCACCTGACTCACCAACTGCTGGCCTGTGATGTGAAAAGTCGGTGCAGGGAGCTGGAGAAAATGGAGACGTGGTACAGGGCGACGTGCAGTATGTCACACGGACTGACCCAGCCCTACTTTTACTGTGACGTATCAGGAGAGTTCGTGCCTTACAGTCTGGTGTGTGATTATAGACAGGATTGTTCGGTGGACGTGACGAAGACTTCTGTCAACATCTGCCATGCAAGGAAGGCATAACCGACTGTGGACACGGACAGGTTCGTGCTCTCACACTTCTGAGAACCGTCCACCGGCCCACCACGACCACTGTTTTCTGACCATGTGTTCCTGCACATCCCACGTCATTGTGCATCAAAGCCAGCATGTCACGTTTTGGGCTGATCACACTGACACTCGACTTTCTTCTTTTCTTGTTTCATCTTTCAGGCTCTCTCTAGGCAACTGTCTTACTCGTCCATCTATGTTTGCTCGTAGCCTTTGTGTTACACTGGGTGAGACACTATCATTCCAGCAGTACATTTCCTTACCATCTTCTTTAAGACGATAAGACCTAAACACGACTAGCTTATTGTAAACAATAAACAAGTAAGTCTTGCTCCCACAAGAAAACATTTTCAGTTCTCCAAACGAATGCTGCTTTCGACACCGAATCGTCTAGCAGACATGACAGCACAGAGCAAACAGAACAAACAAGGAAACATCCCCCAAAAAGGATGCTCCAAGCTTGCCCATAATATCCCATACTGAACACATCTACACAGCGACAAGAACTGGAGAAATGAATAAATATAAAGTAACCTTTATTTAAGACTGGCACAGCCTTTTTAAACTTGAATAAAGTCAGACAAACACAAAAAAGGACAGAAACAAAATAAATACAAATAACCTCGATTTAATTGAAACGAAAGTAAATAAGAAGTGAGGCAGGGAACAGTGAATAATACACAACAAACAAGTACGGTAACTCTTGCTCCCACAAGAAAACATTTTCAGTTCTCCAAGAGAATGCTGCTTGCGACACCGAATCGTCTAGCAGACATGACAGCACAGAGCCAACAGAACAAACAAGGAACCATCCCCCCAAAAGGATGCTCCAAGCTTGCCCATATACCCCATACTGAACACATCTACTCAGCAACAAGAACTGGAAAAAATGAATAAATATAAAGTAACTTTTATTCAAGATGGCACAGCCTTTTTAAACCTGAATAAAGTCAGACAAACACAAAGATGGACAGAAACAAATAACCTCAATTTGTGTTGTCTTAAAAAGGCTGTGCCAGTCTTGAATAAAAGTTACTTACTTACTTACTTACTTACATAGGCCCATAGCTCACAGGTGAGCATAGGCCATCGACAACAATCCGCCATCGCACTCGGTTCTCGGTTGCTCGCTGAATGCCTGTCCAGTTGGTCCCCTGCCTTTTCATCTCTGCCTCAGTGTCTCGCCTCCAGCTGCTGAGAGGTCAGCCTGTCTTCCTTTTCCCCTGCGGGTTCCATGTCAGGGCTTGGCGTGTGGTGCTGGATGCTGGCTGTCCAATCCAGCCTCACTTCCTCTGCAGAATCTGCTTGCTTCCATAGATCTTCACTGTTTATCTTCTCTGGCCATCTGGTTTTGAAGATGCGCCTCAGACAGGTGTTGATGAAGGTCTGAATATTTTGCTGTATTGCCTTGGTCATTCTCCAAGTCTCGCAGCCGTAGAGCAGAACCGACTTCACGTTTGAATTGAAGATACGCAATTTTGTTGTCCTTCTGATCTCTCCTGAGGCCCAGATGTTCTTTAGCATGATGAATGCTGCTCGCACCTTGCCTATCCTGGCTATGATGTCTCGGTCGGTGCCCCCCTGCTTGTCAACTACGCTTCCCAAGTAGACAAAGGAATCTACTTCCCTGATCGGCTCGCCTCCGACTATGACTGGGCTGCTGCCTGTGGTGTTGATCTTCATCAGCTCGGTCTTCTTCTTGTTTATCTTGAGCCCATTTCCTGCTGATGTTGTCTCAAGGCGGGTGGTCTTGTCCTGCATCTGCGTGTGACTGTGGGAGAGGAGTGTCAGGTCGTCAGCAAAGTCAAGGTCATCTAGCTGCGTCCAGAGTGTCCACTGTATCCCATTGTTCCTGCCTGTTGTTGTGGTCTTCATGATCCAGTCGATGAGCAGGAGGAAGAGGAAAGGTGACAACAGACATCCCTGGCGCATTCCTGTCTTCACTTCAAAACCGTCTGACTACTGGCCAGCATGAGCCCCCCTGCAGTTCATATCCTGATAGGTGCTCCTGATGAGAGAGATGATCGTCTCTGGTATTCCATAGTGTCTCTCTATCTACACTGTCTAAAGCCTTTTCATAGTCGATGGAGTTGATGTAAAGGGGCGAGTTCCACTCCAAGGACTGTCTCTGCTGGGATGTTCTTTTTTCCCATGCCTTGTCAAAGAGGCTGTGCAGCAAGTTGACAGCTTTACCAACATCCGCTTTAATGGCTTCTGCTGGGATCTCATCAGGTCCTGCTGCCTTCCCATTCCTCAGTGTCAGGATGATACTATTCAGAAAGAAATTAGGTTATGTCTCAAAGTTCTTTTGTTTAATCCTCGTAATTCCGCTCCAGAGAGGACACACACACACACACACACACACACACACACACACACACACACACACACACACACCACACACACAGGTCTGATCAGTGCGTCAGGCTAATGCACAGATCAGAAATCTGTTAAGTCGTAGCCATTAGACCCTCTTCTTGAATCCTCTCATCTTAGTCATTAATTCATTCATCCATCAGCTTTAAATCGCCTGCAGCAGTGTGGTCTCGAAACCTAGCACATGTGGTGTAGCGCATATGGACTCGTCCTCACGCAGTGACACTTCCTTGATGAAACTGAAACAGGAACTCCAGAGGAATCATAAACGAGAATTAACTTAAGGGGGAATCTTGCAAGGTGCTGGGGCAGGGTTTCTTCCAAGTCAGAGATAAACACTGTGGGCTCACATCCAGATCCCAGCCGGTCAAAGCCAGTTTGCCATGGAATAAACGTGGAGCTTCTCGCTCCAAAATTAATAACTAGGAGGCCACAGTCTATAGCAACATTCTTTTCTCTTTCTTTCCAGCCCACAGAAAAAGTATCTCCATTTCATTATTCAATTTTCAGGGGGACTTCGCACATTCTTTTCAAGGTTGAAGCCCCAAAATGTATTTTGTTCCCCCCAGATCACTTAACACACACTCATTAGTCACGCTTACATATTACCAAAAACGTTTAGATAAGTCAATGTCTGTTGTTCCTGTCATTCCAGGTCACACCACCGCTGACGTTAACTACGAAGGGCAGGATAAGAGAGTGGGTTAATAAAACAAACACACAATCCCAGTCTAAGTCCCTTTTCATAATTATGATGAATAATGTTTTCCTTTCTTTTTTTTTTTTTTTTGCTCTAACATCAAATGGAAGGAGATCAACTTTCTAAAGTATTATAAGAGAGTTTTATATGGTGAACAATATTAACCATTTGGAACAGAAAACTTCAAAATACAGAATAACATGGACTTTTGATTTTTTCCCTTTTTTTTAGTTCTACATCAAATGGAAGCAGATTGACTACTAAAATATTAAAAGATACTTTTGTGGTAAACATTATTGAGAAAGAAGAGAAAGATCAAAATACAGAATAACGAGGATATTTTGAACTTTTAAGAATACTACAGGACATTCCTCACACACACCAAAAACTCACCAGGATCCAACTGGTCGGTGACAGTACCAGTGCTGGGCGCTCGAGCAGCTCACACACAACTGACGGGGTTGAGAGTCACCAGTCGGGGTGTGTGTCCCAGTGAACCTGTCACACGTGTCAAGAGGGGTCACAGCCTAATTGGTATGATTTTGAGCGGCACTCGTTCATGATGTGGAAAATCGTGGATAGATCAGGCTGAAGACAATATACAGCTTGTGTGCCAGTTATCAGAACCCTAAGAAACGAAGGAATGGGAAAAGTATCCAGGCCACTTCAAACACCTCTACCAAACTGTCATCGCTCCAGACCTTGGACGACTCTGTGGGGATTGTCTAGAACGCAAAAACAATGCAGAATTTCAGGTGCAAGTGGAAAACCTCGACACGAAAAAATCTCGATATATACATTGAAGGTTCCATGACCAAAGGTAAGTCAGGCTGGACATACACAGGGAAGGTAAATAGCCGAACTATTCAGAAAGACAATGGCTCGTTTTAACAATTTCAAGTCTACTGATGGAGACAGAAGCAGTCAAACGAACACCCCAGCGACTGTCATCCACAGACCAGCTTAGAACTCAGCAGGCCACGATACTGACGGACTTCATGAACCTGCTCCAAAAAAGTAGAAAGTGGCATGGAAAGCCCTGCATAGCATGAAGTAATGAGCAGCCTTCCATTGGAGAGACTCATAAGGATGTACTGCCCCTGACACACGAGTGTCAAAGGAGATGGAAGAGCAGAGTGGGCAAGGCAACGATAACAACTGCATTACAGCTCGGCAGATCTGATGGTGTAAATATCTAAAGAAACACCTCACCAAACAAGATCTGTGCCATCTTTCAGCGCTCAGCATAAAGAGAGGAAGGGCAAGAAACGTCAACAACCAACCAACCACTGGAATAATATCAAGGCCAACATTGCGAAGACTCCTAAACACTGGGGCAGACTCATACTGGGCCTTTTGAATTGCAACCACAAATGACCAAACACACGTCAACTGGGATCAGACGTTGAATCTCTCAGGACCACCTGCTTTTACTGTAAAGGTATGTGAACTGGTAAGTATGCATCAATGAAGAGATGCAAGTGTCTGATATGCAGAGTCCATAGATGTGGGTAAGTATGCATTGGCGTGCGTGCGTACGTGCGTACGTGCGTGAGTGTGTGTGTGTGTGTGCGTGTGTGTGTGTGTGTTGTGTGTGTGTGTGTGTGTGTGTGTGTGTGTGCAGGGGTGCGCGCGCGAGCGTACGTGTGTGTGTGTGTGTGTGTGTGTGTGTGTGTGTGTGTGTGTGCGTGTGTGTGTGTGTGTGTGTGTGTGTGTGTGTGTGTGTGTTGTTGTTGTTGGTGGTGGTGGTGGTGGTGGTGGGTGGTGTGTTGTTTTTGTTTTTGTTATTGTTGTTGTTGTTAATGATATATGATTACTTTGTCATCTTCTGAACACTCGTTTTCACTCTCTGTCTCTCTCTCTCTCTTCTCTCTCTCTCTCTCTCTCTCTCTCTCTCTCACTCTCTCTCTCTCTCACACACACACACACACACACACACACACACACACACACACACACAGCCAACACACACACACACACACACACACACACACACACACAACACATATATATACACACAGACATAGGCACACTCACTCACACACACACACACACACACACACACACACACACACACACACACACACACACACACACATTCACGTGCTCACGCGCACACGCATACAAAAGCGCGCACACGTGCAAACGCTCACGTGAACTCACACACAAACACACGTGCGTTTGCGCACTTACACACACATATACACACACCTTTGTTTGAATAATGTTAAAGTCAGACATATTATACATAAAAAGGCAGATGTTTGTTATCTCTTCTGTCTGTCTGTCTGTCTGTCTGTCTGTCTGTCTGTCTCTCTCTCTCTCTCTCTCTCTCTCTCTCTCTCTCTCTCTCTCTCTGTTTTTTTTTTCCTTGGGCATAAAGCGTTTCAAATTAGAGTAAGGGACCTGTTCTTGTCGTCGTCTGTTCAGTGTGCAGATAGGCAGGAAACATGTGATGGGATCATTTACTGCAGAACAATAGATGACACAAATTGTAAAGAGAGAGCGTTGAAACTTTATGAAATGCCACCCCCAGCTGTGATCAACTTTGACATACCTGGAGGGTTCACCATAACCCCTTTACTACAAAGCAACACTCAGTGCCCAGACAGTCATTTTCAGTGTCATGATGATGGCTATTGTCTCCCTGTCTATGTCAGGTGTAATGACATGATCGACTGTCCGGATCATGAGGACGAAGCTGACTGTCAGAATTACGAGACATGCCCAGGGTTTTATCAATGTCGTGACAGTCCAAAAACAGTCTGTGTGCACGTGAATCACCTGTGTGAGGCCTGCAACAATGCCCACAGCATGACGATGAACTGATGTGTGACTTCGTTTGTCCTGAGTCCTGTGTGTGTTATGGCTTTGCCTTCTCCTGCAACCACACCTTTCTCATCAGCTCTTTCCCACAGCTGCGCTACCTGGAAGCTTCCAGCAGTGGAATAGGCATAGATGACGTCACTGATAACATCCTGCTGATCCACCTGGGCGTACAGGCGTGTGGATGGAGGAGGTTCACACAGGTAGTGTTACCGAATCTTCACAGTTTGGATCTCAGTAGGAATCTCCTTCAGTCTGTCAACTTCAGCCACTTTACAGAAATGCCTCAACTTCGTGAAATGAATCTGGCAGGTAATCCTCTGTCTGATGGCATTCTTCATGTCCCCAAGCAGTATATACATCCATCACTGACCATTTTCAATATTTCCCACGTCCAAGCCATTTTTCTGAATGTAAGTGCCTTGTCCGCTTTCATGCCTAGTTTACTTGTTCTAGATTTGTCACGAAATAAAATTACGGAATTGCAGGGAAAAGGCTTGTTTGAAAATCTTCATGTCTTGAATTTACGAGGATGTCCTATAACTGATTTCTCTCTGGACTTCATGAAACACATGACGAATCTCATGTCTATTCTTGCTGACAACTACAGATTGTGTTGTTCTACTGTGCTACCAGATAATTTCGGAGGTGACTGCCAGGCCCCAGTTGATGAATTCTCGTCATGTGAGGACTTGCTGAAATCTGTTGCTTATCGCTGTGCTCTAGCATATTTGCTGTGCTCGCTGTTCTGGGAAATTTTGGAAGTTTTGTCTACCGAATTTATTTTTCGTCAGAAAGAACTCAGAATGGTTTTGCAATATTTGTTCTTCATCTGTGTGCATCTGATTTTTTAATGGGGCTGTATCTAGTCTTCATTGGCGTGGCAGACCGGATTTATGCAGGTAGATATATGTTGAATGAAAATGCATGGAAAAGGAGTTCAGCTTGCAGCATTGCAGGGCTGTTATCCCTACTATCATCTGAAGTATCAGCTTTCCTAATCTGCTTCATCACTCTCGATCGCTTCATTGTGCTCCATTTTCCTTTCAGTCAGATCCGCTTTGGAGTCAGATCAGCTCACATTGCCTGTGTCTTCCTGTGGGCTCTGGGACTGACGTTGGCATCTGTACCTCTGCTCCCTGCAACTTCACACTGGGAGTTCTTCCACCAGACAGGAATTTGCATTCCACTGCCTGTCACCAGAGCTGACTTTCCTGGTCACACTTACTCGTTCAGTATTATGATCATCTGCAACCTGATCCTCTTTCTCCTGATTGGTGTGGGTCAGTGTCTTATTTACTGGTCAGTGAGAAGTCACACTCGATCTAATCAGCTAACAAAGACCAAAGATCTAGATACCGAAAGTGCACAGTCCAAGGAAGCAACTATCGCCAGGCGTCTCCTATCTGTTGCCATGTCTGATTTCCTGTGCTGGTTTCCTATTGGTCTGTGTGGGGTCCTGGCTGCCAATGGTGTCGTCATTCCAGGGGAGGTCAACGTTGGAATGGCCATTTTCGTGTTGCCCCTCAATTCTGCACTGAACCCATTCCTCTACACTTTCAACATCATTCTGGAGAAACGGCGCAAAGCACAAGAACTTCGTTTTCTAAAACTGTTACGTGCTCAGAAAAAGGAATAACACTTATATTTTGAATGAAAGCATGTGGGATAAAAAGAAAACTGAATACAAGTGTCAGGACAGTGTACTGTTGTATATGACGTAAGTTGCTATAGCACAGTTTATAGTGAGAACAAACAAACAACCAAAAACTACAAACATCATTCCTACAGAAAGAACGTGCATTTGCCTGTTGCCAAAACTTCAATTGTGATAAAAGCATTCAAACGTAAATGCGAAGTCATCTGAACTCGTGCATAGCTGTTCAATGTATTTTTTATGATTATATTTTCATGTAAATGTTAGAGATAGAACTTCATAGCTGTACAAAAAAACAAAAAAGCAAGCAAAACAAAAATAGACACAAAGAAACAAACAAAAACAAACAACAACAACACCATCAACAACAACAACAACAACAACAACACAACGACAACGACAACAAATACATACATTCACATCATTTATCGTTTTTAGTCTTCCCACTGATGGACTTTTCTGTCCATTCAACAGACGAGCTGGCAAGCACGTCATTTGCAAGAATGAATCCTCATGGACTCCTGTCATGGAGGCACCAAGAGAGGCCTCCATGAGGACTCACTGTATGTCACCATGACAGTTCTCCATGAAGACTCACTGTATGTCACCATGATAGTTCTCCATGAGGACTTACTGTATGTCACCATGATAGTTCTCCATGAGGACTCACTGTGTGTCACCATGATAGTTCTCCATGAGGACTCACTGTATGTCACCATGAAAGGCCTCCATGAGGACTCACTGTGTGTCACCATGAAAGGCCTCCTGGCATGGGCATTTTGGTCGAGTCCTTTATATTTTCGGACCAGCTCTTTCTCTGCCGTCCTCGTTTGTGTCTGCAGACGTGGCATTCTTTGAAATCTGCTGAACTTTGTCATGACAATCAGCCAATGCCCGCTGGCTAAACCAATTCTATCAGCTTTCTAGACAAAATGAAAGTCTTACAAGATGCTTTTGATATCCAGCCTATTATGGTTTTGATGATTTTTGTAACTGGTGGTAGATCTCAAGCAAAAAATCAAGAGGTTTGAGAGTCAATGCTTCAGACAAAGGTTCTGCATTTCATTCTGTGAACATTAGACAATTTATTCCAGAACCGACCTAGTCATTAAATACGTAGAATTATTGAAAGGCATACCTGATTTGTGCGATTATGCATGTACGTATGTGCGTGTGGGGGGAGGGGGTAGTTAGAGGTAGCGCGTGGATGTGTGTGTGTGTGTGTGTGTGTGTGTGTGTGTGTGTGTGTGTGTGCGTATGTGTGTACGTATGTGCGTGCGTGCGTGCGTGCGTGCGTGCGTGCGTGCGTGTGTGTGTATGCGTGTATGTTTCTTACTCAGCTGCTATTATGGATGACAGGATGCTTAACGTGCTTATATACACAATAGGGAGGGGAGGGGGGGGAGGTTCATTTAATACCAGGTCTGCACTTACATGGGAAAGCATAAACATCCTGTTCCACATTTACCATTAGACACTGCCGCGGCTCAGACTTACATCCCTACGATTTCAACAGTGGCCCAGTGGTTAATTGAGCTGCTAGACTCTTACTCCAATGTCGGGGTCGATTTCTGCTTGGAACAGTCAGCTTGGGAGAAATGTTCTTTTCAGAATGAGTACTCGTTCAGATTCCAGTGCGCTTCTAGATCTTCCGTGAATTTTCAACCCAAGATTCCGTGCAGAAACGCACACATGAAAAAAAAAATATTGCACGCACGTTCAGTCCCGTTCCCATCTCTCAGAAAACAGAAGATCGTGTGCTGGATGAATGGATGACACGACTATGCACACTCATAATCTGTTAACTCACATAGGACGGACAGTTCTGTCCCTTGTTTTTCCCTGTGGATGGGCCATTTGTTATGGTTAGTAAAAAAAAATCACCAAAAATACAAAACAAGAGATAACTCAACGAAATTTTCCGGAAGTGTTATTCATAAACTGTGTTAGTAGAATACAAAAGAATAAACTTCCCACTTTCATACGATTTCTTATGCTTGAGGCTGAAAAAATGTCCAGTTTTTTTTTTCAGGTGCATCACAGCACTCTTGCACAGAGTCAGTGGGTCCCTGGCTTCACATTCAGCAGAAAAAGTCAGTAAATACACTAAATGAGTTGCAAAAAGGTAGATACACTCCAGAAAACTAAGATAGATAAATCACATGCAAAAATGGGGGCGTGGCACTCAGCTGACACACGAAGGCCAGAAGTACCAGAAAAAGGAGGCACTGTCGGAAAAAACTCGAATCTTCGCGCCAGTGGCGTAAAGGAAAGCCAATGAACTCTTGCTCACTCAAATCCCCAGTCTTTCATGGCACGCAAACGCTCTGCTCGCATGGCGAATTGGCCCACCCTCACCTTCATCATCACTGAGCTCCACAGACGAGTCAGTGTCAATTTCCTCTTCTCCTCGAAATTCTTCACTGGAATCACTTTCGTCAGCTTCGTCATCCTCTTCTTCAATGTCTGAACCTTCCGTTTGTAGCATTTCAATAACTTCAGGAATGCTAAAACGTTGCCGACGGGCTCGACTTTGCTCCGTCACATTCGCAGAAAAACTTGTTTGAGACGCCATGTTTCTATGCAGATTAGTAAGTCATGTGGGTTGGTCTGGTCAATCAGCCACTGAGCCGAAGTGGGTCATGGTGTGCCGCGAAACCGCTGTGCAGGCGAAGGAAGGAATGCTGACGATACTATCTATATCTTGTTGCCCTGTACTGATCACGCCCCCACCGCATAAAAAATCGGTGAATGCCGAAACCGTGATAGCGTTCGTTCGTACGAAAGCGTAAAATCATCGCGAAACGCTATAGCGTCTGTTCGTGATGAGAGAGTTAAGACATGATACCCGAAGACTGTGAAAGGATTAAAAAGAAAAAGGAAGTGAAAGGTGGAAAGAGGAAAAAGGCAGATCAAGAAAGAAAGAATGAACAGAAGAGATAGGATAGACAGAAGAAAGAGGATGGAAAGACGAGATAGGGTGGACAGAAGAGACAGGCCAAACAGAGGAGAAGGAATGCACAGATAAGAAGAAGATGAACAAACGAGAAAAGATGAACAGAAAAGACAGGATGAATAGAAAAGAAAGGAAGAACAGAGGAGGAGTGAAAAGAAGAAAAAAAGGATGGACAGAAGAGAAAGAATGTACCGAAGGGAAAGATCAACAGAAGAGAACAGAAGGACAGATCAGAAAGGATGAACAGAAGGGTAAAACGAACACGAGAAAAAAAAATAGACAACAAAGAAAGGATGAAGAGAGAAGGAAGAGTTGATAGAAGAAGAAAGACGCACAGAAGAGAAAATGTAGGCAGAACAGAAAGGTTGAACAGATAAAAAAGAATGGTTGAGCAGGGGGGCAAACAATGAACATAAGAAAACAGGTGAGTACAAAAGAAAGACTGGATGCAGCATGGAAAAAGAGAAACGAAGAACGAAGGAAGAACAGAAAAAAAAAGACTGGACACAAAAGACAATGAACGAAAAGACCTTCTCCTGACCTTGACCTCCTGTGTGTTGACCTAGCTCATCTGTCTTTTGTAGTGACTGGTTAATGAGGAAGCTATGGTGTGTGTGCGTGTATTGTGTGTGTGTGTGTGTGTGTGTGTGTGTGGTGTGTGTGTGTGAGAGAGAGAGAGAGAGGGAGGAGAGAGGGGAGAGAGAGAGAGAGAGAGAGAGAGATTCAGAATCAGATTTTCATTCCTATAGGCCGTGGCCCTTCAGAAAGAGAATGTACCTGAAACATAAAATGTCGCACTTCCAAATTCACAATAATGATTACACTGTACAAATGCCTTTTGAAAACTTTGTATAAATAAACTGCAAACCATTAAACACTGCTTTCATTCTGAGATGACATTAACAAGATAAGCTTGAGATGGAGAGAGAGAGAGAGAGAGAGAGAGAGAGAGAGAGAGAGAGACAGACAGACAGACAGACAGACACACAGACACACAGACACACAGACAGACACACAGACAGAAAGAGCGATGATGACCAAACTAGCAGTAGTGTAGATGGTGGCTTCTGAATACTGCTGTTATTGCTCATGTTACGACAACTGCTACTGTTGCTCTTGCAGTGACCACTGCTACTGCTGCTGCTTCTACTACTGCCACCACTACTACTACTTCTGCTGCTGCTGCTGCTGCTGTTACAGATTACTACAATTGCCTCTGCTACTGCTGTTACTGCTACTACTATTATTTCTGCTGCTACAGTTTCTACTACTACTACTACTACTACTACTACTACTACTACTACTACTACTACTACTACTACTACGTGTTGCTAATACATTTACAGCTATTCGTTTTGTTATTATTCCTGTCAGCTTACACGCTATTGCTGTGCTGCTACTTTTGCAGTTACGATTACCATCACTTATCGCTTTTATTACCGTCACTGTCGCTGCTACTACTGGTACTACCACAAGAAAAAGAAAGGCAGCAAACAGCAACAACAACAACAATTGCAGGCACAACACAACTATTACTATAATATTAAACTGCTATCGCTTTTCTCCTTTAATTCCTACTGCTGCTACTTTCCTCCTACTGTTATAACAGCCATTTCAACTGGTACTTTATCGATTAATGCTATTGCTGATGTTGTTGCTGCTTCTGCTATTACCACTCCTACTGGTACTGCTGCTGCTGCTGCTGCTGCTGCTGCTGCTGCTGCTGCTGCTGCTGCTGTTCCACTGGAGCTGCTAAGTCTATTGCTGTTGCAGAGTCCGCTGCTACTTCAACGAGTACTTACGACGATTAATACATTTAGTGCTGCTGCTGATATTGTGACTACTACTACTACTACTACTACTACTACTACTACTACTACTACTACTACTTTAAGCTCACTATGAAGACGACGATGACGATGACAATAGTGACATTTTCTACTGCTACTACTACTACTACTGCTGCTGCTGCTGCTGCTGCTACTGCTGCTGCTGCTGCTTCTACTGCTACTACTACCGCTACTACTACTGCTTCTGCTGCTACTGCTATTGCTACTATTACTATTACTACCACTACTACTACTGCTGCCGCTGGTGCTGGTGCTGCTGCTACTGCGTCTATTACTGCTTCTACTAGTGGTGCTGCTATAACCACCACACAACCACCACGACTACCGCTACTGCTACAACCATTGTTACCGCTGCTACTATTACTGTTGTTACTAATTCATACCACTGCTACTCCTATTGCTAGCAATACTACTACCACCACCATCACTACAACGGCAACGACAATGACGATTACCAACGAAAGCATCGACTATGACTGTCAGATTGCTGATGTTACAACCATTTTTGCTGCTGCTGCCGCTTCTTTTCCTTCCTACAGTTACTACCATTGATGTGATTGCTGCCAGTTTTGCTGTTGCTGGTCTTGCTGTTGTTGTTGTTGTTGTTGTTGTTATTGCTACTTCTGCCACAGCTACTACACCAGCTGTTGTTGTTGCTTCTGATACAACTACAACAAGTACCACTACTACTGGGTCTGTTGCTGCCAGTTTTGCTGCTGCTGCTGCTGCTGCTGCTGGCCACACGACAATTAGGATTTTGCACTAAAACACTGTATAATCCATAATCGTTCTGAGGTCCACCATAAGTTCGAGCCAGCATTTATTGTTAAGGTGATAATTGACCCAGCAAGTATTGCTAAATTCATAATTGATCCAAAGAATAACTCCCCACCAATTAGTTTCCTTGTTTTCGGGGGGATCAATGAAATCACAATCTTCAAATACATGACCTTCCCTTTTGTTGACGTCTCCTTCGAATGAGACTATAAACCGAGGTTCCGTGTGTGAACACACGCATAACATCTTGCATACACATAAAGTCCCATCACCAACTTTCGGAAGAGAAGGCCAGTTTGGCCGTGGGTATGGATGACATGTTACACTTAGCATGCACCCTGCGTGAGAAATAGAAAGAATGGAGTAAGAAAATTGAGTGAACGATATTGAACGATATTGACTGGATGATAGGGAAAGGACTGAATGAAGCGCCAGCTGGTAACTCTTCAGTCAGCACTAAACAGGTAGGTAGCCTGTTGTAGTAAACGAATGTAGATTGTAAAACGCTTAGAGCTTGGTCTCTAGCCGAGAATAGGCGCTATATAAGTATTCATACTAATACTAAATAATAATGTATTTTGACATTGATTTCTCTCTTGTCATCAAGAAATGAAAATGCTGTTTCCAATCTAGTTCTTTATGTCTATGCAACTTCGAAAATACTGGATGTCGCTGTGATAACTTAGACGGGAAGTAGAGTAGAAAGAAACTCGTGGAGAGCGTGGCAGCAGAGAGTCCTCAGAAGAGAAGCCCCCTTCAAGCAAGTGTTTCGGCCCTTATCTCCTGACACTCTAGGGGGGTTGGGCCACACCCGGTTCATGACTCCGGATGTCCCTCTGCTGCCCCTTTTTTTTTTTTTTTCCCCATCTTGGGACGAGCCATGGCTGGGATTCGAACCCATGACCCTCTGGACATGCTCATTTTCCACTTAATGACTCGCGCTTTAACCACTGAGCCACAGGGACACCTGATATTTGTAGGAAATTTAAGCCTTATGAAGTTCACTTTTGTTCCTCCTTGACCAGATCCAGCTTGAACACCTTTCTGCCGCTTCTGCCATTGCTTTCAGGGCTCTGGTTTTTTCCTTCCCTGCAACTGAGAGCTGTTTCATGAGGCTGTATGCAGACGTTCCTACAAACCCCCTAGCTCCAATTTCTGCAGTGAGGACTTTGACCTGATAGCCTTCTCTCCTCAGGCTGTTTGCCAGATCAGCATACTTTTCAGTCTTGTAGATTTGAGCTGCCTCCATTCTGTTCTCATATGGTACTGTGAGCTCGATCATGATCAGCTGCTTGGTTGACTTAGAGTGGACTACTATGTCTGGTCTCATGCCACTCTTGCTGATGATCTCTGGGTGACTCTTCCATTCTGGGAGGTCTGCAGTGCACTCCCAGTCATCTGCCCTCATATTGACGTGTTATAACAAAGGAGCTAACTTGAATAGACAACATGGCTACAGCCTAGCTGCAACGGTTTTGCAGAATATCAATGTGAATCAAACTACCACATTTGGGTGACGATAACTGAGATCATGACATTTCCTTGGGTTCGAATCCCAGCCTCGAAGCCAAAACGTGGTGAGAGAGAGAGAGAGAGAGAGAGAGAGAGAGAGAGAGAGAGAGAGAGAGAGAGAGAGAGAGAGGGGGGGACTTTCGGTAACAATGATCTGCACACACACACACACACACACACACACACACACACACACACACACACACACACACACACACATCCATGCACACATGTACATATACATATTTACATTCATCCATCCATTCATCCGTCCACCTATTCATCTATCCATCCATCCGTCCATCTAATCTATCTAGCTCAATTTGTAATGCAATGTACTGGCTCTCAGGCTGATCCTGCACCAAGATTGTCCTGTCTAGGAGTGCCATCTACTCTACCTAGTTCAGTTTGTAATGTACTGATTCTCTCGCTTCAGCTAAGTGTAAGTGCATTGAAGTTTTAAACAAGATGTGTCCTTCGCCCTTTGATATCGCAGCTGGACGTCAAGGTTTATATTTGTGTGATTTATCTCTGCTCCAGCTGATGTTTTAGTTTCGTGTCGGATCATATTACATCAAGGTACGAAGGTTTGAGAGTGGCTGTGACAAGGCTTTTTTCATGATGAAACAAAAGAGCTTAAGATGGTACAAATCGTAATCGGCCGGCTTCTGCCCAGATGTGACTGTACCTTGGACTGATGTGAAAAGACTGGAACCCACAACTGAGATTCATCTACTGGAGAGATGCGTCCTTGAGGGTGTTGCTCAAGCTTCACGAACAACACTGCAGGTGTCTGTATTTCTTAGACCTGGTTGAAGCCGGAACATGTTTTGACAGGAAGCGCCAGAGACAGTCCTGCCACGTAGGCTCTGAGCAGAAAGGAAACTCCTGAAAGAAATTATTCAGTGTTCATATCCTCACTGATCGTCATAAAAAAGTATGAAGTTCTGTGAGCCTTCATGCTATATTACAATGGTGACCTTAGTTCCAATTTCCTCTCCACGTCTCCACGCCTGTCATGAGCTCGTGTTGAGATCGTCGGTGTTGGCAAGTTCACGGGAGCTGTCACTGGGATGAACGTGGTTGTGACCCCTGGAGGGGCAGCACTCTGTCATACTGGCTCCACGATAGAGCTATCATTGTCGTCAATAGGCTGTGAATGAATAGTACACGCTCTTCTCTGGTGGCTGACCTCATGATGACCTGGCATTGGTTGCTGGCTGTGAACTATGGCTGCTGAGGCTGTGACAAGATGTGGTCTCGGTGTGGCTGTGCAATGGGTGGACACAGTGAGTGGCCTTGGAGTGTCTGCACTGATGGGGTGCAGAAGATCAGGCATCAATGGAGAAAGTACGAGGAAGAAATGCTGTCCGCTGGCTTTAACTTATGTTTCCAACATGTTGGATCCTTCTTCGTCTTCTTCGTCATCATGAAATGATCATGATCATGATCATGATCATCATCCTCGGTCTCCTCCTCCTCTTCCTTCTCCTCTTCCTCCTCCACCTCTTCTTCTTCTGTCTGTCTGTCTGTCTGACTGTCTGTCTGTCTATCTGTCTGTCTGTCTGTCTGTCTGTCTCTCTCTCTCTCTCTCTCTCTCTCTCTCTCTCTCTCTTTCTTTCTTTCTTTCTTTCTCGCTGTGTGTGTGTGTGTGTGTGTGTGTGTGTGTGTGTGTGTGTGTGTGTGTGTGCGTGCGCGTGCGTGCGTGCGTGTGTTCGTAAGTGCGTAGTGCGCGTGCCCACGCGCGCATGTGTGTGTGTGTGTGTGTGTGCATGTGTGTGCGCGCGCGTGCGCGCGCGCGCGCGCGTGTGTGTGCGTGTGTGTGTGTGTGTGTGTGTGTGTGTGTGTGTGTGTGTGTGTGTGTGTGTGTGTGTGCGCGCGCACGCGTGCGTGTGTGCGTTTGACAAATTAGTTGTTTCATTGAAGATGAATTTCAAATCAAAGAAATCACAAAACCTCTCCGTGTGGAAGAGAAAAGTAGCTAAAGCAATATTGTTCACTGTAGCCAACCAAGCCATTCCAACAATGGCAGAAGAACCAGTCTAGAGTCTTGGTAAGGAGGTCTGATGATTTCGTGAAACTTGTGAAACATCGTGAAATCAAAAGCCTGTGTAACAGTGACAGAATAATTAACTGGTTGATTGCAGAAGTCAGTCTGTGGAGCTGGACACAGTATACTACTGTACCTGCCAGCATCGTTCTGGCGGTGAGATATGGAAATCAAACGCAACGCTACTAACAACTTTTGAAACACTGCATCGTATGTAGTACTATTCTCTGTTTCCATGATTCTCCCTCTGTCTCTTTCTGTCCCTCTCAACTCTCTTTGGCCAAGATTAAATTCAAGAGTGGCATCAAGGTGAGCTGTATTGTTCTGTAACAACTGTGTGTCAAGACTGGCTATGGCAAGGGGAAAACACAATGTAAAAAATATCACATATATAATCATCTTCAACTCCTTTTCTCAAGTTGAGTCACTGTTGGCCAAGCTCAAAGAGACAATTACCAAAATTATTATCATTCTTAATAGTCTTGTATTTTCAACTATATAGCACATACCTTCGGTCAGAGACCAGTCTCACAATAAGTTGTTTCCCGTGTCATTCAGTCAAATATCAGTCACTCAGTTTTTCTCTTTCACCCTTTTTATATATAAATCTGTATTCGTTTCAAATGAGTGGAAGACTTGTTTTCTTTGAATGAAGTTTGTTATTCAAGCATAATTTAAGAATTGAATGAGATTTACCCGGTGAAGACGATGATTAAATCAACTACGGGTATGACGTTGATGGAGATAATTATACGAAGAAGCAGTGTGCTCAAATCCAGCCAGGCGTTGGCCGTCAGCGTTCCTGTTTAAGACACAAACCTGGGTGTGACGTCAATTCATTTCTACAGCGACGAGTGAGCACGTAATGACCGCCACCAATGTCATGCTCAGCGTGATTCGGATTAATCGTCGTCTTCCCCTGGTACGTCTGGCTTCATTCTACGTTCATTTTTCGTACATCTTTGGTCAGAAGCTAATTCCATGAATGGCTGCCATATCTAACACAGTTTCGATCCCTTAGCTTAGCATTTCTCTGGAGGCTATGTTTACGAGTCTTGACATTTGAAAAGAACCGTTCTCTCCCTGTACAAACAGAGAAAGTATCGAAGATTTGAAAGAGGACAACGTGACAATATGGGATAGAATTGACAAACTGGAACAAAACCTGGATGGTGTTGAGCAAGATGCGAAATCCTGCAATCTGATCTTCATCAATGTGGATGAATACAGGGGGGAGGGGGGGGGGAGAGAGACAGAGGCCGAACAACCCAGATTATCGTTGATCTCCTGAACGAGCATGATCCATCAGGTAGCTGGAGACACCACGACATCGTCAAGGCCTTCCGACTGGGGAAACCCAGGTCTCCGGGAAGTGATCCCAGACCTGTGCTGGTCCAATTCAGCACATGGTCCAACAAGATGGCGATACTAGGGGACAGTCAGTTCAGGGACAGTCTCAGACAGAGTGGCGTCAGAGTAGCTTCCGACCTCACCACTCGCCAGAGACAACTGGTGGACTTTCACCGTAGTCAGGGAAAGATCGCCTACATCTACAATGGCGAACTTCAGGTGAGGGACCGTCAAGATTGGCAACATCGGTCACCGCGTTACGCTATTCAGGATCGTGAGAATGGTGCCAGGGATATGCTCGACACTGCGGTTTCGCCACATCTCCGTCAGAGGAAAGACAACTGGATTTCTAGAGGCCAGTTCAGCAGACAGCCACCCTCTGGTTATTTTCGCAGAAGTGTGGCGTCTAAGAAGTCGTTTCCCCACCAGGAAAAAGTCCTTGAAGCTCCATCGTCGTCTGTAAAAAGCCGTGTCCATCCACGAGACGAGGTGGACCAGGAAAACGAGACTATGGATTATTGCCCAGCCCTAGATAGTCTCAAAGACTGTGACTGTCCAAACAGCCGCCCAAACAGCCGAGTAATTCTGGCTTCCAAGACTACAGTCAGAGACCAGTGGTGCCGGGACATCTCTCCTACAGCCAGACAGCAAGAGGCGGAGATCCAGTGACATCTTACCACAGGAGACTGGTCCTAGTCAAAAAGGACATCCAGAACCGCAGATCTACCACCAGCAGTCCAGTGAGGTCTATTGGCCACAGTGGCTTCAGAAAGGATGACAACGTTTGCCCTGCAAACACTGACATTAAAAACAACATGTCAGGTTCGGCTCGGGCCCAAAATGCCGGTCCTTGTATGAATGTCACGGTAAATAATCAGGAAGGCAGAATAACAGAATAACAGACCAAGAAGGATGTGGGGTTGACCAGGTGGACAAAACTGAACTTACAGAACAGAAAAACAAATGTGTCTCTGAGGATGAAGGTGAAGGCTGTTCGGGTGATGAGGAGTTAACAGATGCTGTTGATGATAATTTTCAGGGTGAACTGGAATCGACAGTGACGGATCCGACAACGACAACAGAGAGTTTAACTCAAAAGTTGACTGACACTGACCTCGACATTCAGACTCAAACAGTGAGGAAGGACACTGATGCACACGGCTTATTTAGCTCTAAATCATTAAGTGTCACGAATGTATCACAAGGCAGTGATGTTCAAGACGGTAATTCGATCCTCAGACAGGCGGTTGGGCAGTCTAATGTTTGCTCAGAGAATGCCCAAGAAAAGGTTGTTGACTCAGAGGCCAATCATGCTAAGACAGAAGTGGAGGAGACTTTTATCTCTCCTCCATCTGTGCCTGTAGAGCAGGAGCGGCATCTCAGAAGTTCCGCTGTTCGGAAACGGTCAGGGAACAAGAACACACACACACATTGGCTCGCAGATCGGTCAGCCAGAGTAGCTTAGTGGACGCTCTTTGACAAACTCCTGCGCGAGGCCAGTCTAAAGAGAGGGAGGGTCCTTCATCTGACGTGCGAAAAGTCAGTAAAAGCTGCTCCCGCAGCAAAAATAAATAGGAAATAGGCATGGCCACAATATCAGACAATGATGCAATTAATTCCAGCGAGCCAGAAACAAAGCAGACCAAGTGCTCCGTGGGATCTGTTGTACATAATGTAATTACGTCTCGACTGAAATTTTTGAATTATAATGTTAACGGGATAGTTCCAAAATTAGAAAATAAAGAGTTATAATGTTTGGTCAATCAGTGGGAGATTGCATCTCTTAGGAGATCCAAGTAAAGGTTGTTCTGTACAATTCTTAGCCACTCACAATGTTTGGGTTATTGAACAGCAGAGCTGACCACTCAGACTGTTCCATATCTTTTGATCTCCCTTGCATCCTTGAATGGATCCTCAAGCGTAGGCTCAAAGATTGTCCCCTACATTTTATACTGTTTGCATAATGCTTTTAGTTTTTCAGCAACATTTTTTCTCTCCACACTTTTGTTTTGTTCCATTTACTACCCTTCGCTGGTTGCTTTGGGGTGCTGTTGGATTCTTTTTTGAACCCTTGGTGGTGAGAACACCACAGAATTATGGACTGTGGTGTGTCTCTATTTGACACCAAGAGCACAGACACAATCAGCTGTGTCTCCCTGATGAGTCCGATCCAGCGGACGAAAGGCCTAGGAGCAGGCAATACTGTTTTACGAGGTTAATGTATCTTCCGTAATCATTGAAAATATGGTAGAATAAGATCACCTTCCAGTTATTATGACATCCGTTTGGAAAACAGTGGATACTGGAGAAAATAAGCGTAAAGAAAATTCAGGTGGAAATAAAATAACAGAAAAATTAGTTTGGAAAGAGGATAAAAAAGGTAATTTCATTAACTCTCTGAAGAGCAATGCAATACAGAGTAAAATTTATGAGGCTATGATTTTAATAGACAGTGACGTTGATAGTGCTTTATTGACATTTAACCAATGTTTACACGATGCTAGTAAATGTATGTACAACAGGTGTCATCCGGGTCCGAAAAAGAAGTCTGAATGGTTTGATGAGGAATGTTCATGGTTAAAAAGGAAGCTAGAATGAAGTTAAACCAGTTCAGGAGATCTAGAGATTAAGAAGATAGACTTATATATGTTGCAGCAGGGAAGAATTACAAAAAGTTACTAAAATTGAAGAACAAAGCATATCGAAAACAAAACGCTGATTCTCTTGCAGATTACTTTTCTAACTCGACACTTTTTTTGAAGGAACTTAAGAAATTGGGCTGTGGAAATAGAGAAAGAGTTGTAAATAGTATAGACACCACTGACTGGGTAAGTCACTTTAAAAATGTTTTCCGGAGCAATGAGGTTAGCAATGATCAGCATTCCCAAATGGAAGTAGACTTATCAGAGCAAGTTGACCATGAATTAAACAGCCCAATTTCGGAAGAGCAAATCATTTTTGCAATAAGCAAATTAAAATTTAATAAGGCTTGTGGTATAGATGGAATTTATGCCCAAATGCTCAGAAACGGCGGTAAGGAGACAACGAAATTTCTTCATAAACTATTCTACACACTTTTCGAAAAAGGTATCTACCCAGAATGCTGGTCTAAGGCAATTATAATTCCAAATTACAAGAAAGGGAATCCTGAAAATGTGGACAGTTATAGAGGTGTTTCATTGTTAAGTATTGTATCAAAATGCTGTACATTGATATTAAACAGGAGATTACATTCCTGGATTAACAACAACCAGCTGATTTCTGAAAACCAAGCAGGGTTCAGGAAAAACTACTCTACTACTGATCAGATATTTACACTAAATGCAACCGTTCAGAAATGTATGTCTATGAAGGGAAGGAAATTATACGCTGCCTTCGTGGACTTTAAAAAGGCCTTTGATTCTGTTCGTCATGACAAACTTTTAGAATGCATTAGAAACCAGGGTGTCAAAGGGAATTTTTTTGCTTCTTTGTCTGCTATGTATAATTCATTATTGTCATGTATACGGGTAAACAATGAACTGTCTGAATTTTTTACGTGTCCTGTTGGTGTTAGACAGGGGTGTGTTTTGAGCCCTGTATTATTTTCAATGTTCATTAACCGGTTAGCCAATAGTGTGAATAAAAGAGGTAATCATGGTGTTCAAATTTTGCCTGACATAGTAGAACTTTTTATTCTCCTTTTTGCTGATGATGTTGTTTTACTTTCAATCACACCAATTGGTTTACAACAGCAATTAAATATTTTGAAAGATTTTTGCGAAAATATGCAGTTGACAGTTAATACGGATAAAACTAAAGTAATGGTCTTTAGGAAAGTGTTTTTTTTTTTTTAAACGTGAGCGCTGGTTTTATAATGGCTCCAAGTTAGAAGTGGTAAATAGTTATTGTTATCTGGGTTTCAGTTTTACGACAATGATTAGTGCAAAAAAAAGGAATTGATCACTTGGTTACAAAAGGAAAGAAAGCAGTGGTTCAATTAAATAGGACTTTCAGTAAATTTAAAGAAATGAACAATAAAACCTTTTTCAAAATATTTGACGTGAAGATCCAACCCATTTTATTATATTCATCCGAAATATGGGGATTAAATACATTAGAACATATCGAAAAAGTTCACATGTTGGCGTGCAAAAGATTTTTAGGAGTTCCAGTCAAGACTCCAAATAAGATGGTATATGGTGACCTGGGAAGATATCCACTTTATGTTAACTCATGCACGAATTCCATTAGATATTGGTTAAAGCTGTTACATATGAACCCTGATCGGTTGCCTTATAAGGCGTATCTAATGTTAATGGAATTGGACAGGAATGGGAAGGACTGCTGGGCGTCAAAAATAAGAGAAATTCTGTGCACAGCTGGTTTCTACATAGTCTGGTTTCAACAAGGTGTAGGGGATAGAAAGGCTTTTTTGAGTATGTTTAAACAGAGACTAGTAGATATGTTTTTTACAAGAATGGTATGGCGCTGTTCGAGATAGAGACAGATATGAGAGTTATTGAACTTTCAAAGTCATTTTTGAAAAAGATAAGTACATATGCCATATGGGTGTGTATTGTTTTCGTGTTGATATTGCTCAAATAATGTTTAATGTTCTACCACTCAACAACAATGTTTATAGATATAGTGATCGAGTTCAAGATAAAATGTGTCCTTTTTGTAAATCAAAAACTGAAAATGAGGCACATTTTTTGAAAGAGTGCATTATGTATAATGACTTAAGAGAGAAGTTTCTAAGTGCTCATGTTAACACTCTGTCACTTTTCACGACAGAAGCAAAATAAACAATTCACAATTTATTAACGAATGTGTGTGTGTGTGGACGTGTTGGATGATCGTTTTTGCGTTTGAATGAAAGAAAATAAATGTGTGAAATAAATGAAATTTGAAGAAAAGTTTTTCCTTATCTGGCACGGGCACTATGGTGTTAATGTCTGGGAATAATAGACAGTCCTCGTCACGACTAGTGAAGTTATCTGCTCCTCCAGTTCTTCAGGTCCGGATCCTCATCATGAAGTACAGTAGCGTAGCGTAGATCTGATCGATCGGCCCACAATGCGTAACTCAAAGAATAGAAGATGCGACGAGCGCGGACCCAAGGCTCTCGCAACGCCAATGTCACCAGCTGGTCTCCCGGTCAGAACTGCACGGTCGTCGTTCCGGAGGCCGGTGCCGCAATGATGCAGTGCTGGGATCTATCCAGGCTGACCGGAGCTCTCTTAGGTGGACACGCTGGTAGGGCGATGGTCCGCGGCTGCACCTAAAACGAAGGCGGGTCACAGAGGAAAGAAAACCATTGACGGCAATGGGTGACTAGATCGCTGCAAGTCCGGCTGACGAAGCCTTATTATGTACTGTTGGCAGGATCTATCGAGGTCCTGGTGTTCTCAACTGCACAACAGACCTCAAGAGAGTGTCTAGAAAGGTGGCAGAGTGGTTAAGACGTTCGTCTGCCAATCCAACGTGTGAGAAGTGCGCGGGTTCGAGCCCTGCCTTTCTCGCCCTTTCTTTCCCAGTTTGAATGACAAATCGAACTGAACGTCAAGTCCATCGGATGGGGACTATAAGCAAGTCGGATCCGTGTGCCTTCCTGGCCCCCTGCACACGTTAAAGAACCCACGGCAGTTGAAAATCGAAAAGAGCAGGGGGTTTCCCCGCTGCCCTGGCAAAATTGATGTAGATTGAAGATAGCCGCCTGGTATTTCTTACCAAGCCACAAAAATTGTCACTTACTGTTATCGTGTGCCATCGTGTATCGGTGGAAATGGAGGACACGTATAAACGATCGCATGCATCCTATGTGAGAAACTGGAGGAATAAATGAGATAAATGAAAAATGAGTGACTGATATTTGAATGGTACGGGAAACGACTGAATGAGCGCCAGTAGGCTGCTCTTCGGCCGGCTCTACCTGGGTAGGCACCCCTTGAGTGAGTGAGGTAGCGTGTTTATTGTAAAGCGCTTAGAGATTGGTCTGTGACCGAGGATAGGCGCTATATAAATACCCAATATAATAATAATAATTTCATTCGTTCCAGGCTTGCTGTATGGGCAAGGAGGGATGTCTCTTCTCAAAACGGCTCTCTGCTGTTGGCGATGTGTCCTCTCTTGACTCGTTCCACTTCAGTAACTGTCTTTTAGTTTCGTCATCGCATATGAATAATCGTATCTTGGGGATGCGATGAGAAAATAAAGTTCCTTGACGATTTTGGACAAACACAGTATTTGACAGTTTCCGAAGGATGCTGGTTCGCGGAATAACAACACACAACTTAAATGAAGAATAATATGTGAAATATTAAATCTGCTTCTGGCACAAAAAAAAAAAAAAAAAAAAAAAACCAATAAGAGCAGGTAGTCTTCCGAAGAAAATGACGTCACGGCCTGCGCTATGCACCGTGACGTAAAGAATGTGTGATGAAGTATGTTGAGTCTTGGAACAAGTTTGACGACAATCCAAAGTGTTAGGTCGAGAGCCTTACCATGTTACAAATATCCCCCGGCTTAATATTAAACAGGGTTCCAAACACTCTTTTAATCAAAAAATAATGATGATAATAATAATAGCTCAAAGACCAAACACTAGCTTCATCAAATTAATGAATGAAAATAAGCAATCAATTTGAATAATAACACCGTAAATTCAAACTCCGCAAATAATATAACAACTCTAATAGTTCTGCCTTGTCGATAAATATGACAGACTGTGTTCTTACAAGCACCAACACAAATAGCATCACCGTATACGATGATAACCATGACGTCAAAAGCCTGCTTAAGCTGCACTCGTGTTTGCCAAACACGATCTATCTCCCTTAGTCCAGCTAGAAGTCTGCATTGAAATCAAAAGGAATGACTTAAAGAGCACGCACCTGAAGGTACTCTACTGTAATATGAGAAGATATATAAATGAACAGCACATATCTAAGCCAAGGGTGCCTAAGTCTACTGTTACATAGGCGAACGGCGCTACTATGATGGGTGGCAAAAATGAAGCCCCTCGCTTCCAGGATTTGACTGTACATCTGACAGCCGAGACATATGTCTCACAACCCCTACGTCTGCAAATGGTGCAAAGATGGCACCCGGCATCTACTAGACCAAACTCATACCTCTACGATGAGTGACCAGCACGATGCCTACATGAGCGTACTCCCACACTCTACTTGTGCTATGATAAGCACACAAAGCCAGTGTTCTCATGCAACACTGAAAGGATGCAAAGATGGCATCCGACATCAATTAAGCCCGCCTCATACCCTGTGATGAGTGCCTAATCTGATGCCCACATGAGTGTTCTCCTAAACACTCCCGCTTTGCCATGATGGGCACAAAAACAATTCATGTCACCTACATGAACCAATTCCTCTGAATACATCTTTTAGGTAACAGACCACCTAACGACACTCCCCTTCAAGGCAAAGGTGATGCGATCCAAGTATAATCTGTCATAAACTATTCCTTTGATATGCTAGACTAACAAGCCAACCCTCCAACTAACCGAACTTACATTCTCTCTTATGAAAGAGTAAAATTTATATCTTGTGCAGTATTATATGGACTGCTTCACTATTCTCTATGTTATCTCTTGCAGTATTACGTAGACTGCCATATTATTCTCCATGTTATCCATTGCAGTATTATATGGACTGTCTTTTCTCTAAACAACATTCTATATTACAAAGTACATACTGTCATATATTCAACATTCTTCACATAATACACATGATTTGCACACATAATATGAGTCTGCTGCTTCTACATTCTTGGATCTTAGTGGATCCGAGACATGTAATCTGCGCCTATGTTCTCTTCTCCTGGTATGACGCGGAGGGAGAACGAGTGTTGCTGAAGTTGCAGTGCAAAGCGCATGAGCCTCCTGTTGTCTGTCTTGGATCTCCTCAGGTATTCTAATGGGCGGTGATCCGTTTCTAAGACAAAGTGAACTCCAAACAAATATGGCTCAAATTTTTTCATTGCCCAAACTACTCCCAGGCATTTGTTACGGATGGAAGTGCGTGTGTGGATATCTGTCTGACTCTCACTCGGAAATGTGGATGCATGCACGACTTTTTTCTTAATTCACATACACACACCCACTCATCCGAACATGGACAGCCAGGCAACAAAATAACACTTTTCGTTTTATGCTGCCCGAGCCATCAACCAACATATACAAATAAACACATCAAGCATAGGATGGTACACCCACCATCAGGTGTACACAAACAACCAACTAATACAATTCTAACTGACAACTGCCGGGTCCAGCGATGATGATACGACGGCAGCGACGAGGCAAGTCTGACACAGAGTCTCCTCAAAGCTGTGGCTCACAAAAAAAAAAAAAAAAAAAAAAAGTCATTCGTGGCGTCTCTGCCAGCACTCGGCGACAGTCTCTCTTACTAGATGTAGCTCAAACACTTTTGAGCTGTGGCTCGAAACACTAACACAAAGCTGTGGCACACACGCCACACACACAGCGACGTCCTCGAATGCAGGTCGCTGGCACAGAAGCAAGAGCGATGTCTCCTCTTCACTGGCCCAACACTGACCGGTCACGGGCGCAGTGGCAGGTAGGGCGATTGTCGGCGCTCAAGCCGGCCACTCCACACCAGCAGCAACAGGTGGAGAACAGGGCGTCAACCAGCTACAGCCCCGGCCCTAGCCTCAGTAGCAGTCAGTCCCCGTCAATCCAGGGAACACTATCAACCTGGGGGAAACTGATTAACTACCTTGATTATCATGCCACCATTCATTAGAATCACAACTATCTTCATATTCATTAGCCACATCATATCTCACTAGAACTTGAGCCACATATCAGCATATTCGTTCATATTCATTACAATATTCTTTTTTCGAATATAACTTACACTCTTCCGGAATCATTACACTACAACATTCCCTTTTCCGGAATCATAACACTGCACAGGAAAGGATTTCCATATAAACCTTTCAGAATCTAGTTTTTTTTCCAAATTGGGGAAAGGATTTCCACCTGGATCCTCTTCAATAAACCATGAATACAATTCATTACACACAATTAATGATTACTTTCATGACACAATTAATAATTACTTTTCAAACTGTAAATGTCTTTCATCAATTCACAAAATGTTCATTTCTTCTCTTGTAGCACAAGAATGTTCATTTCATTTCATATAATCAACATGTCTTTCGTCAATTCAAAAAATGTTCATTTCTTTTCTTGTAACACGGTCACTTCACTTCAGTTCAACAGCTTCAATATATGCAAGGGAAAGATTTCCACCACACGTTTGTTTAACAACACATATATTGATACCCATGTAAACACATCACACATCAGAATGAAAAACAAAAGTCTATGTCGCTCACTCTGGGAGCTCATTATCCATAGCATCAAAACTCTCCATCTTCTTGCAAACCATATTAGAATAGACACTTTTTCTTCATCATGAAGTTCATAGCCAGTTATGTCACAAAATAAACAAAATCTTTTTTTTCTTTTATCTGAAGACCACTTCTTATAACACTCACTTCATCTATTCACATTTTCCGAAACAATTTCGTTTTGTTACCCTATCAAGTCATAGGATAACAGAACAACAATACTTTCCTTTTTTTTAAATAAAACCTTCACAAGAGCGCTGAGGAAGTTTCAGTCGCTCCTAAACGGGAATACAGTTTTAGTTTGTTAATAAATAAACATTCAATGATAAATACCTGACTGCTACCATCAAACGGCTGAGTCCCTCTTCGGCCTTCTGTGACTTGTATTGCCGGAATCACTGCAGAGACTGCCTAACCGGTGCAACTCACCCGCTTATAGCAATGCGCCGGTGAGTAGCAGTCAGCTAAACTTTGCAACCGGCTTCCGGACAGCTACCTTCCGGTAAGCACGGTCACATGTGAAAATTTGTGACCGGACGAAAAACGGTCCGTCACAATACTCCCCCCCCCCCCCCCCCCTCAAAAAAAAAAACAATGTCCGAATTGTTTTTACTAAGAGGAAGTAAACAACTCCAGGTCACAAAATTCCAGAAAAAATACATGAAAAGGACATCAAAACTGGGATGTAGTCAAACCGATGTATGCTAGCTTGTTACTGACCTCACGGCCAGCCACTCCATACCCACACAGGGTAGAGACCACACATATCTACTGACCAATCGGTCAGCCTCTCCATACCCCAACAGGGTAGAGACCACATATATCTACTGACCAATCGGTCAGCCTCTCCATACCCACACAGGGTAGAGACCACATATATCTACTGACCATTCGGTCAGCCTCTCCATACCCCACGGGGTAGAGACAATGGCTAAACATTCCCGCTCAATAGTCCTCACCGGAAACTACTCCCTGACGAGAAAGTTCTAACTGTATCCTTTTAGTTTCCTCAATCTCTTTTTGTTGAAATCTTTTAGTTTCCTCTTCTTCCTGGAATCGCTGTTGTGCTCGTTTAGTTTACTCTATCTGTTGTGCTCTTTTAATGTCCTCTATCTCTTTTGCTCTTTTAGTTTCCTCTATCTCTTTTTGCCTTATGGTTTCCTCCTGCATTTCTCTCACTCTGATTCTCTCTTCTCTTTCCGAATCTTGCCTAATACATTTATCAACATAGTCAAGTAAAAGTTGACCTTCAAGACCAAATGCAAATATTTAGTGAAAACTCTATCTTCATCCTCAGAGGCCATAACGAAACACTAAGTCAGTGGACCAAATACAATGAAAAGAACGTTTAGACACTATGGCCACTGAATATATATTTCAAAGAGGGTTATTAGGGTTTTTTTTTTCTCTTTTTTTTTCACACAGATATATCTATCACACTTTAAAAAAAACTACGACTAATTTGAAAGGGAACGCAACGATAGTAATAAATAAAAGCTTACGGGTTTGGGAAATGCACTTAATAATCAATGGTAGGTAAACAACAAATGCATGAATCAATAACAGCACTAATGAGGAAACAAATGCATAAATCAATCAACAATGAATAAACAGAACTCAATCACCAATGAATAAACATATGCATAAATCAATCAACAATCAAACATATGCATAACTCAATCAATGATCAGTACACATATGCACATATAAATGAAGACAATCTTGTTGGTTTTTTTTCTTTGGGGGAAAGGGGGGTTATCTTTTTAAAAAATGGCCCAGGAAGCCAATCCTACACACATTCATTCAAGAGAAAAGAATCCTCAGAATGCTAGAGAAGCAACACAATCCCCAAGTGAAAAAGATAGAAACAGAGCAATCAGAAGGGTAACAAAAGAGAATCAAACTAAAGCCCACAGAAGATAAAGAACTAGGCCCTTGTATCTCCAGAAACTATACAAAAGAGATACCCCGTTACGCTGGAGACGGGAAATCAACTCAAGAACCAGTCATACAACAATACAAAACAATCAAGCCTCTCAAAAGGAAAGTCTGTCAATGTGTCCTAACTTAATAACTGGGGACACTATAAGGGGTCACAAAAGAAATCCTAATCCTAGCAAAATTTGGAAGGTTAATGCAAAAAAGTTCTACGGGGTCACCAGATGTTACAGATGGAAGTGTGTGTGTGGATATCTGTCTGACTCTCATTCAGAAATTGTGGATGCATGCACGACTTTTTTCTTAATTCACATACACACATCCACTCATCCGAACATGGACAGCCAGGCAACAAAATAACACTTTTCTTTTTATGCTGCCCGAGCCATCAACCAACATATACAAATAAACACATCAAGCATAGGATGGTACACCCACCATCAGGTGTACACAAATAACCAACTAATACAATTCTAACTGACAACTGCCGGGTCCAGCGATGATGATGACGACAGCAGCGACGAGGCAAGTCTGACACAGAGTCTCTTCAAAGCTGTGGCTCACAAAAAAAAAAAAAAAAACCTCATTCGTGGCATCTCTGCCAGCACTCGGCTACAGTCTCTCTTACTAGATGTAGCTCAAACACTTTTGAGCTGTGGCTCGAAACACTAACACAAAGCTGTGGCACACACGCCACACACACAGCGACGTCCTCGAATGCAGGTCGCTGGCACAGAAGCAAGAGCGATGTCTCCTCTTCACTGGCCCAACACTGACCGGTCACGGGCACAGTGGCAGGTAGGGCGATTGTCGGCGCTCAAGCCGGCCTCTCCACACCAGCAGCAACAGGTGGAGAACGGGGCGTCAACCAGCTACGGCCCCGGCCCTAGCCTCAGTAGCAGTCAGTCACCGTCAATCCAGGGAACACTATCAACCTGGGGGAAACTAATTAACTACCTCGATTATCATGCCACCATTCATTAGAATCACAACTATCTTCATATTCATTAGCCACATCATATCTCACTAGAACTTGAGCCACATATCAGCATATTCGTTCATATTCATTACAATATTCTTTTTTTTCCGGAATCATAACATTACAACATTCCCTTTTTCCGGAATCATTACACCACAACATTCCCTTTTCCGGAATCATAACACTGCACAGGAAAGGATTTCCATATAAACCTTTCAGAATCTAGTTTTTTCCAAATTGGGGAAAGGATTTCCACCTGGATCCTCTTCAATAAACCATGAATACAATTCATTACACACAATTAATGATTACTTTCATGACACAATTAATAATTACTTTTCAAACTGTAAATGTCTTTCGTCAATTCACACAATGTTCATTTCTTCTCTTGTAACACACGAATGTTCATTTCATTTCATATGATCACCATGTCTTTCGTCAATTCACAAAATGTTCATTTCTTTTCTTGAAACACAAGAACGCTCACTTCACTTCAGTTCAACAGCTTCAATATATGCAAGGGAAAGATTTCCACCACACTTTTGTTTAACAACACATATATTGATATCCATGTAAACACATCACACAGAATGAAAAACAAAAGTCTATGTTGCTCACTGGGAGCTCATTATCCATAGCATCAAAACTCTCCATCTTCTTGCAAACCATATTAGAATAGACACTTTTTCTTCATCATGAAGTTCATAGCCAGTTATGTCACAAATATAAACAAAATCTTTTTTTTTCTTTTATCTGAAGACCACTTCTTATAACACTCACTTCATCTATTCACATTTTCCGAAACAATTTCGTTTTGTTACCCTATCAAGTCATAGGACAACAGAACAACAATACTTTCCTTTTTTTTAAATAAAACCTTCACAAGAGCGCTGAGGAAGTTTCAGTCGCTCCTAAACGGGAATACAGTTTTAGTTTGTTAATAAATAAACATTCAATGATAAATACCTGACTGCTACCATCAAACGGCTGAGTCCCTCTTCGGCCTTCTGTGACTTGTATTGCCGGAATCACTGCAGAGACTGCCTAACCGGTGCAACTCACCCGGCTTATAGCAATGCGCTAAACTTCGCAACCGGCTTCCGGACAACTACCTTCCGGTAAGCACGGTCGCATGTGAAAATTTGTGACCGGACGAAAAACGGTCCGTCACAGCATTCCTTCTCAATCGTCGAGTTGTTGAGCTCAGCTTTATTGAGCTTCTTGCTGCTGTATGCGACGGGCCTTAGGACATCATCCTTTTCCTGCAGTAATACTGCCCCCAATCCTTTGTTCGATGCATCAGTCCTGAGGACGTATTCTTTTTCGCAGTCTGGCGGTATGACGACCGGCTTCTCAGCAAGCCTCTGCCTCAACGTCTCAAATTCCTTTTAACATTCCTCATTCCAAACTATGTTGTCGGGTTTCCCCTTCTTGGTGGAATCAGTGAGCGGCATGGCTATTTCAGCGAAATTTGGGATGAAGTGACGATAGTATCCCGCCAATCCCAAGAAAGCTCTAACTTGCGTCTTTGTTTTTGGTCTCTGCATCGAGCAACTTCTCGACTTTGTCTGATTTGGGTTTCAGCGTTCCATTTGTCAGTTTATGGCCCAAGAAAGACAACTCCTTAAATCCAAAGAAGCACTTTGAGGGCTTAGCGGTCAAGCCCTCCTCCTCTAGCCTGCTGAGAATCTGATCCAAAGCCTCAATGTGTTGTTCCCAACTGTCACTTGCGATGAGAACATCGTCAATAAAGTTGTGTATGTCTTCTCGTTTGAGCGGTGCTAAAAGTTTCCTCATCATATGGGAAAATATTGCACTGGCGTTCCTCATGCCAAAGGGCATCCGTTTCCAGCTGTATTGCCCTTCCGGAGTACTGAACGCTGTTTTCATTTGATCCCCTTTCTTCATTGGGATTTGCCAAAATCCCTTGCACAGATCAAGTTTAGAGAAATATTTTGCTTTGCTTAGCTTAGCAAAGATCCTGTCGATGTCTGGTATCGGTTCTGCATCAAACTGCGTTACTTGATTTAGCTTACGATAATCGGTGCAGAAACACACAGAGCCATCTTTCTTTTTCACCAGGACTATTGGTGCGTTATATGGCGAGGATGATTTTTCTATAACGCCCATCTTTTCCATCTGGGCCACTTCTTCTCTGACTGTCTTCATCTGGGAATGTGGCAACGGATACTGAGTCACCCTGATAGGCTCTTGAGTGGTCAGGGTTAGCTCACATTCTTCAAGCTTGGTGGTACCGGGCAAGTCGGAGAACACTTTCTTATGTTTGATGACCACCTGTTCCATGCTTTCTTTGTGCCGTGGTTCCAGATCTTGACCTAGATTGACCCGTGTATGATCTTCCGTTTGCTTCAGTGGTAGTAATGGAACATTCTCTGTGTAGTAGTCATCCAACTCCTCCTCATGTACAGTCACTGAGACTTGTGCTTCAGGTTCCTCCCTTTCATGGTACTTTTTTATCAAGTTTATATGGTATAACTTTTCTTTTCCTCTAATCTGGACTTGGGTAGTCAACCCTGTTGACTTTCTTCTTGACAACAAATGGTCCCTTCCAAGAGAGCTGGAGTCTCTTGTGCTTATCAGGTAGCAACACTAACACTCTATCACCTTCTTCGAGCGTGCGCTCGTGCGCCTTCTTGTTGAATGCTTTCATATACCGTTTCTTGGCTTCCTTCTGGCATTCTGCTGCGATCTGACAAGTTCTTTCCATCTGGTTGCGCAGATCTGTTATATACTCTGCGGCGCTTCTACCTTCGGGGTTTTCTTCCTCCTCCACCCAAACCTTTTTCAGTATCTCTAGGGGTCCCTTAACTGTCCTTCCATAAAGTAGTTCAAAAGGCGAGAACTGCGTTGAATCTTGTGGCACCTCCCGATATGCGAATAACATGGCCGGAATGAACCTATCCCATTCTGAAGGCTGATCCACGCACAATTTTTGAATCATTTTCTTGATCGTCCCATTGAACTTCTCCACCAGGCCATTTCCTTGAGCATGGTATGGTGTTGTAGTCACTTCTTTTATGTTCAATAGATGATACATTTCTTTCATCAACTCTGAGGTGAACTGTGTTCCTTTGTCGCTGATGATTTTCTGTGGAATGCCAAGTCTAGTCCACATCTCGTATAGTGCTTCTGCGACTGTTACAGTGTCTACCTTCAGAATAGCAGCTGCTTCTGCATATCTAGTCGCATAATCTATCATGGTCAACACGTATCTGTTGCCCCTAGAGGTGGTGGGGCTGACTGGCCCAACGATATCTATCGCTACCTGTTGGAACGGCACACTTACCACTGGCACTTCCTGTAGCGGTACTTTTCCTAGTCTTCCACAGCTCACAAATCTTTGACACGTGTTGCATGAGATACAAAATCTCCTAATATCTGCATCAATCCCAGGCCAGTGAAATGAACTGGTAATCCTGTCCTTTGTCTTATTCATTCCAAGATGTCCGGACATGGGAACGTCATGTGCTAATTCCATGATGGCATGTCTATACTTGCTTGGCACCACGATCTGGTTCCATGTTCTCTGACCGTGCATATACTTTCTATAAAGCACTCCTCTTTTCATGTAGTAGCATGTCGTGGCTCCATTGCTTCTAGTGACTCCTCGATCTCCCTTCAGTGCACGCTCACGTACTCTGCACAGACTTTCTTCCTTACTTTGTTCTTCTTTCAATTGTGAAGGCGTCACTGTTGCCAAGACTGATTGCTTGACTCTAAGCACCGATTTAGTTCCTTCCCGCGATGTTCCAGGAGATTCAATAGCTGCCATGGTCTCATTCTCATCCTCCTTGTCATTCTGATGTCTAACTGTGTCTTGCTCTGTTACTTTTCTCGCAGGGGTACTCTGCTTTGAATTCTCTTCCTTTGCCTTTGATGGAGCACAGTGATGTTTCATGTTTACTTCCTTTTCTCCTATCTCATGTACTATGGGCTTGGCCTCATTCTTGCTCTCTTGCTTCTCATATTGCGTCCTGTTTTCGTTTCCTATCAAAACTGGCACGGGTGCGTCATCTGCTACCAATACTTCTACCTTCCCACTGTAGTATGGCGTTTCCAGTTTCACGATCGCTGTTGGGAGGTTTGCCGTCGCATTGATTGCATAACGAACAACTTTGCTACGACCTGTGTAGCATTTCGCTGGCACCAAATTTTTCTTTACTTGTGTTTGGGTGGCCCCGGTGTCCCTCATACCTTCAGTTTTCGTTCCCTCAACCTTTACAGAGCAATAGTACTTGTTTTGGTTCCCCTTTTCTAGAACCTGGACTGCTGCTTGTGTGTTTTCTTCAGGAACGGTATCTCCTATAATCACTGATACTTGTTCAATGTCCGGGCAGTCCCTAATGAAATGTGGTCCTCTGCATTTGTAGCATCCCTCCCTATTGACCTGATAGAATCTTGGGGGTCCTCTGTACCTTCTGTAGTTTGATGTTCCCTCAGACTTCTCCCCAGAGTGAATGTGGTTTCTCACAGGTTTCGCCACCTCTTGTGAGTTGTTACGCTGGTCTGATTGGTTCTTATTCTGGTTCTGTGGCTGCTGAGATCTCGTGTTGATCATCTTCCCATTGATAAATCTTCTTTCTGCAAGCCTAGACTCATTGAAGAGCTCTGCTGCAACCAACACTTCCTTCTTGCCTGCTGGATCTCAGATAAATCTTGCCTTGTCCATTGACAGGGTCTCTAAGAACTTTTCCATGACCAACATCTCTTTCAAATCTGCGTCCTTTTTGTTTGACATCTCGACCCACCTCTTTCAACATATGGTCGAGACGTTCCCAGTAGATACTATTTTCTTCGCCATCACGTGGTTTTGCGCTGCAAAACTTCTTGCGATAGGTGACCGCATTCAGTTGACTACGTTTTAGTAGCACATTTTTAATAACATTGTAGTCAGCACTATCCTCAACCGGTATTTGAATGTAGGCTTCTCTGGCCTCACCCTTCAGTAAAGGTACCAATCTAGTACTCCATTCATTCTCACTCCACTTATTTAGCGTCGCGACGCATTCAAACTGGACAAGGTACACCTCCATGTCCTCGCGATCCTCAAGAAAAGGAATTTTGACCTTGTGGATTGCTTGCGCGTGGTTGGCGTTGATTTGCTGAGCTGCAACTCGCGTGTTCGACTCAATATGTCTTATCTCCAGCTCATATTCCTTATATGTTTTTCTTCGCACTCGCGCTCAGCGGCGAGTCTTTTGTCTTCATGCTCGCGTTTGGCGGCAAGTCTTTTCTCCTATCGCTCTGCGGCAAGCTTTGCCTCTTCGCGCTCGCGTTCGGCAGCAAGTTGCCTCTCTATATAGGCAATCAAGTCACCTTCCTTCAACCCAAGGGCTTCGCCCTGTGCTTTGTACATAATGAATGCAGGGTCCATTGCAACTCGACCTTGTGATGCTGTCATGGGAGTATTAGACCTCTGTCCTTTTGGCATCACACAATTTATATGTGTATACAATTATTTTATCAAAATTATCAAATTCAAGCAAATCACTTATAATGACTCACAGATTAAACAATCCTTTCTACGGTTGCGACAGTGTACTTTGATATGCAAATATATCTATCACTGAGTTGGTATAGGACTAGTGATCTCAATTCTCTTCTCTAGTCTGTCCGGATAAGACAAACCAATTACATACGACTAAATCTTCTTCTCAAAACGATTGTATATAACCATACAAGAAAATATGTCTGCAAAGTGGGCCGATTTCTACCTGACAGCTATATCCAAAGTGATGTTGGAGTGCTTCACAATAGACTAATGAAATTTACGACATAAAAAATTAATCTGGATTTTGTATAAGCTGAAAGAATTATCTAATGCTACACTATGAGGGACTTGTGTGCACCTAAGGAGAATCTGGGCTCCACCCAACCTCCCGCATCCGAAGTGAAGGAGGGACAATGATTGTCCGCAAAGCTGGAGCTATGTGAAGGCGAACCGAGAGATTGAACGTATCCCACCGCTGCCACCAGTTTATGTCACACCGAAGGTGTGACGGCTGTTCAGTTCACCTATCGCTCGACAACTTCACGTCCAACCGATCGCCCCCACTCTTCACGACAGAAGCAAAATAAACAATTCACAATTTATTAACGAATGTGTGTGTGTGTGGACGTGTTGGATGATCGTTTTTGCGTTTGAATGAAAGAAAATAAATGTGTGAAATAAATGAAATTTGAAGAAAAGTTTTTCCTTATCTGGCACGGGCACTATGGTGTTAATGTCTGGGAATAATAGACAGTCCTCGTCACGACTAGTGAAGTTATCTGCTCCTCCAGTTCTTCAGGTCCGGATCCTCATCATGAAGTACAGTAGCGTAGCGTAGATCTGATCGATCGGCCCACAATGCGTAACTCAAAGAATAGAAGATGCGACGAGCGCGGACCCAAGGCTCTCGCAACGCCAATGTCACCAGCTGGTCTCCCGGTCAGAACTGCACGGTCGTCGTTCCGGAGGCCGGTGCCGCAATGATGCAGTGCTGGGATCTATCCAGGCTGACCGGAGCTCTCTTAGGTGGACACGCTGGTAGGGCGATGGTCCGCGGCTGCACCTAAAACGAAGGCGGGTCACAGAGGAAAGAAAACCATTGACGGCAATGGGTGACTAGATCGCTGCAAGTCCGGCTGACGAAGCCTTATTATGTACTGTTGGCAGGATCTATCGAGGTCCTGGTGTTCTCAACTGCACAACAGACCTCAAGAGAGTGTCTAGAATGAATTTCATTCGTTCCAGGCTTGCTGTATGGGCAAGGAGGGATGTCTCTTCTCAAAACGGCTCTCTGCTGTTGGCGATGTGTCCTCTCTTGACTCGTTCCACTTCAGTAACTGTCTTTTAGTTTCGTCATCGCATATGAATAATCGTGTCTTGGGGATGCGATGAGAAAATAAAGTTCCTTGACGATTTTGGACAAACACAGTATTTGACAGTTTCCGAAGGATGCTGGTTCACGGAATAACAACACACAACTTACATGAAGAATAATATGTGAAATATTAAATCTGCTTCTGGCACAAAAAAAACAACAAAAAAAACCCAATAAGAGCAGGTAGTCTTCCGAAGAAAATGACGTCACGGCCTGCGCTATGCACCGTGACGTAAAGAATGTGTGATGAAGTATGTTGAGTCTTGGAACAAGTTTGACGACAATCTAAAGTGTTAGGTCGAGAGCCTTACCATGTTACACACTCCAATGCATAAGCTTCTTGAATCAGAAAGCAGTGATCTAAGACACAATCTTTCTAGGTATGTTTGTCACGCAGGTGATAGAAGGCAGAAAATGATAGGGTAATTATATAATCACTTTACATGTTGTCACGGGCGGACCAGTGTTTGAAATTATGCATTGAGTTTTAATGGGCTGTTCGTCACAGAGGTTGACAGCGGCTTATACCTAGTATGTGGAGTGCAGGGGAGAGGGGGGTAGCTCCTCTGTCACATTCAGTTTGTGCACCGCCCGTGTGGATCATGCATCCCCTCAGTAAACCCTCACATAGGAGTAGTGTGAGAGGGAAGAGGGAGACCGGGATGAAGGGTGTGTGTGTGTGCCGTCATTTTAATAACGGTGCAGGGAAGTGTCTTGCACGTGTTCTGTGCGTAAAGTGTGTTTATGCTTAGCGTGTGTTGAATGTGAGTAGGTGTTTATGTGGGGTGGAGGGGGAACCTTCTGCGCTATGCCAGTGTTCGACTCTCTCACTCTTTTTGCTTTTGCTTTTCTGGTAAGAGGCCACGTCCTCTGTTGGTAGCCATAGTTATTTTTCCACTTCGTCGTGGAGAGCAGCGGAACCGGGCCGGAACCCTTCGCTGGGCGGAAGGCAGTCCACTGAACTTTGGAAGGATCTCAATCCTTGGGCTACCAACAACAATCTTCAGAGTCGTTCCAGACTCTTACTTCCTTCGCTGGAGGTGGTGCATCTACTGGTGGGGCTTTTGGCTCTTCGTTGAGTGAAGCTCTCCAGTAGTTCTCTTCTGTCTTCACCCGCCGTTCTGGGCGATTTCTGTGTTTTCTTCTTGGGTGGAGATAGGCCACAGTTGCTGACGTTGGGTGACCTGGAGGAGGTTCCCGGAGGAGATGATTCTGGAGCCGAGCCTGAGGGGTGCTGGAGTCCGGCGCAGGAATGAGTTTTCTAGACGTCAGTGAGGAGAGCAGCCAGCGCAGGAATGAGTCTTCTAGACGCCAGGGAGGAGAGCAGCAGCAAATCAGTTATGTGGCAAGTGTGTGTGGTGTATGGGCTGTGGATTTGTGTGCGTGCGCTAGTGTGATCTAATGTATATTGTTATGCCCTGTTGGTTGTATTAGTTTGTTTCTCCTCTTCCTCTTCTATTTGTTGGGGGTAGCTTTAGATGGTGATAAGTCGGGGGGCAGTGAGATCCGGGTGGTGGTGTTTTTTTTTTAAGCTCCCCTCTATCGGGTTATTTTGTCCCTTAGCGATAATTAGCTCCTGATAGGATCTATACTCTTCTCTGTTTGTTTTTTTTTGTAGTTATTTTTCCTGTCTTTCCTCCCTCTTCTTTGATAGGTGGCCCCATCTCATAAATGGAATGTAAATGTGAGTGATTGGGGTGTTTGATATATTTGTGTAAATTTGTATGTTTAGAATTTAATAAATATCATTTGTTCCGTACTTCCTGGAGTGGTCTGGAGATAGTGAGTAGTTGAGTGTTGTGCCTCTATGCTCTTTGTCTGTTCCTGCCTCATTCCCCCGACAGGGTCTTTTACCCTTGACATATATGGGGGCTCGTCCGGGATTGAGGTCAGGTAGTACAGACAGGGAGTACTAATTTGAGCAGCACTTGACCCTTACTTGCTTTCCGCGCTCCCGGGGGTGCGTGTTTGTGTTTGTATTAGTGTAGCGGGAGGTTGGTTGGGGAGGGGGTTCTAGAGTGTAGGGAACCCTCAATTGGGAGCGGTTACCGGATCGGGATTTGCCGCAGCGGAGATTTGCGCTACTTGGCAACGTCGTCGGCGTTCAGTTCCGGATCCGAGCCGGTGTTTGTTCGTTTGTACCATCGGTTAGACATTACCGTAGTTTTATATTTTATTTAATATAATATTGGGCAAAGTAAGGGGGGAGGTTATTTTTATACTAGTAGGTTTTGCTTGTGCAGAGTCTTCAGGGTCAGTGTTTGTACTGACTTAGGAAGTAGGTCACATTTGCCAGTACCCCAAGCCTGCGACTGATTTAGCAAGGTGAGGTAGGTAGGCTTGCGGAATTCCATTTTTGTTGTTGTTGCAAAATCAGTGTGCTAGGGAGTGAATAATCCTCTTGCTCTCTTTTCTATTACTAAATTGTTGAATAATTGTTCTTTGCGCAAAGTGATATTTGCATAGTATAACGACTTTCTTTTTTCTGCTATCTTCTATTATCTTTCGCTTAAGCAGTTTATATTGTTTACCTAGCCTAATTACCTAATATTAAGGTGAGTGAAAGGTTGCTGTGAACAATAAAGTTGTGAGTGGTGTGACAACCCTGCGCTGAGCGAAAGTGATTTTTTTTTTTTTTATTGAAGAAATTTTAAACCTAGATCATTAGATTTTACCGATAAACTCTATAAGTAGTTACCCAGTAGCTAAGTTTGCAGACTGGTGGGCCCGTTCCGGGGGAAAAACCGTGTTGTGCGTGCGTGTTGCCGACTTTTTCTTCCGGAGTCTAATAGTGCAGTGCAAGTGGTAGACGTTGACACTGGGTTCATATTTAAATTTAAAAAAAAAAAAAAAAATTAGTTACGCTGCCGATGTGTACACGTGTCGTGCGTGTTTACCGTTTCAGTTTTGCGTGCGTTCTGTCGTTTGATTGTCGCGTTATCCGTTATTTATTTACTGCGTATGATGGTATTTGTTTACTTCATGCTCCGTCGTTTATTTGTTTACTGCGAGGTCCGTTGTTTACCGTGACGTCATCGGGTTAGCAGATTCAGATTTGACTAGTGTAGCGAGATTCAGAAGATTGGGCTTCATTGCGTACGGGTATTTGTCGAGAGAAGGAAATCGTGTCAACGTTGGCTTGTGACACATTGAGGTGTCAGCCGTTAATTTTCTGTCAATCTGGGTCATTCTCTTTCCCGTTGTTGAGACAGTTGGTCACGTTGAGTGAAACTTTTCGCTTGGAGACTAGACATTTTTGGAGCTGAAATTGGTGCAGGGAAACATTTTTGACTGCGTGGAACCTAAGGTTACTGGCTGGCAGGAATCAGTCACGGGGAGTTGACTGAATTGTTTTCGAATTTTGCCAGGTAACATTTGGTTTTGTGGGTAGACATACTCATTCCCTACTTTTTGGAAGTTCTCACTGGCAGGGTCAAGAGATTCAGTGTTTTGATTTGTGTTGAGAGATCCAGTTCAGCAGGTTACACTTAGCCTATTTGGTCACATTGAGGTGACTGGGATATATACAAATACTCTTGACAAAAGAGAGTGGAACTTAATTTGTTAAGCGAATAAAAAAAAAAATTCTTTTGTAGCTTCTGTTAGCGGTGAGGTGGTGTACACTTTTGGCCACTTGGTTTTGAATCAAGTTAGTGGCAGAGCATAATAGTGTTCACTATGGCTACAGGGGAAAATCGTTACCTCACCAGATCCCAGGTAAAAGGGATTGGAATTGTGCCGGGACTAAGCATGCCTACGTCCCCTACTACTACGCAGGTGACAATTGAAACAACTACACAAGTTGTCTTTTCGTCAGGCGAGGTTCAGCCAGCCATCGTTGCTTCCCCTTCAGTGTGTTTGCCATCTACTCCCCAGGGAAGTAGGCCCCCTTACGGTGGTACGCCACCGCCTTCTACCTTGAGACATCGACCTCCTATAGTACACTCTCAGGGTGACTACTTACAGAGGTTTACACCTCCGCCTTATACTTCTGGATACCCAACCATGGATCCTTTCATGGTGATGAAACTTGAGAGAGAAGAAAGAAAGGAAGCAATGGAGAGAAGAGAGCGGGAAGAAAGGAGGGAAGAAAGAGAAGCCAAGGAAAGAAGGGAAAAGGAAGAGAGAGAAGCCAAGGAAAGAAGGGAAAAGGAAGAGAGAGAAGCCAAGGAAAGAAGGGAAAAGGAAGAAAAAGAGGCCAAGGAGAAGAAAGAAGAAAATAGATAGAAAATAGAGATGGAAGAGAGACGGTTGGAAAGAGAAGAGAGGAACAGGCAATGGCAGCAAGAGATGGAAGAAAAGCGACAAGAGCGAGAAGAGAGGGCGGTTCAAGAAAAAGCAGAAAGAGATGCAAGAGAGAAAAGGGAACAAGAGTTCCAAGCAATGATGGAGAAGGAAAGGAATCAACTAAGGACAGAAGTGCTAGAGCAGTTGGGTATTACTCCAGGGGAGGAAATCACTCAATCACCTGACGCTCAAGAATCATCGCAAAGTGCCGAGGGAACCAGGATTAACGTGGACCTGCACTTAGCACCACCCATGCTACGCATGCCTGTGTACAGTGAGGGAGATTCCATTGATACCTTCCTTGAACACTTTGAATCAGTGGCAGATAGTTTCCACTTGACTGATGAACAGAAGGCATTATATCTTGTTGGAAACTTGACAGGAAAAGCCAAGGAAGCATTCATCAACATTCCACAAAGAACCAGTTACGAAGAGTTGAAGGCTGCTTTGCGCTGGAGGATGCACATGACTGCAGAATCTTATAGGCGGCAATTCCGCACCATGAAGAAGATGGCAGATGAAACTTTCCAACAGTTCGGAGACAGACTGCAAGAGTGTTAGACTATTGGTTGGAAACTGCGAAGATGGATGTCAAAGATTGTTTCCTGCTGGAACAACTCATGAACTCTGTTTCACCTGACTTACAGTGCAAGTTAGGAGAGGCCCAACCAGAGTCATTCAAACAGGCCATCGGAATTGCGGAAGCTTTCGCGGATGCCCGGCGTTATTTTAGACCAGCGTACCAGGGACAAGCAAGGAAACAGGCAAAGGAAACCAACACTGGACAAGCCTCTCAGCCTGAGAGTAGTGATAAGTTCTCCAAAGGAAATGCGAAAGAACGTCTTAGGAAGTGCTACTTGTGCGGTGACCTCAACCACATCGTGAAGGACTGCCCTAAGCGACCCCCTATGGCTAAGACATTTGCCCACACTAAGGTGGCATTTGGAGAAAGCGAGATCACTACACCATCCTGCCTGACGTTTCCCTCTGTGGTGTGCGGCAAAGCCATTGAAGCCATTCGTGACACTGGAGCCATGACAATATTCGTCGACGAGAAGTTGGTACCCCCGAGGTGCCACGTGGAAGAGAATGTCAGGTATCAGGGATCGAATCTTCCTTCAAGGTGAGCAGGTGTACTGTCCTGGTGGATATTTCCACACCATACTTTCAAGGAAAGGTATGGGCAGTGGCATTACGGCAGCCAGCATATTCCCTTCTGATTGGGAACTCAGTATGTTTTGAGGATGGTCGCACCAGTGACATTTCAGTCGAGTTGCCGCCGGAAGTATTTGTAGCTGCCAGGACGCGTTCACAAACGCAAAGAGAAAAAGAGGCTTTGAAGCCTCTACTGAAACCATTGTCCCAACATGACATGGTGATGTTGGATCCAGCTACCGTGTGAGGTCTTCAGGGTAAGGATCCTACGATCAACACCATTCGGAATATGGTAGGAAAACCTCCCAAGAGCAAGAAGAATGGATCAGTGTCGTTCATCAAGCGACAAGGATTGATCCACAGACAATTTGCATCGCAAGATATGTCAGTAACCCAGTTGGTGGTGCCTAAAGCGTTACGAAGCACAGTTCTACGCCTTGAACACGATACTCCTATGGCAGGGCATCTAGGCACAAGACGTACACTGGAAAGAATCCAACACGACTTCTACTGGCCTGGAATATCTCAAGATGTCAGGAAGTATTGTCGAACTTGTGATGCGTGTCAAAGGACTACTCCCAGGGGGAGAATTACCAAGGTTCCCCTGGGAATAGTTCCCCTGATTGGAACACCCTTCAGCAAGGTCGGGGTTGACCTTGTTGGACCTATTATTCCTGCTTCAGATCGAGGACATTGATACGTGCTTGTGATGGTGGATTATGCAACTCGCTATCCAGAGGCAGTGCCACTCAAGAGGATTGATGCAGTGACGGTGGCGGAAGCACTTGTGGAAATGTGGTCGAGGACGGGCATTCCAGATAAGGTAATGTCAGATCAGGGAACCCAATTTCTTTCAGAAACCATGTCTGAAGTATATAAACTTCTTCAGATTCAACGGGAAACCACAACGCCATATCATGCTCAGGCCAATGGGCTTGTGGAGAGATTCAACGGAACTCTCAAGCAAATGCTACGGAAACTGGCACAAGAACAACCCAGGAATTGGGATCGCTTCATTCCGGCTGTACTGTTTGCGTATAGAGAAGTTCCACAGGAAAGCCTGGGATTTTCTCCCTTTGAGTTACTCTATGGCCGTACAGTCAAAGGACCCATGGCGATATTGAGGGACCAGTGGACCCGTGAGGAAACAACAGATGAACCCAGGACTCAAGTTGAGTATGTCTTGGAGCTCAAAGAAAAGATTGCCTCCACCTGCGAGTTAGCCCACAGGAATCTTGCACATGCTCAGAAGCGGTATAAGTTTTTCTATGACAAGAAAACCCGCCAGAGATGGTTCGAGCCAGATGATGAAGTCTTGTTGTTGCTTCCCCTGCATCACAACAAGTTGCAACTTTCGTGGCAAGGACCATTCAAGATCGTAAAACGTGTCGGCGATTGGGACTATGTGGTGCGCATAAAGGGGAAGGAGAAGCTCGTACATGCCAACTTGTTGAAAAAGTATGAGAGAAGAGAAACCTGCAGCGCTGGGTATGCACCAGTAGTCATCGAAGAGACTAAGGAGACGCCTCCTGTTACGTTTGACATCCCATGTGTGACTACACGATCCGAGGAATCCTGGGAAGACGTAAAGATCGCTGAAGGACTGTCTGGGGAACAGAGGGAAAACGTGCGAGCCCTTTGTAGAGAATATCAGGATATTCTGTCAGATGTACCCTTAAGGTGCAACTTAGGTACCTGTTCTCTAGTTCTCACTCAAGAAGAACCAGTTAGAGTGCGACAATATCCCTTGCCCCATTCTCAAACAGAAACCATCAAGACTGAAATACAGGATATGCTGCGCATGGGGGTGATTGAGCGTTGTAGTTCGCCTTACTCCTCACCCATTCTGTTAGTCAGGAAACCAGACGGAAAGATGAGGTTCTGTGTCGACTTTCGTCGACTAAATAAGGTGTTGAAATTCGACGCTGAACCTATTCCAGACGTTGACAGGATCTTCGCCCAGTTGGCTAAGGTGCAGTATTTCTCAAATCTTGATTTAGCAAAGGGATATTGGCAAATACCGGTGGAACCTGCCGACAGAAGCAAGACTGCCTTTACTACTCCTGAGGGCCAATTCAGGTTCAAAGTTATGCCCTTTGGGCTTACGACTGCAGGGGCCGTCTTCAGCAGGATAATGAGACTCGTACTTGAACCGTTGCAGATGAGAGATGTCCACAATTTTATTGATGACATATTATTGGCCACCGAGAGCTGGGAGAGACACATGGAAGCGCTCAGGAGGATTTTTGAGCGTCTGCGACAGGTACAGCTGACAGCCCATCCCACGAAGTATCGGATAGGGGAGACTGAAATTTCCTTTCTAGGTCACGTCGTGGGACAAGGATGCGTGGCTCCTGAAAGCGACAAAGTTCAAAGGATTGAAGAAGCCAAACCGCCAAAGACCAAGAGGGAATTACGCTCGTTCCATGGTCTCGTAGGCTATTACCGCAAATTCATTCCCCATTTCGCTGAAGTGGCAAAACCCTTGACAGACAAAACTGGAGCTCGAAAGCCGGAAACGCTGATCTGGGGAGATGCGGACGTAGTTGCATTCGAGAAACTCAAGGGAGCGATTCTCCAACAACCCGTCCTGCAGTTGGTGAACCCTGAGAAGCCATTCGTACTCAGAACAGACGCGTCCAGCACCAGGTTGGGGGCAGTACTCTTGCAGGATCAAGGGAAAGGATTGTTACCCGTCGCCTTCGCAAGTAAAAAACTAGTGGGAGCGGAAAAGAGTTACCACACTATCGAGCAAGAGTGTCTTGCAGTGGTATGGGCCACACGCCGATTCTACCCTTACTTGTACGGGCGAGAATTTGATCTCCAGACGGATCACCATCCCCTTGCCTATCTACATCGCATTCAGCCTGTCAGCCGACGCCTTATGGGATGGGCAATTGAATTGCAGAGTCTTGCTTTCTCTTTCCAGCATATCCCTGGACGCTGTAATGTGGAAGCTGACTACCTGAGTCGAATGTCTTAATTCCAGTGGAGTACGACCAGTGTTGTAGAAAAGGAGAGTGACTGTGTATAACCCCTTTTTAAAAGGATGTGTAAAGTTGTGCGATAAAAGTAGCTGCTTGTGTGCACCCTTCAAGGAACTTTCTAATGTGTGAAGGTTGATAGTTGGTTTTGTTATGCATGATTGTATATTTAGATCGGTTCCATTCGGGGCTGCATCAAGCTGTGCCTCATTGGCACGAGCTTTTTTTGGTTGGGGGGTAGTGTCACGGGCGGACCAGTGTTTGAAATTATGCATTGAGTTTTAATGGGCTGTTCGTCACAGAGGTTGACAGCGGCTTATACCTAGTATGTGGAGTGCAGGGGAGAGGGGGGTAGCTCCTCTGTCACATTCAGTTTGTGCACCGCCCGTGTGGATCATGCATCCCCTCAGTAAACCCTCACATAGGAGTAGTGTGAGAGGGAAGAGGGAGACCGGGATGAAGGTGTGTGTGTGTGTGTGTGTGTGTGTGCCGTCATTTTAATAACGGTGCAGGGAAGTGTCTTGCACGTGTTCTGTGCGTAAAGTGTGTTTATGCTTAGCGTGTGTTGAATGTGAGTAGGTGTTTATGTGGGGTGGAGGGGGAACCTTCTGCGCTATGCCAGTGTTCGACTCTCTCACTCTTTTTGCTTTTGCTTTTCTGGTAAGAGGCCACGTCCTCTGTTGGTAGCCATAGTTATTTTTCCACTTCGTCGTGGAGAGCAGCGGAACCGGGCCGGAACCCTTCGCTGGGCGGAAGGCAGTCCACTGAACTTTGGAAGGATCTCAATCCTTGGGCTACCAACAACAATCTTCAGAGTCGTTCCAGACTCTTACTTCCTTCGCTGGAGGTGGTGCATCTACTGGTGGGGCTTTTGGCTCTTCGTTGAGTGAAGCTCTCCAGTAGTTCTCTTCTGTCTTCACCCGCCGTTCTGGGCGATTTCTGTGTTTTCTTCTTGGGTGGAGATAGGCCACAGTTGCTGACGTTGGGTGACCTGGAGGAGGTTCCCGGAGGAGATGATTCTGGAGCCGAGCCTGAGGGGTGCTGGAGTCCGGCGCAGGAATGAGTTTTCTAGACGTCAGTGAGGAGAGCAGCCAGCGCAGGAATGAGTCTTCCAGACGCCAGGGAGGAGAGCAGCAGCAAATCAGTTATGTGGCAAGTGTGTGTGGTGTATGGGCTGTGGATTTGTGTGCGTGCGCTAGTGTGATCTAATGTATATTGTTATGCCCTGTTGGTTGTATTAGTTTGTTTCTCCTCTTCCTCTTCTATTTGTTGGGGGTAGCTTTAGATGGTGATAAGTCGGGGGGCAGTGAGATCCGGGTGGTGGTGTTTTTTTTTTTAAGCTCCCCTCTATCGGGTTATTTTGTCCCTTAGCGATAATTAGCTCCTGATAGGATCAATACTCTTCTTTGTTGTTTTTTTTTGTAGTTATTTTTTCCTGTCTTTCCTCCCTCTTCTTTGATAGGTGGCCCCATCTCATAAATGGAATGTAAATGTGAGTGATTGGGGTGTTTGATATATTTGTGTAAATTTGTATGTTTAGAATTTAATAAATATCATTTGTTCCGTACTTCCTAGAGTGGTCTGGAGATAGTGAGTAGTTGAGTGTTGTGCCTCTATGCTCTTTGTCTGTTCCTGCCTCATTCCCCCGACAGGGTCTTTTACCCTTGACACATGTGTACATTTCAAACTTCAATGTTTATGGAAATTGGTAATTATCAAACAGTGCATGGTTTTGTTAATGGTGGTAATTGTTTTCATCTTCTCCATATTTGATAAGTCCATGACTTGTTTATGTTTTGCATATCCTGCACATGTATTGCGCTCAGTGACGACTATTCCCCAGTCCCCGTGCCCCGTCCCATGTATTGTGGCCCAAGGCCGATGTACAGTAAACAGGTTCTGGGTTCCCGGGTCCTGTTCTCATGACATATTCTTTTAGTGTTACACAATGCACAATTTCTCAACTTCAAATCTCGCCAGCTGCAACGGTAACACCTGGGCGCCATGTCTGATTTGTCTTAACACTGCGTACATAATACATGTTTACTGGGCTTGGTATATGAAACGAACAGCTCTTTCCCCGCCATCCTGAGTTCTGTTCCCAGCAAGTACCTGATCAGACGTGACACACTGCACAGTTTCTCCACTACAAAACTCTCCAGCTGAAGTGGAGACATGTGGGAATCAGCTCGGGTTTGTTTTGATACTGCACTATGTACAATGGTGTATTCATTGCCTTTAAACTTTACATCATCTTTCAACACGTTGTGCAAAGTCTGTCCCCTCTGTCATGTGAGTAATGACAGCACCTTAGATGTCCTAAGAGTCGTACGTTTTAGGGTTATGCCATGCAAGACTGGCGGCCCTTGCTCTTGACAGTTCAGCACAGGATTGATATTCCATGTCTCATAGTATTGTGACAATGACAGCTTGTTCAAAAGGTTCCTTTTAATCACCTCCAAACTGCAGGATGTCTATCAATTGAGCTTAGCCTTTCTTTTTCAGTTAATCACATATTGTGGCTAGCCGCCAGATTTATGGAGTCTTCCTACGACATTTGAAACACGAGCATTCGAAGACTGTATAATGTTATTCTGCTTACAAACTTTATCATGGTTTTACACATGTCTTATGTCTTGAGTGTTGCTGGCCCTCAGAAACTTACCAGTACATCAGCAACGTTCCCACTCCTTCCTGAATCGCTGAATACCTGCCTGAGAGCAGACTGGCAGATGTGTTCATCTTTTCTTGATCAATGGGTGAACCTCCCCTTGTTACGGAGAGCGTGATGGCGAGGAAGAATAAAGAAGAGATGCTGATAGCATTGTCTGTATTTTATTTAGGTGTATGATTGTGTGTGTTCTATTTTCCCCTATCTCATACACTTTCTTCCTCACCACACTCACCTTCTGGAAACGAACACAGTTTTAGTGGGCACCCCAGAAAGAACAATTTTAATCAATATTATCGATAATTATTGTTGCTCTCTGCCAAGACGGGATGCCCCGACTGTTCGAACCACAGGGAGAGTAGAGTCAGGCACTCGCACCACACTCACCGGAAAGCACAAGAACCCAGGACGTACACACACAAATAATATTTATTACACAAAACAATCGCTTCACTCACACTCACACTCTCAGTGGGGTTGGGATAAATACAAGAAGTGGGAAGAGAGACAGAAGAACAGAAAGTGGGGTAAAGAAGAAGACTGGATTACAAGAGGCTAGCTAATCTGAGGGACAAAACAAATGAAAATAAACCCAAATTCCCAGGGTTTGCCCAGCTAGTCTCCCTTCCTAACCCGCTACTATAAATGAGGTGAGAGGAAAGAAGAAAAGGAACAAAATAATAAATCAGCAGAACAGGGCCTAATCTCAGATATAAAAAAAATGCAAAAAAAAAAACCCCTACACATCAATTTAGGTGAAAAGAAGAAAATGACACACTGACATGTATCCTCACGCTCACATGACACAACATTATCTGTCCACCACTTATCTTTCAGAGCGTCAAGTAGTCTATGCCTGGCTCCAACGTTCCCAGAAATGCCCAGGTAAAGTCTTGAAGTGTGGCCCCGAACGCATAACTGGCTGACAGTCACTTAAGCGGCCACCAACACATTGACAGGGTCGCTCGTAGGGTGGCTGCAAACCAGGACTGGGTTACTGAAGGGTGGCCCCACAGAAGACCAGGTCACTGAAGAGGTTGCAACGAAGAGGTTGCACTGAAGAGGTTGAAGGAGTCAAACGGATCGCAGTCCTCCGGATCGCGGTCCGCACAGTTGCTGGATCCGTCCCGGCTGTCCAGATCCCCTCAGACGGTTCCCAGTAGAGAGACAGGAAGGACCGCACACGCCCAGCGTGCAGACCAACGTGCGCACAAACCCAAGAACAAAACAAGCCCTAAAGCCTCAATTAGAATTATGTCTCAGCCCGTTGATTGTAGTGGTCAGTCTGTCAGTGGGGAGGCAGTACAGAGGTCAGTGGTCAAGAAAAAGAAAAAAAAGAACAAATAGGACTCCATAACATGTCAAGTAGGAGATGAAAGGGTGGCAGAACAATAATAAAAAAAAAAAAAGTCAAAAGGTAGAATTACAGGAAGGGGAGAGAAATATAGACAGAAAACAAAGACCAAAGTAAAGCCAAGCAAGTGATACAGAAAACCTGGACGGTAAGGGTGGGAAAAGAAAGAAAGAGGGAGGTGTCACCAGGAAGGGGAAGAGTCTTGAAGGTGGAAAAGAGAGGGGAAATCAGTCTAAGTAAGAGTAACGTCGCACACATTACATATTATAATGAATGACATAACCATATTCCAAGGATCTTAAACTGTTTTGGATTCCAGTCCATTTTTAGGTGGGGCATGTATTTTGTTTTTGAAAACACTTTGTTTTCCAGCCAAACTGCCTTTGTTTTTTAATATTTATATATGTTACAGTAAATTTATCAAATCAGGAAATTCATTAATTTCCTAAACATTTCATTAAATTTATAAAGTTACTGTTTCACTCAGGAATTTACAAATTTATAAATTTCCTGTGTTTTGAAGGCATTTTTTAAAAATGAATTTACTGAAAACTTAAATGTGTCAAACTTACGGCAATACTGATATGTGTTATTTTGAAAAGTGAACCCACTTCACCAGTGAGAGGACAACTCGGGTGTGAGGCTTTTTCGTGGCAAAGAAATTCAGTTTGCTCTGAGGTGTTTGGGTCAAACGCAATGGCAAGTGATCGTGAAAAAAGTTTACAGAGGAACTGTTTTAAACAGTATCAAGCCAAAAGTTACAATCTGTTCCCGAAATCAGAGTACAGCAAGATTCTACATGATGTTAAATGTGCTGCTGGCAAGGATGCATCACGAAGCCAAAGGGAATATCATCTCCTCAGAAAGTAAGCATCTGATCCTCTTTTTCACTGTAAATCACCACAGATATTTATCTCTTTCTTTCTCTCTCTATCTCTCTCTTTCTATCTATCTATCTGTCTGTCTGTCTGTCTGTCTGTCTATTATCTATCCCTCTTTTCTAAGCACTGTTCACTTTTCTGGGCTGGCTTGGGCTCTCAGAGAGAGATAAAGAGAGGGGTGGGGGGAGGGGGGACGTAAGGTTATCTTTCCCGCTTCTCTCTCTCTCTCTCTCTCTCTCTCTCTCTCTCTCTCTCTCTCTCTCTCTCTCATATCATCATGTGTGCTTTTTAATTAAAAGTTTTATAAATAAAATAATCTTCATTACCTGCACAACCTCTCTCTCTCTCTCTCTCTCTCTCTCTCTCTCTCTCTCTCTCTCTCTCTCTCTCTCTCTCTCTCTCATCCCCTGTATCCCCTGTGTGTGTTGAGCACATGTGGTGGTGTGTGGGGTGGGGGGGGGGGGGGGGGGTAAATGACAAAAGCTAAATTTTTAAATCTGCAAGACAACTTTTTAAACTGTAGCTTTTTTCTGTGTTGTCACAGGTATGAAGTTCTCAATGTAGACCCATGGAAAAGCTCATCAAGAAGAGAAAACATGGAGATGAAAACCCTATGTACTATGTAACAGTAGAGGAAACTTTTTACGTCCTCAAATGTGCACACATTGTCACAGGTCATGGAGGTCGAGATCGAATGATTAAAGAGACTAAAAAAAAGATATGCAAACATCAGCACTAGTTCAATCGAGCTGTTCAAGTCTCTATGTGTGGAGTGCCAGAACAAGAAAGAGAGACCGAAAACAACCGGTGTTGTTGTTCGTCCCATCATTAGCGAGGATTTTTCATCGCTGTGTCAAGTTGACCTGGTTGATATGCAGTCCAGGTCAAGAAACGGTTTCAGATGGATCATGGTGTACCAAGATCACCTCACCAAATTCTGTGTCCTACGTGCCATCAAGAGAAAACGACCTGTTGAGGTTGCAAGCCAGCTTCTGGACATTTTTCTTTTGCTGTGTGCTCCAGAGATACTTCAAAGTGATAATGGCACAGAATTTACACTAACGTCATTTCAGACCTGAAGGAGTTCTGGCCTGCTTTAAGAATGGTTCACGGAAAGCCCCGCACACCCCAAAGCCAGGGATCAGTTGAACGTGCAAATGGTGACATCAAAGACATGCTGGTAGCTTGGCTTGCAGACAACGACACCCAAGACTGGGTAACAGGAATCAAGTTTGTTCAGTTCCAAAAAACTCCTCCCTCCATTTTGGAATAAAACAATCACCGTATTCGGCCTTGTTCGGAAACGAGGCTCCTGTTGGATTGACAACATCAACATTGCCACATGTAAACCTGAATAATTTAGAGACAGAGGAAGATATTGCAAGACTGGATTTGCCTCAATCTGCCTTCACGTCAGCTGAACCTGCTTCCTCATCAATTGATGTAGCCATCATCACAACTGACTCTGCTACTACGACATCAGCTGAACCTGCTACTTTATCTGCTGACGCAGCCATCATCACAACTGACGCAGCCATCACCACAGCTACCCCTGCTACGACAGCAGCGGAACCTGCTACTTTATCAGCTGACGAGGCCATCATCACAACTGACGCAGCGATGACCACAGCTACCTCTGCTACGACAGCAGCAGAGCCTGCTATCCCTGACATAACATTGCAGTTAACTGACCGCTGTGAAAGAATTAAACAGGCTCGAAAAAGGGCTTTCACTGGTCAACTGTGTCAAGCAGAACGAATGGTAAAAAGAAACAGGGTGGATTTCAAATGTGGAGAAGTAGGCGACAATGTGGCAGTGCCAGTGCCCATGGTTCGATCGTGGCAGAGGCGATGCCAGAAACATTTTAGGTGTTATTGTAAACAGGGACCTCAAAACTGACATTTATACCATTGCAGTGAAGGCCGGGGTTTTGAGGGGGGGGGGGGGGGGGGGGGGGGGGGTATTCACGAAACCAGTTTGATCTATGCCCTCAAAGACTGCTTTCGATGACTGATGTATATCTTTAAAAAAAACAGGTATCTCTGCGATCAGCTGTTGTTTCAGAATCAGCATCAGGGGGTCAAGGCTACACTAAGTGCAACTGTGGGGGTGGAGCGAGAAAGTGCCAAACAAACAAGTGCAAATGCTTCAAAGCAAAACTCATGTGTAATTCTCGATGTCATGGAAGCCTCTCTTGCCACAATAAATGAAACATCAACCTGAACGTTTTTATAGGATGTGGTGTGTATGTGTGGTGTAAATCCTCATCGTCATCATGTGTACTTTTTTATTCTCATAATGTTTTAAGAATAAAAACATCATATTGCATTCAATAAAGTGTATCGTCTCTGGTGTGCAAGGTTTCAGGAAATTTATAAATTTCCTGGCCTTTAAAATCAGGAAATTTATAAATTTCCAATTTTTTTCGGAAATTTGTGAACTTCCTGAGTGAAACAGTAACTTTATAAATTTACTGAAATGTTACGTAAATTTATAAATTTCCTGGTTTGATAATTTACTGTAACATATACAACCCAGATACTTTTGCAAATTTGTTTAAAGTATCTATTGACTATTCAAATGATGTTCTGTCCCCTTCGTTTGTCACTGTGTATCATCTGCAAACTCAGACAGCTTGTGTTCAATATGGTTAATGTGTTTTCCCTTAATGTTTTTATTTTCCCTGATCATAATAGCTAATACATCTGCGGACAATTTAAATAAATAGGGAGATATGGGGTCACCTTGTCGACAACCTCTTTGAATTTCAAACCATGTTGAACTCTGCCAATTTACTATTACAGAGGATTTAATTCCCTTATGAAAGGTTGTGATCCAGCGACATATATCTCCACCAAATCCAAATGATTTTAATACGTTCAGCATAAATTGCCAATTATAACGATGACTTCGTCTCCAGCCAACCCTAGGCGAGACATCAAATCTGGGGAAGACCTCCACCGTCCGTTCCCACAGCAAGCAGCAACTCTCTCTGCTCTTCGGGCCATACCTCGCCGCCCGGAAACCGTACAGCCGTCTAGGTCGTCCTTCCGGCCAGACCTCCAGTCTGCAGCTAGGACCCTCCTCCGGCTCGGGGCTTAGCTAAGATGACGTCTCATCCACCGCCAAACCCAGATCCGATCACCAGGAAGACCAGCTAACTTTTTTGCACCGCTTCATCAAAACTTCTTTATATTGTCGTCTGCTGATACGGTCATTTGTGTCGGTGCGCATGACCAGTGTTATGTTTTCCGAAGCAGGCAAAGACAGATTGCCCAAACGTTTTTTTGGGGGGGGGGTTTTTTTTTTTAGTGACTACAAAAATGAGTAATGACGTAAAAAGCAATGTTTCGTGTGGAACATGTTCCACAAACACACGCGCGCGCGCGCGCGCGCACACACACAAACACACACACACACACACACACACACACACACACACACACACACACACAATCATACTTAAAACAGCAGTGAGGATACAACCGCATCCATCACACCCCTGCAGGACTGGGGAGATGTACGCATGTAGAATACTACTTCGAAATATGCTCCTGCAGGCCAGTCTCACTGGGCGGCGGGAGGGGGGGGGGGGGGGGGGGGGGGGGCCCAATAGTTGATGCATGACTGGGTATCAGGTTTGCTGGGGTCATTCCGACACAACAAGTGCCCTATGGCCTGGTCTCCCTGAATAGCAGTTCTCGAGCTGTGATGCTCAAAGTAGAAACTGTATAGAAAACCTTTTTTTTCCCTGAATCCGAGAAAGCAAGAGCACGAGCAGAGGCGTCAGCTCTGACGGTGATACCTCTTTCAACCCGTGCCTTCAACCTGGACGCAACTACGTCTACTGTAGAGTCCGTCCTCAATGGCTTGCAAACCGACTGTATCAA
>CM065739.1:18492214-18502214 GCA_033310375.1 Conus canariensis
ATGATGGATGTAGTGGGGATGGCGGTGGCTGGGGGTGGTTGTAAAAAGAGGGGGGAGGTGGCAGTGAGTTAGGCTGATATTACAAATGGAATACACACACACACACACACACACACACACACACACACACACACACACATGATAAACATAATGCTAGCTCCTTTATCGTTGATCGTTTCCATCTCTTTCCGAGCACTGCCGTTTTTCCTAAGTGTTACTACTATCATTATTATCACCATTCAACAGTACTGTCTGCTGTTGTTCATTGAGCATTTCAGCTCCTTTCCACCTAATATTATCCTTACCAATATTATTTAAAACCATCATTACGGGAGCCGGAATAGCTCAGTTGGTAGAGCGCCGGACTCGTAATCTTGGTGATCCTGGGGTTGCGGGTTCGAACCTCCGCCTGAGGCGTTTCGGTACAGGGGGATTTTTCCCTCGGAGTTAACATTGGTTCTGACTCCATTTCCCATACAGTCCTTCGAATGAGACTATAAACCGAGGTTCCGTGTGTGAACGCACGCATAACATCTTGCACACACGTAAAATCCCATCACCAACTTTCGGAAGAGTAGGCCAGTTTGGCCGTTGGTATGGATGACACGTTACATATAGCATGCACCCTGCGTGAGAAATGGAAAGAATGAAGGAAGTAAGGAAAATGAGTGATCGATATTGAACGATACTGACTGGATGACACGGGAAACGACTGAATGAAGCGCCAGCTGGCAGCTCTTCAGTCAGCACTTCCCAGGTAGGCAGCCCGTTGTGTAAACAAGTGTTGATTGTAAAGCGCTTAGAGCTTGGTCTCTAGCCGAGAATAGGCGCTATATAAGTATTCATATTATTTATTATTATTACTGTATCACTATCATTGTATTATTATTACCATTACTGTTATCATCATCACCATCATTACATCATTACAACAGTACTGATGTCATTGTTATTATTACCATCATTATCATTTTTACCATTATACATATAATCATTATGTCCTATTTTCACTAATCCCATTGCCAGCATTAATTGTAGAATTAAAATAGTAGTAATACTTAGATGCAATAACTTCTTTATGAGAGAGAGAGAGAGAGAGAGAGAGAGAGAGAGAGAGAGAGAGAGAGAGAGAGATTGTGTATAGGTGTGAATATGTTGCCCCTCCCCTCCCCCAGTTAGTATGTAAACCCATCCCCTTCTTCCCTCCATCCCCATAGCATCAATACCATAAAGTAACATGTACCTATCCACCACTGCAATTCCAGCCCATAATATCCTCCAACAACCCACATACTACCATATCTCCCACTATTTACTTCACACACATAACTTACAGCTACCTTCCTTTCCCTTCTCACTACACTCTCTCTATTTCTCACACCAATCTCTTGTTTATTCAGATACTTGTCCACTCCATTTTCTTCATTTAGAGGGGTTTCGTTTTGTTTTGTTTTGTTTTTAATAAAATTCACATACTAATTCCTCTACAAGAGCTTCTGTTCCATCTTCCCTCTTTCCTGTGCACATGTTATGTAGATGTTTGTAACTATGCGGACAGACAGACAGACACACACACACATACACACACACACACACTTATTTGTATTTTTCTATTTCATTTTATTTATTTATTTATTTAATCAGTGCACCTGTTGTTACAACTTCATAACTATTACTAATGTTTATATGTACTACTATCATTGATATACTTATTATTCTCTGCAATATTTCTGACATTCAAGTTTACCACTTTCCCTGCCTCCTATAGCATCACTATCATTACTCTATAGTTACAATCACAATTAATAAGAAAACTATTAATATACATATAATTATTAATTACGTATTAGATTCCATCCTATCCATGATTTATACCTTCTATCTCCTTTCTGTTCTTCCTGTCCTCCCCTCTCCCTCCTCCCCTTGGTGGGTTTTTTTTTTTTTTTTTTTTTTTTTTGTTTTGCATTGGTGGTGGTGGTGGTGGTGGTGGTGGTGGTGGTGTGTGTGTGTGTGTGTGTGTGTGTGTGTGTGTGTGTGTGTGTGTTTTTAATCCCCTTAGTATTAGATTAATACCTTAAGTATCATTACTATTATTAAAATTGTTGACTTTTTTTAAATCATTATTTCTATTTATTTATACTACTATCTTATTATTTTTTAATTATTTATCTGTTTATTATTATTATATTTTTATATTTTCTATTTTTCTGTTTTTATTTTTATTTTGTTTTTTTTTTTTTGTTTTTTTTTAGCAATCATTTTTTATTTATCTCTTTATTTTTTATTTTTCTTGAATTTATTCATTACGATTATCATAAAAATGTGGTTTCTAAATATATTTCTGTATCATGCTTTTATGACCTTTACCTTCACAATAGTTGTTAGCAGTATCATCAGTAATATTATTGTTAATATTCACATCCCCATCGCCATCGCCACGAAGACTGTTGCCACGGCAACCATGGTACTTAAGAACCCTCTAACCCACTCTCCTTTCTCCCATACTACAACTGCTATTGCCTTATTATCACCAAAAGTAGTAGTAATCCTGTCTTAATTTATTATTTCAATATTTTGACCTTATTAGTATTCTTATCAGTAATATAATCATCATCATTACTGCCTTGACTCACACATTATCTCCCTTCTAACAGCCTCGTTTTCATTCAACGTCTGCCTACCTTGCACTGAAGAGTGAAGAGATCGAAGCTGAGTAGCAAATTCGTTCATTTTCGTTGTATTATTCGTTTGTGTCTAGCCTGAAGAAGACCTAAAAGGTCGAAACGCGTCGTGTTTTGTCTTGTGACTCGTTTGTCCACGTTTCTCTTGGCGATTCGTTGACATTTATTTAAGATTAGTTTAGCTTAGAATGTCATACGTGTGTCAAGACTGGAAAACTACAACTATTACAACTACGGTTACTACTACTATCATTACTACTACTACTACTACTACTGCTACTACTACTGCTACTGCTACTGTTGGTGCTACTATTACTCCTACTACTACTACTACTACTGCTGCTTCTGCTACTACTTCTACTGCTGCTGCTGGTACTGGTAGTCTTTCTGCAGCTGCTGTTACTACTATTACTACTACTACTACTTTGATGCTGCTGCTGCTGTTACTAAACCACACACACACACACACACACACACACCACAAACACAACACACTTGCACCATGCCTGCATGCGCGCACGCGCATGGACACACACACACACACACACACACACACACACACACACGGATTCCTACGCCAACATGGTGGATTGCTTCAATGTACACGTTTAGCTCTCATTGAAAATCCAGTAAATTCGTACGACATACAAAATGGTAAAAACAAGAGCAGCCACAAAGAAAGAAAAGAAAAAATGCTCAACAAAAAGTAAGTTCGATTCTTGTGAATGTTCTCGGCTTGAATCTCAATCTCAATCTACGACTCAGAACGAGCAGGGATCTAGCCAAACGAACAGCCACAGCACATCAGACCCTGCAACGGCGTGCGAAAACCCTTATACTAGTTATAGAAACAGGCCTACTGGTCAGTCTGAAAGTTCCTTAGAATTACTGACGTGCACAATTAAAATGCTCTACGACAGAATTTCGGTGTTGGAAAAGAAATTAGAGGAGCTGAGGAAAGACAGCAACAAAGAATGGAGCTACAAACAAGCTGAAACTGTAAGTGTTGGTACACAAACAAATAGTTCAACGACAACATCTTCCGACACAACACAACGCAGCAACATACCAACATATGCAGACAAGCTGAAGTCTCCAGCTCACAAAAAATTTATTTCAGCAAAACTCCCCTCTCAGTCAGTGCCACAAAAGCCCCCAGAAGAAAACCATCTCAAAGAAAAAGGAACAGTTGGCTGACGTCAAATCTATTGGCATCAAGTCCGATGACGCCAAAAAGGTTCATTCCGACTCTCTTCCCAATGTTCTTTTTTTGCACGACTGTTATGTCAAGAGTCAACGCTACGCGCCTGCGCCTGGGAGAGGCCTATGGACTTAAAGTTGTCTCCAAAAGAGCTTTCAAGATCTCAGACTGTGAAAAAGAACTTGAAAACATTGGTTCAGGAGTTCCGGTTGATTGTGTGATATTGCATACTGGAATAAATGATTTGAAAAGTACTGACCCTGGAGTTACAGCAGAAAAGATTATTAGCGTTGTCAACAAAATCAAACAGCAATCTCCGAAAACAAAAGTCGTGGTAAGCAAAGCAACGCCAGTCAAAGATCAGATTCTGGAGGGGAGACGACAACTATTCAACGCTTTACTGTTTTCTGAATTTCCTCGTCATCAGACATCTCTTCTCTCTCATGAGAACCTTGATCCTCACAACAACCGGCTCATGAGGGATGCCATCCACCCGTCTCACAGAGGTACCAGCATCCTCGCCGGAAATCTGGGGCGGCATGTCCATCGTCTCTTTTGGCAGAGACAACGCCGGAGACATCGCCAGAATCAGACACGCGGGAGAGGCGCCTGGAACCACGAGCCATTCCCCCCACCTCCTGCTGGTCGTGTCGGAGCTCCCGTCCGTGGCATTTCCATCCTCGTGCAGGGGACACATGGGACTCTTTCAGCTGGCAATTCGTCCCTTGGTGACTCGTCAACTTCACCTTGCCATTTGATTCTGTTAACTATGTCTTATGAAAACTTCCAATGATAGTTTATTAATATTTCAATGGAACTGTCGGTCAATATCAACAAATCTCATACACTCTGAAAATCATATATATCAGCATAATTATTCAGTGCTAGCATTACAATCACTAAATGTAGATGTTCATAAACTACCGAAAATACGCAATTTTATTATCCACCTTTGTATAACTATAGGAATGATGGTAAAAAGATTCAAACTGCCATTTGTGTGAGAAGGGATCTAAATTATTGTCCTCTGAACCCTCCTCCTCCTACTAAAGCTGAAGCTTTCGCAACTGGGGTTACTGTAAAACTGAACAAGCAGACAAATTTAAACAACATTTCTGCTTACTATATCAGTGGCCCAAAGGCAGATAATACAGACTGGATAAAGAAAAAAAAACCCTTCCTTTGTCAAACAACAAATGGGTAATACTAGATTTCAATGCGCATGCTCCATTTTGGGAATATGGTTGCACCACTATAACTTGCAACCGTTTAGTTGAAAATATTGTTGACTCCAAATTGGTTTTATTAAACGATGGTAGTATTACCAGACTGCCAGACATTTCCACTCATAAACCTACTTCTATTGATTTATCTTTAATTTCTCCAGAGTTGGCAGTAAACTCGGTATGGTCAACAGAGGATGATACTTTGGGCAGCGATCATTTCCCAATCATCATACAGTTAAAGGAGCATATTGAAAATGAAGAAGATGGAAATGAAGATAGTATCCCAAAGTTTTCATATAAAAATGCAAATTGGTCTATGTATGAATCGATCTTGTCCAATACACATTTCCGTAGTATTGAAAATGAAGGTATAGATGCATATTATACAGAGTTTTGTCGACATGTCTTACAGGCTGCCGGAATATCTATTCCTATTTGTAAAGATACCCAACAGTGGAAATATGTTGGTAATTCATGGTGGAATTTAGATTGTGCGATAGCTGTAGCTCTTAAAAAAAAAAAAGAAGCTTATAAAGCTTGGCTGAAAGTGAGAACAGATGAAAATTTCCAAGCTATGAAACATGTCAAAAATAACAGTAACAGGGTCGTTGCCCGAGCGAAAAGAATACATTTCTCAGAATTTTGTAGATCCAAAATATCGGAATCAAAAGATATCCATAAGGTTTGGAAAATGGTTAAAAAATTGAAAAATGGTTATTGCTTGCAACAGTACCCAATTAAGTTAGATAACAATGCTCTTCCATCCTCACAGGAGAAAGCTGAGGCATTCGTCAAAATATTTTCAGGAAATAAGTTGCTGTCTAGTCTCAGTCCATCTATCAGGTGTTTTAGAGAGGAGGAAGAAAAACGAACTATCTATCAGGATCCACCACCAAATCATTTCCATTATTTAAATGCTCCTATTACATATGATGAATTTTATGCGACGTTAGAACCTTTTTCTTCAAATTCAAGTGCTGTTGGCCTAGATGGTATATCCTATCAACTATTATACCACTTGCCTTCATATTGGAAACGATTACTGCATTCATTTTACCAAAAATGTTGGTTTAATGGAACTCTCCCTAGTATCTGGAAGAGGTCTATTGTAGTCCCAGTTCCAAAACAAGGTAAGCCCAGGTCAGACATTGGTAGCTAGCTACAGGCCAATAGCACTAACCTCTCACGTTGGGAAGTTGTTAGAAAAGATTATCCAAAGACGTCTTTTATATTTTTGTGAAAAAGAAAGTATAATCCCAGTGAATCAAGCAGGATTTCGCAAAGGTCGATGTACAATAGATCATTTGGTGAAACTTACAAGTCAAATTAAAAAGCAGTTTGCTAGACGGAAAAGTACACTTGCTACCTTTTTGATATCAGAAAAGCGTGTGATAGTATCTGGCATGCTGGACTGCTATATAAATTGAAAGAAAAAAGAATTAATGGAACGATGTTTCAATGCTTTAAAAGTGTTTTATCGCAGAGATCCATATGTACAAGAATAGGGAAAGTTTACTCGTCTTTTCAGAGCATTGATATCGGAATTCCACAGGGTTCTATTATAGCCCCCATGTTGTTTAACATTCTTATTTATGATCTTCCAAAGATATTATCAAAAAGTTTGAGTTTAGTACAATATGCTGATGACATTGCTATGTGGATAAATACAAATATTCGAAAGCATACTGGCAAGAGAATTACGAATCAAATACAGAAGATATATCAGTTAGAAATAGATAAATTAAACAACTTTATGGAAAGTAACGGGCTTATTCTCTCAGGTGAAAAAACACAATTAATGTTTTTCAATAATGGAGACAATCCAATGTATTTGCCAAGCTTCAAATTGAATTTGTTCTGAATTGCAGTACTCACAAAACATAAAATTTCTGGGTGTGAATTTAACCCCTAAACTTAACTGGCGTTTTTACATTGAAAGCGTGATAGCTAAAACAAGGAAACGTTTAAACTTATTGAAAATTATTTGTATTCAACCGTGGGCTCAAGATACAAAAACCCTCCAGCACCTAGCTGTTTCTCTAATAAGATCAAAACTAGCGTACGGACAAGAAGTTTATTTTTCAGCTCCTCAAAGTCTACTGAAAAAATTACAAAGTATAGACAGTAAAGCTATCAAATTAGCGCTTGGTGTCCCAGTGCACACAAACACATTGAAGGTGTACAAAGACATTGATATGCTATCACTGTCAGATCAACGTAGATTAGCTGTGGCCAAATATATTGCAAGAAGTCTTTCAGTACCTAATTCAGTCGAAAACGAAGTGTTGATATATTCAAATGTTGAATATCCCAAAAGAGCTCAACAGCTAGGTTATCTTTGTCCCGTTTGAAATTACACGAAAGATTCTTTTGAAAAATGCAATACTGATATCACTTCACTCTCACCTGCTCCTGTTGTTCCCCCGGTGTCTCCATGGGAACATAGACAAGCTATCTTTGATGTAGATTATACTAATGTCCGGAAAAATGATAACATTAACATTTTTAACTTCTAAAGTGAGAGAAAATTGAGAAAACAAATATTCAAATCATTTTTTTTTTAATTACGGATGGTTCCGTTTGCCAGTTAAGTGCAGGTTCAGATTTTGTGATTCTGGCTTTAAAAGTTCAGAAAGCATACAGCCTTGGAAAGGATTTTCTATTTTTACGGCAGAATTGTATGCTATTCTTATGGCATTACTCTTTAATTGTGATAGTAATCATTCTTTCTGTAACATTTTATTTTGTGTTGATTCTAAGGCAGTGTTAGATAGTTTGAAAGTTCGGAATGTTAAAACAAGGAAAGATGTAATCTTTGAAATAAAGCATCTAATTAATTACATTATTTCCACAGGAATTAATATAGCCTTCTGCTGGGTCATTTCACACTGTGGTATTTATTGGAATAAAATAGCAGATAAACTAGCCAGACGTGGGGTAATGGGCAATGCTGCAAAAAGTAATTTGAAGTTAGATATATATGAAATACATTCGTTATTGGAAAGCTGTTTCCGAATTGAGAAGTCTGAAGATAAATGTATAATGGAAACATATCCTAGACATATTTCTAGTTTAATATACAAGATACGTTTGAACTCTTGGAAGACCAAATATTCCCAAAATATAGCGTGTGCATGTTCTAAGCCATTATCTGGTGAACATATACTTTTCCATTGCCCCATTTTAAATGCTCTTTATTCAAAAGCAAACATTGAAATTTCGAAATCTAAACCGGCTCACGTTATTTCTTTCAGTTCAGAAATTGTTGAGGTTGCAAAAATTATCTCTCAATCTCAAATTAGCATATTTTTATAATTATGATAGTGTAGTTTATATTTCAACTAGCAGGGGCACCCGGCGTTGCCCGGGATACGAACATTCTTTGCGATACTCACGTGACGGCAAACATGTATTAATTGTTTTGATTTACAATCAATTCCCCCCCCCCCCTCCCCCCAACATCTTCCCACCCCCTCCCCCCACACAAATACACATTCTCTCTCTCTCTCTCTCTCTCTCTCTCTCTCTCTCTCCTCTCTCTCTCTTATACATTCTATTGTTTTCCGTCTGCCTCTGGCCCCTTTCCTCTGGATCTTCCCTAGTACGTCGAGATGCTTTTCTCGCTCGATTGCCCTGACTGTTCCCATTCCCATTCTTCTTCTTGCCCTTAATTTTGTAGGAATAGACTTTGTGCAGAAGTAGTTTATTTCAACGGGTCTGTGTCTAATGTAAAAATAGTGTATCAGGCTTTGCACTGTACAATCATTTTTCTGGCCCCTCTCATTCCTCCCTTTTCATCCCCCTACCCTGTCCCATCCATGTTTCAAAATTACTTACCGTTACTGGACATACGCATACCGAATTTTATCAATAGCGGTGTAAATTTAGAAAATAACGGTTTTTAACAGTCAATGTTAAGTTTTGGTTCGTAAAATTTGCATAACATTGTTCAGCGCTTAAAACTGTACGTGCATACGGAATGTTATCAAAAAGGGTGAAAATTTCGAAATTCAGAAAATAACGGTTTTTAACGGTCAATGTTAAGTTTCGGATCTTGAAAATTGTATATCATTGTTTAGCGTTCAAAACTGCACATGTATATCGAATTTCTTCAAGAATACTCTAAATTTATAAAATAATGTTTTTTAACGGTCAATTTTAAATTTCGGTTCGTAAAAGTTGTAGTATCATTTTTCGGCATTTAAAACTGCACATGTATACCGAATTTCATCAAGAACAGCCTAAATTTTGAAAATAACGGTTTTTAACGGTCAAATGTAATGGTCATAATGACTATCTAATGACCTTATGTTGCCCGCTGGATGTTCCTGTAGGCTTATGTCAAGTTTGGTGGCAATCCGATGACTCTCGTGGCCGTCAACCTCAGAAGATCGGGTTTTAAACAGTTTTTATAGGGTTTGGTGTTTTTAACGGTTTTTAACTGTTATAAATAACGTTTTATAACTGCCAAATAACGGTTCTAATTTTCGAGAAGTAGCCCTGTACCTGTGCAATGTCACAACGGCCATTTGATGAAAAGCAGAGGAAAAAGATGTCTTTGAAATCGTTATAACAGTTTTTTTTAACGGTTTTTAACGGGTTTTTTTTTTTTTAGAGATTAGCCCCAAACCATCCTGGGGTCACAACAGACGTACCTGCTAAACCATCCATGTTGCAAAATACTTACTGTTACTGGACATACGCATACCGAATTTTATCAATAGCGGTGTAAATTTAGAAAATAACGGTTTTTAACGGTCAATGTTAAGTTTTGGTTCGTAAAATTTGCATAACATTGTTCACGCTTAAAACTGTATGTGCATACGGAATGTTATCAAGAAGGGTGAAAATTTCGAAATTCAGAAAATAACGGTTTTTAACGATCAATGTTA
>CM065739.1:18509714-18527214 GCA_033310375.1 Conus canariensis
TTGCATTACCGTGAATGCTAGAAATGGCACAAGAAAAAAATTTTGACATCGCTAGGCAAAGGCGAACAAAACCCTCCTGGCCCATTCATTTTGCTAGGAACTCCCACTAGCGCGTATGAAATAAGCTGAAGCACTTGTCGTGCACGCCTACCTGGCACTTCTGGCACCTGCAGTATGCCTTCTTTCCACAGTGGCCACATCTCAGTTGGGTCTTCCATGGCTGGGTGATGTGGTCCACCCTGTTCGCTTTGTCAAAGCGAACCTCTGGGGGCACCCGTTTGCTCACTTTCAAGGTGGGTTGTCTCGGACGTCCAGCAGAAGATGCTTGTGTTGCTCTGAGAAGGTAGACCCTGGCTATGGAACGCCTGATGGTGAGAAGATCCTTGGGGTCTGTAGCTGATGCTGGTGTGGCTCTGTAGACCCTGGCTATGGAACGCCTGATGGTGAGGAGATCCTTGGGGTCTGTAGCTGATGCTGGTGTGGCTCTGTAGACCCTGGCTATGGAGCGCCTGATGGTGAGGCGATCCTTGGGGTCTGTAGCTGATGCTGGTGTGGCTCTGTAGACCCTGGCTATGGAGCGCCTGATGGTGAGGCGATCCTTGGGGTCTGTAGCTGATGCTGGTGTGGCTCTGTAGACCCTGGCTATGGAGCGCCTGATGGTGAGGAGATCCTTGGGGTCTGCAGCTGATGCTGGTGTGGCTCTGTAGACCCTGGCTATGGAACCCTGATGGTGAGGAGATCCTTGGGGTCTGCAGCTGATGCTGGTGTGGCTCTGTAGACCCTGGCTATGGAACGCCTGATGGTGAGGAGATCCTTGGGGTCTGTAGCTGATGCTGGTGTGGCTCTGTAGACCCTGGCTATGGAACGCCTGATCGTGAGAAGATCCTTGGGGTCTGCAGCTGATGCTGGTGTGGCTCTGTAGAGATACCAAGCCTGCTGGACGCTGACATCAACACAGAAAGCAAACAGCGGCCACCACCATTTCTTCGAGCGGACGGAGATCCTGTACTTGTCGATATTCTGATCCATCCGAGCAACACCCCCCATGATCTGGTTGTAGTGTTTGACCAAAAATGGCTGCGTTATGTCCACTAGCTGTCGTTCAGCTCTAGACCAACGCTTGGCTGTTTGGACTGGTTCAGTTCCCACCTTGATGGACACTGTGTTGACTACATTGTTGTGCCAACGCACGACAACCAAAACCTGCTTTGGTATCCGTGGCGTAGTCAAAGGATCCTCGCTTGGTCTTCTCCATCTCCTTTACAGGCTTCAGTGGGCACTCTGCAGTCTGTTAGCACGAATCATTCCTGTGCAGGCAATGTTTTTTCTTGGTGACGTGGTCGACTAACTGGATGCATGTAAACAAGTTGTCAAGGGTAAGATGGAAGCAACGACCTTCCTCCTGCTGAAGCTCGGCTATCAAATCGAAAACCACCGACCCACCCATGCCAAGACCTGGGACTTCGGTTTATCGTCCTCTGGCACCTTGGTATGGCTCTGTCTGCAGGAGGTAGCCCATTGGTGTTGCCAGTGACCAAATCTTGTAGCCAAAACGAATGGGCTTTCCGCGAATGAATTGTTTAGCACCATGCCGTCCATAATACGGAATCATTGACTCATCTACGCTGAGGTTCTGAGTCTCCTGAAGTAGAGCAAGAATCTTTCGTTCAACATTGTCAGCAGGTGTCGGACTTTGCTCATTTTGTTTGTAGGATGCTGTTGTCACACACATGAAGGTATCTCATCATCTCATCAAATCGGTTTCTTGTCATCGCTGCTTTGATGGCTGCATTGCAAACATCATCATCACAGCTCCAGAACATCCTTCTCCTGGGAACAGGGCTGTAACCTGAAATAAGACGAATGGCCAAGAAAACCTTCACCTCTGATGGAGAGGTGGAGAAGGTGTGTTGCCCTTTGACCTAGCATACTCTTTTGACATTTCAACAATAAGGTCAATAACATCGTCAGCAACAAACAAAAAAATACAAAAATTCAGCTGGTGAAGTTGGCAGACGGAACGGGCCTTGAGTTTTGTCATTCCAGAGGAAGCGTTCTCTCTGCCTTTAAGAAAGGTCTACTCTTCTCCAGTCGCTTTCAGGCATGTCTCTGGCTTTCTTTTTGTACTCCCAGTTCTTATAGAACAGGGAGTACTTTAGAATGGGAACGAAGAAATGCTGTCTGTGTGTCTGTCCGTCCGTCCGTCCGTCCGTGGTCAAAATGTGTTCCACTCACTCCAGACAAAACTACTGGACTGATCTTTCTGAAAATTTGTAGGTATGTTCATTATGGGTTAAGGATGATGCCCGATGTTTTAGTTTACTCCGCTATAGCCGTTACTAACGGCTGTAACGGCCTGTAACGGGTCTAGTTGCAAAGCGAGAGGACTGCAGGCGGAAATCTAAACAAATCTGAAATAAATGTTAGCGAACCGCCCAGAGAACGTGGACAAACGAGTCACAAGACGAAACACAACTAGTTTCGACCTCTTAGGTCTTCATCAGGTGAGACATTAACGAATAAAACAATGAAAATTCACTTAGCTTTGATCGCTTCAGATCACTTGGTAGGGTTCAGCGCAAGGAAGGCTACCAAGTTCAGCGCTGAACCCTACCAAATGATCTGAAGCGATCAAAGCTAAGTGAATTTTCATTGTTTTATTCGTTAATGTCTCACCTGATGAAGACCTAAGAGGTCGAAACTAGTTGTGTTTCGTCTTGTGACTCGTTTGTCCACGTTCTCTGGGCGGTTCGCTAACATTTATTTAAGATTTGGCCTGTAACGGGTTTTCTTCTTTATGGAATATCTCCGAAAGTACTTGGCCGATCTTTGTGAGCATTAGCAGGCATAAAGAGGATGGGTCACGGATGACGCCCGATGTTTTAGTTTACCCCGTTATAGCCGTTGCTAACGGCTGTAACGGCCTGTAACGGTTTTACTTCTTTATGGAATATCTCAAAAAGCACTTGGCCGATCTTTCTGAAAATTTGTAGGTATGTTCAGTATGGGTCAAAAATAATGCCCAATGTTTTAATTTACCGCTATAGCCGTTACTAACGACTGTAAAGGCCTGTAACGGTTTTTCTTCTTTATGGAATATCTCCGAAAGTACATGGCCGATCTTTGTGAAAATTACCAGGTATGTTCATTATGGGTCACGGATGATATCCGATGTTTTAGTTTACCCCCTTATCGCCGTTACTAAAGGCTGTAACGGCCTGTAACGGTTTTCCTTCTTTATGGAATATCTCAGAAAGTACTTGGCCGATCTTTCTGAAAATTTGTAGGTATATTCATTATGGGTCACGTATAATGCCCGATGTTTTAGTTCACCGTTATAACCGTTACTAATGGCTGTAACAGCCTGTAACGTTTTTTCTTCTTTATGGAATACCTCCAAAAGGACGTGGCCGATTTTTGTGAAAATTAACAGGTGTGTTCATTGTGGGTCACGAATGATGCCCGATGTTTTAGTTTACTCCGTTATAGCCGTTACTAACGGCTGTAACGTCCTGTAACGGTTTTTCTTCTTTATGGAATATCTCAGAAAATACTTGGCCGATCTTTGTGAAAATTAGCAGGTATGAAGAGAATGGGTCACTGATGACGACCGATGTTTTAGTTTACCCCGTTATAGCCGTTGCTAACGGCTGTAACGGCCTGTACGGGTTTTCCTTCTTTATTGAATATCTCAAAAAGTACTTGGCCGATCTTTCTGAAAATTTGTAGGTATGTTCAGTATCGGTCAGGAATAATGCCCAATGTTTTAGTTTACCGTTATAGCCGTTACTAACGTCTGTACCACCCTGTAACGGTTTTTCTTCTTCTTTATGGAATATCTCAAAAAGTGCTTGTCCGATCTTTCTGAAAATTTGTAGGTAGGTTAATTATGGGTCAGGAATAATGCCCGATGTTTTAGTTTACCGTTATTGCCATTACTAACGGCTTGAACGGTTTTTCTTCTCCATGGAATATCTCAGAAAGTATTTGGCCGATCTTCGTGAAAATTAGCAGGTATGTTCATTATGGGTCACGGATGATGTCCGATGTTTTAGTTTACCCCGTTATAGCCGTTACTAACGGCTGTAACGGACTGTAACGGTTTTCCTTCTTTATGGAATATCTCAGAAAATACTTGGCCGATCTTTCTGAAAATTTGTAGTTATGTTCATAATGGGACACGAATAATGCCCAATGTTTTAGTTTACTGTTATAGCCGTTACTAACGGCTGTAACGGCCTGTAACGGTTTTTCTTCTTTATGGAATATCTCCGAAAGCACATAGCCGATCTTTGTGAAACTTAGCATGTATGTTCATTATGGTTCACGAATAATGCCCGATATTTTAGTTTACCCTGTTATAGCCGTTACTAACGGCTTTAACGGCCTGTAACGGTTTTTCTTCTTTATGGAATATCTCCGAAAGTACTTGCAAGATCTTTTTGAAAGTTAGGAGGTATAAAGAGGATGGGTCACGGGTAACGCCCGATGTTTTAGTTTTCCCCGTTATAGCCGATACTAACGGCTGTAACGGCCTGTAACGGTTTTCCTTTTTTATGGAAAATCTCAAAAAGTACTTGGCCGATTTTTCTGAAATTTGTAGGTATGTTCATTATGGGTCAGGAATAATGACCAATATTTTAGTTTACCATTATATCCGTAACTAACGGCTGTAATGGCCTGTAACGGTTTTTCTTCTTTACAGAATATCTCCGAAAGTACATGGCCGATCTTTGTGAAAATTAGCAGGTATGTTCATTATGGATCATGGATGATGTGCGATGTTTTAGTTTACCCCGTTATAGCCGTTACTGACGGCTGTAACGGCCTGTAACGGTTTTCCTTCTTTATGGAATATGTCAAAAAGTACTTGGCCGATCTTTCTGAAAATTTGTAGTTATGTCCATAATAGGTAACGAATAATGCCCAATGTTTAAGTTTACCGTTATAGCTGTTACTAACGGCTGTAACGGCCTGTAACGGTTTTTCTTCTTTATGGAATATCTCCGAAAGCACATGGCCGATCTTTGTGAAAATTAGCATGTGTGTTCACTATGGGTCATGAATGATGCCTGATGTTTTAGTTCACCGTTATAGCCGTTACAAAAGGCTGTAACGGCCTGTAACGTATTTTCTTCTTTATGGAATATCTCAGAAAGTACTTGGGCGATCTTTGTTAAAATTACCAGATATTGTCCATTATGGCTTACGGATGATATCCGATGTTTTAGTTTACCCCGTTATAGCCGTTACTAACGGCTGTAACGGCCTGTAACGGTTTCTCTTCTCTATGGAATATCTCAGAAAGTACATGGCCGATCTTTCTGAAAATTTGTAGGTATATTCATTATGGGTCACGAATAATGCCCGATGTTTTAGTTTACCGTTATATCCGTTACTAACGGCCTGTAATGGCTTTCCTTCTTTATGGAATATCTCGGAAGTACTTGGCCGACCTTTTTGAAAATTACCAGGTATGTTCATTATGGGTCACGAATGATGCCCGATGTTTTAGTTTACCCCGTTATAGCCGTTGCTAACGGCTGTAACGGTCTGTACGGGTTTTCTTTCTTTATTGAATATCTGAAAAAGTACTTGGCTGATCTTTCTGAAAATTTGTAGGTATGTTCAGTATGGGTCAGGAATAATGCCCAATGTTTTAGTTTACCGTTATAGCCGTTACTAACGTCTGTACCACCCTGTAACGGTTATTCTTCTTTATGGAATATCTCAAAAAGTGCTTGCCCGATCTTTCTGAAAATTTGTAGGTAGGTTAATTATGGGTCAGGAATAATGCCCGATGTTTTAGTTTACCGTTATAGCCATTACTAACGGCTTGAACGGTTTTTCTTCTCCATGGAATATCTCAGAAAGTATTTGGCCGATCTTTGTGAAAATTAGCAGGTATGTTCATTATGGGTCACGGATGATGTCCGATGTTATAGTTTACTCCGTTATAGCCGTTACTAACGGCTGTAACGGCCTGTAACGGTTTTCCTTCTTTATGGAATATCTCAGAAAGTACTTGGCCGATCTTTGTGAAAATTACCAGGTATTTTCATTATGGGTCACGGACGATGCCCGATGTTTTAATTTACCCCGTTATAGCCGTTACTGACGGCTGTAACGGCCTGTAACGGTTTTCCTTCTTTATGGAGTATCTCAGAAAGTACTTGGCCGATCTTTCTGAAAATTTGTAGGTAGGTTCAGTATCGGTCAGGAATAATGCCCAATGTTTTAGTTTACCGTTATAGCCGTTACTAAAGGCTGTAACGGCCTGTAACGGTTTTTCTTCTTTATGGAATATCTCTGAAAGTACATGGCTGATCTTTGTGAAAATTAGCATGTATGTTCATTATGGGTCACGGATAATGCCCGGTGTTTTAGTTTACCCTGTTATAGCCGTTACTAACGGCTGTAACGTCCCCTAACGGTTTTCCTTCTTTATGGAATATCTCAAAAAGTACCAGGCCGATCTTTCTGAAAATTTGTAGGTATGTTCATAATGGGTCACGAATAATGCCCGATGTTTTAGGTTACCGTTATTGCCTTTACTAATGGCCTGTAACGGTTTTTCTTCTTCATGGAATATTAATACAGAAAGTACATGGCCGATCTTTGTGAAAATTAGCAGGTATGTTCATTGTGGTTCACGGATTATGCCCGATGTTTTAGTTTGCCGTTATAGCCGTTACTAACGGCTGTAACGGCCTGTAACGGTCTTTATTCTGTATGGAATATATCCGAAAGTACATGGCCGATCTTTGTGAAAATTACCAGGTATGTTCACTGTGGTTCATGGATTATGCTTGATGTTTTGATTTGCCGTTATAGCCGTTACTAACGGCTGTAACGGCCTGCAACGGTTTTTCTTCTTTATGGAATATTTCCGAAAGTACTTGGCAGACCTTTGTGAAATTAGCAGGTATTTTCACTATGAGTTAAGGATGATGTCCGATGTTTCAGTTTACCGTTATAGCTGTCACTAACGGCTGTAACGGCCTGTAACGGTTTTTCTTCTTCATAGAATATCTCAAAAAGTACTTGGCCGATCTTTCTGAAAATTAGAGTGTATGTTCATTATGGGTCATGAATAATGCCGATGTTTTAGTTTACCGTTATAGCCGTTACTAACGGCCTGTAACGGTTTTTCTTCTTTATGGAATTTCTCCGAAAGTACTTAGCCGATCTTTCTGAAAATTACCAGGTATGTTCATTATGGGTCACGGATAATGCCCGATGTTTTAGTTTACCCCGTTATAGCCGTTACTAACGGCTGTAACGGCCTGTATCGGTTTTCCTTCTTTCTGGAGTATCTCAGAATGTATATGGCCGATCTTTCTGAAAATTTGTAGGTAGGTTCATTATGGGTCAGGAATAATGCCCAATGTTTTAGTTTACCGTTATAGCCGTTACTAAAGGCTGTAACGGCCTGTAACGGTTTTTCTTCTTTATGGAATACCTCTGAAAGTACATGGCAGATCTTTGTGAAAATTAGCAGGTATGTTCATTATGGGTCACGGGTGATGCCCGATGTTTTAGTTTACCCTGTTATAGCCGTTACTAACGGCTGTAACGTCCCCTAACGGTTTTCCTTCTTTATGGAATATCTCAGAAAGAACTTGGCCGATCTTTCTGAAAATTTGTAGGTATGTTCATAATGGGTCACGAATAATGCCCGATGTTTTAGGTTACCGTTATTGCCTTTACTAATGGCCTGTAACGGTTTTTCTTCTTTATGGAATATTAATACAGAAAGTACATGGCCGATCTTTGTGAAAAATTAGCAGGTATGTTCATTGTGGTTCACGTATTATGCCCGATGTTTCAGTTTGCCGTTATAGCCGTTACTAACGGCTGTAACGGCCTGTAACGGTTTTTCTTCTTTATGGAATATCTCTGAAAGTACTTGGCAGATCTTTGTGAACATTAGCAGGTATGTTCACTAGGGTTAAGGATGATGCCCGATGTTTCAGTTTACCGTTATAGCTGTTACTAACGGCTGTAATGGCCCATAACTGTTTTTTTTTTATGAAATGTTTCAGAAAGTACTTGGCCGATCATTGTGAAATTTAGCAGGTATGTTCATTATGGGTCACGGATCATGCCCGATGTCTTAGTTTACCGTTATGGCAGTTACTAACGGCTATAACAATCCATAACGGTTTTTCTTTTTTATGGAATATCTCAGAAAGTACTTGGTCGATCTTTCTGAAAATTTGTAGGTATTATGGGTCACGGATGATGCCCGATGTTTTATTTTACCGTTATACCGTACTAACGGTAAAATAAAACATCGGGCATCATCCGTTACTAACGGCTATAACGGCCCCTAACGGTTTTCCTTCTTCATGGAATATCTCAGAATGTACATGGCCGATATTTCTGAAAATTTGTAGGTATGTTCATTGTGGGTCACGGATGATGCCCGATGTTCAAGTTTACTGTTATAGCCGTTACTAACGGCCCATAATGGTTTTCTTCTTTATGGAAAATCTCAGAAAGTTCTTGGCGGATCTTTCTGAAAATTTGTAAGTATATTCATTAAAGGTCACAGATGATGGCCGATGTTTACCAGAATAGCCATTACTAACGGTTAGACCATCCCAAGACGGTTTTTTCCTCTTTATGGAATATATCACGCGGATTCAGGATATACTGGGAGTACGTTTATATGCTTTGCATCTAGTTGGAAGTTGGTGTTGCAGCAGGGGGCTTCTTCCTTTTTTGTGGATTTGATAAGTGTTGACTTGGGACAGATGCTCCTGCTGATATCGATGGTACTTGGTGCTCAGTGAGGGAAAAGTCTGTCTCAGCTTCTATCGATTCCTGCACACACACACACACACACACACACACACACACACACACACACACACACACACACACCACGCACGCACGCACGCACACACACACACACACCACACACACACACACACACACACACACATTTTGAGTTATCACATTTAGTACAAGGACGTTACACTGATATCAAACACAAACACACAAATACACATACACACTCACACACACAAACATAAACACACACACGAACAGAAATAGAGACGGGGGGGGGGGGGGGGGGGGGGGAGGGAGAGAGAGATACAGATTTGCCAATGTTTCTCACTTTCACTATGTAATGTGAACAAATTATGCAGTTTCAGTTTATGTAAGCGTGATCAAGTACTAAGGACTTTCGTCATGTACGTAAAACAGCAAACGATTACTCACAGTGTTATTGCATTTTTTCGTCTGAGTCCAGACCTTCTCGCACACCATTCCTCAGAAATGTTACTGTTGCTGCAGCCATCAGCTGACGTCTGTTCAAGTTTGAAAGAGTGCCTCCTCCGTCTTCCTCGCCATTGTCCTCGTCTGTATCGAACCCTCCCTCCTCAGGTGGATCAATGCTGCAATTGTTGCTTCTTAAAAGTCAGCATCATCTTCAAGGATGCTAATGGCCTCATGAACTAGGTACTGTCTGATTGCAAAGTGAGACGATTGCAGGCGGAAATCTAAACAAATCTTAAATAAATGTTAGCGAACCGCCCAGAGAAACGTGGACAAACGAGTCACAAGACAAAACACAACGCGTTTCTACCTCTTAGGTCTTCTTCAGGTGAGACACAAACGAATAAAATAACGAAAATTCACTTAGCTTTGATCGCTTCAGATCGCTTCAGAGTTCAGCGCAAGGAAGAAGGCGTTGAATGAGAAAGAGGCTGTTGGAAGGGAAATAATGTGTGAGTCAAAGTCGTAATGATGATAATAATATTACTGATAGGAATACTAATAATGGTCAAAATATTGGAAAAAAAAATAAGACAAGATTACTACCAATCTTGGTGTCAGTAAGTATGGGTATGGGAGAAAGGAGAGTGGGTTAGAGGATTCTTAAACAGCAGGGTTGCCGTGGCAACAGTCCCAGAGGCGAAGGCGATGGTGATGTCAATGTTAGTGGTGGTAGTATCAATACTAGCAATAGTATTACTGAATGATACTGCTAACAACGATAGTGAAGGTTAAGGTAATAAAAGCATGATACAGAAATATATTTAGAAAATACATTTTTATAATAATCAGATAAATAAATAAAAAAGCAATAAAAAATAATAATAATATCATGATAATAAATGCATGATAAATAATTGAAAAATAATGGTAATAGAATAATTAGATGAAAATAATAATAAATAAAAAATAAAAAAATAACAATGTTAATAATATTTATGGTACTAAAGGTATTAATTCTGATAGTAAGGATGAAAACAAACAAACAAACAAAAACAACAACAACAACAACCAAGGGGAGGAGGGAGAGGGGAGGACAGGAAGAACAGAAAGGAAACAGAAGATATAAGTTATGGGAAGGATGGAATCCAATAGGTATATCAATAATTACAGTAATAGTTTTGTTAATAACTGTGATTGTAACTCTACAGTAATGGAGGCTAGAAAAGTGGTAAGCTGAAATGTTAGAAATGTTGTAAAGAATAATGATTACATTAATGAAAGTAGTAAATATAACATTTGTAATACTAGTTATGAAGTTGTAACAAAAGGTATACTGATTAGATAAACAAATAAATAAAATTAAATAAAAAATGTTGGCAGATAGATAGATAGATAGATAGATAGATAGATAGATAAGATAGATAGATAGATACAAGTATTAAAAGAGGTATTAAAAATATCTACAAATTTGTTTCTAGCGCTTGGCTATCGTCAGGATGGAGTTTGGGTTGCCCACCGCCAGTGTTATATAGCGTGTGGGGCCCGGTTGCAGCTGTTTTCACGTGCGTGTTGGTTGCACGTGTTTTGGGGGTTTTCAGGTTGTTGTACAGGGTGTGTTCACTAACAACGATTTCCATTTGTGCCTGCAGTTATTTACTATTTCTGTTTTAGTATTAAGAGTTGCTAAGTGAGGTTTACACAGTATTAGCCATTTTTCGGTTAGGCATAGGTTGCATCTTTTTGAAATATTGCTGTATGGTGATGCCCTTTTTATGATTTTCCAGGATATGTTGTAGTTTATTTTTGCGTCTTTAAGTTTCCAAATGTATTTGCTCAATTCAGTTTGGTTTTTGTATTTTTCTTTGTTGAATGACTGTTTGTGGTTTGCATATCTGGTTTTGAAGTGGTTTTCAGTTATCCCTATGTATGTTTCTTTTTCATTTTCTGATGTCACAGTAGCCTGGTATACAATATTGTTGTGAAGACATTTATTGCTTAGTGGACACTGCTCTTTTTTGGTGCAATTGCAGGGTTTCCTTTCTTCACCCTTCTTTGCTGTGTTGATTTTCATTTTGTTGGATGCATCAATTAGGTTTTTGAGGTTGGGCATACATGAGTACGATAGTTTCACAGTGTTTTTGTTGAATATTTTGGACAGTTTGTGTTCTTTTGGAAATGAAGTTGTTAAGATTTTGAAGAATTCTTTCCCTATGTTTGTTTTGAGTTTCCCGTCGTATGGGGGTTGTACCATATAATTTTTCTTTTTCTATTTTTCTTGCTTTTATTTGTGTTGTTATCTGGGTTGTATTGTAGTTTGTAATTGTATCCACTTCTTTGTAGTGCCTCCTGGTATTCTACTGCTGCATTGTTGAACGCTTTCTCACTGCGTGACAGATTTGATAGTCTCTTGTTTATGCCGTGGGGTATGGTCTTTAATACAGATGGTGGATGGTTACTTTTGATGTGTACATAGAGAGGTGTGTCATTGCGTTTCTTGTATGGTTTATATATGTGATTATTGAGATCCAGTGTTATGTCTAAGTAGTTCACTACCTTTTTGTTTGCTTCAATGGTAATTTTTAAGTTGTGATTTTGGAAGACTTTGCTTAGTTCTTTTTACCTATTTTCAATGGTTCTTGGGTTATTGGTTAGTGCAGCAAGGCCGTCATCTCTGTATAGTCCGACTTGCTTTTCGAGTTTTTTTCTTGATGTTGGATAGCATGAATAGTCCAACCAGTTCGCATGTTTCTGCACCATCATATGAACCCATGGTTACGTCAAATGTTGAATTTCTGTTCGTTTTCTTGGTCCAGGTTTCGTTTCTGCTGTGCAGTAATGTTTTTTTGGTGTGGAGAATGATTTCCATTTCTGACCCTGTTATGTCTGTGTGGTTACTGGCAAACTTCAGTGCTTTGTTGAGTAGTTCCTCATCTATAGATGGGTAAAAGTCTACTATGTCAAATGTGATGAATACTGTATTACTTTGTTTATTGAGTTTTTTTTAACCATTGGATAACTATTTTATTCACTTTTTTTAAAATTACGGTTACTCTCATTTTATTCTTCTACTTATTTATTATAATTACTGGCACTATCATTATTATCATTACTATCCCTTCTCTCTATATAATTTTTTTAATAATATATATATATATATATATACACTACTCAAAACAATTGAAGTACCACTTAGGAAAACTGCTGTCATTCGAAAGAAAACAAAGCTGAACATAATTTAATGATTGAATATTTTATTTTTATTATTCCTCAATCCATTCAAATTTATTCAAACACCGTGACAAAAAATTATCTTTGTTTTACACTTGATTAAAGAGGCATACCCCAAAATGAAAAGTAACAAGAGTCTATGGTAGATGTCATGATGTTAATAACGGGTATGACCACCGTTCGCGTTCAAACAAGCGTCACATCGACGTCTCATGGAGTGCACCAGGCGGCGGAGAGTGTCCTGGGGGATCGCCTGCCACTCCTGCTCCAGCAACTGAAACAGCTGGTCCACGGTGTCTGCTGGAGGGTTGTGGGCCCGCACTCGCCTCCCCAGCACGTCCCACAGATGCTCCATGGGGTTCAAATCTGGTGACCTGGCAGGCCAGTCCATTCTTGTCACCTGCTGCCCTTGTAGGAACTGATTCACGATGGCGGCGCGGTGGCACGGCGCGTTGTCGTCCTGGAACTGGGCGCCCTGGCCAACTGCCCTCAGGGCGGGCATCACAAGGGGGCGGATGATGGTGTCGCGGTAGGTGGCACCGGTCAGGCGGCCTTCAACACGGTGTAGGGGGGTCCTGTGACGTAGGCTGAACCCACCCCACACCATCACGGACCCACCTCCATAGCGGTCATGCTCCCTGACGGCAGCGTCAACGTAGCGTTCTCCAGGACGTCGCCAGACGCGAACCCGCCCGTCGTTGAACCTGAGGGTGAACCTTGACTCGTCTGTGAAGAGTACTGTTGCCCATTCAGCTCTTGTCCACCTTCTATGACATGCTGCCCAGGCCCGACGATGAGCTCGATGCGCTGGGGTCAGTATTGATCTCACTGCTGGGGACCTTGACCTCAAGTTGGCGTCGTGGAGCCGGTTCCGAACTGTCTGGGTACTGACGTTGACGTTGCTGGCTTGTCGTAGCTGGTCTCGGAGTACTGTGGCACTGGCTGAACGGTCTCTCAGACAAGCGATAACAATGAACCGATCCTGCTGTCTGGAGGTGCTTCTCGTCCGTCCACGTCCCTGCTGTTCTTCAACACTTCCAGTGTTAAGCCAACGGTCTCTGAGCCTCAGAATGACTGGGTGACTCACTCCAACCCGTCGACCAATCTCCCTCAAGCCAATACCTTCTTGGTACCATGCTATCGCTCTTCCTCTGTCGGTGTTGCTTAGTCGTTGTCTCGCAGGCATGGTTAAATCTTCCTAAATTTCGCGACTTTTTATACCCGTCAAATGTGCTAACTGATTGCAATTCTGCTCAGAAAAGACCTTGCTTTCACGTGCATCACATTTTTTTTTCTTGCTGTGTCTGTGTCAAAATCTGAGAGCGACACAAGTTCGATAATTTCTCGGGATTTTTTTGCCTCAGATGCGACGCGGTAGATAACTGCTGACCGATTTTAACATAACAAAAATGCACGAGGAGTAGTATTTGAGAACCGGGTAAGCTTATCCAGCAGAATTTATTCAATTATCAATATTAATTGGTTTATCAGAGCTTTTTAAAAATTGCATACAAAAATTAGGGGTGGTACTTCAATTGTTTTGAGTAGTATATATATATATGTGTGTGTGTGTGTGTGTGTGTGTATGTCCTTGGCGGTTACTAACCCCCTCTCTTTCTAAATTTTAAAGTAAATGCTTAACTGGACAACAAATTAAAGAAAAACAACACTGAAGGCAAACTTTAAATCTGAAAAGACATCACACAAAGACATGCCTGATAATGGTGGTAAATGAGCTTGAAGACATAAACAGTCTAACAGCAGATGCCTCCTGGTTATTCTTCGTTCTCCACTACTACGTTTTGCTTCGTTTGTATGTTTAAGTTTTTAAGGCATCAAGTTTTAATTTATAAAATATGAAAGTGAAATTTCTGTATTGATACATATTGTTCACTTGGAAATGAGGACTGCTGTTTACATGTTCATAGTTAATTAAAATGAGTATTTTTATCATCCACACCAAGCAACGTACTTTTGTAGTGTTTTCTGAATCGGCACCAGACGGTTTGCTTTCATAACTGATTGACTTCAGGTAAAGAAAAGGATATATTCAATATCGTGGCGCACTTTTCATTTCTCGCTCCTCTCTTTGCACATCTATCAGCTAGCTCATTACCCCAAAATACCACAATGCCACGGAATCCAACAGAAGGTGACATCAGTTGTTCCTTTACATATAAAAAAAATGAATAAGATGACATATTTCATTTACAAGAAAGTTGATCGAAACGGTATTTGGAAATTTCATGGTTTGCAGAACAGACAATGAATCCACACAAATAACTACTTTAAATATTGATTGTGGCACGTCAATTAAATGTGACAACGCCATAATAACAGCTATCTTTTCGGCGACAAATATTGATCTGCCTTTTCCGATGGACTATATCTTTCAACTTTTTTGTGATAGTATAACAAAAGAAGAACCTGACTGAGTTTTAGACAATACTGAACCATCTGTGTAAACTTTAAGATGTTGAGGTTATTTTTCTTGTGCCTCTGTGTGTGTGTGTGTGTGTGTGTGTGTGTGTGTGTGTGTGTGTGTGTGTGTGTGTGTGTGCGTGCGTGCGTGCGTGTGTGTGTGTGTGTGTGTGTGTGTGTGTGTGTGTGGTGTGGGTGGGTGGGTGGGTGGGTGGGTGGGTGGGTGTGGGTGTGGGTGAGAGAGAGAGAGAGAGAGAGAGAGAGAGAGAGAGAGGGATTTTTTTTCATGAGAAGCCTTGGTATTCATGACACAGCGTTGGAAACCATACCCAATAACCAGCTCTGGAATTAGATGTAACAAACAATGCTGTGGAACACAGTTTTCATGGCTATCAGTCTACTGATGTATGTGCTTTGCAATGTCATCAATACAGTGGACAGTGCCAGTGCTCGTGTGACTAATGGGTTCAGGGCAAGAAACCACAGCACTCTGCTGAACGTCCTTCACAGAAACACTGTGTACCGCGTAAACCCTGCTATAACTCAGAGGACCGCTGTCTCTGGTGTGACACAGCAGAACGCAGCAGACAAATTTCAGACCATTGATGCTAGAACTCAGAACGCGGCCATGGTAATTTCTGGTTCGGCGCCATGTTTGGAACACCCAGCAGTGACAGAATTCACTATTGAAGGCTCCACTGGCCATCTCCATGTCCAGAATCTGAGCCCAGGCCAGACTTGGGACTGTACGTTCGTGCTCCATGTACAGTCTTACCAAGTTGTGCGTTTTCAAATCAACGAGTGCGTAGGTTTCATTACGTTCATGTATTATGACTATTTCGGTGTTTCGAACATTTATACGGATGCTACAGACTGCATTGGCTTTCAGTCATTCACTATCCAGTTCAGTATAACAAATGTGGTCATGGTCAACGTGCATAAGCGCCTTGTCAGGGGAATCTCAAAAACGTGCATGGAGTCTTGTTATGATTATTATAATAAAAATGAGCTGCTGCCACAGGAGTGTCAGTATATTGATTGTTTTCATTATGTTACAAACGCATCCATGTCTCTGTTGTTTTCTGCGGTCAACAGGTCTGAGAGGCAGCATCTGGAACTGCAACGCATTTATCTGTCCACGTCTGCTGGTAAGAGAATGTTCTTATTGCTGATAGATAAAAAAAAGAGATTGCAAAGCACAGCAAATGTTTTTTAAACTGCCGTCGTTTTTGTGCTGTACGAGTTCTCTCTCTCTCTCTCTCTCTCTCTCTCTCTCTCTCTCTCTCTCTCTCTCTCTCTCTCTCTCTCTCTCTCTCTCTTCTCTCCAGATAGACCGAAGCGTATTCAGGTCAGCCAGTCTCTAATAATCATTACTTTAATAGTCTTCTTTTTGTGATCAGTAATGAAGGAATTCAGAGTCGATCGAAGGAGTTCAGCCATACCAGCACCCCCTTTTACTTTCAGGAGCGTCTGTAGTAGTTTGGTATCTGTTGTACAAGAAGTAATGCTCCAAAGAGTACGGCAGCATTGACTGGTGTTTGTAACAAGTGACATTGGGCAGTATACGTCTGTCCTTTGCCTGGGTCTCTCTGATCACCTTCCGCTGCAAAAGTCTGGCGGCGTGGACATGAACCCAAGTCCCGGGTCAGACCGCAACAAGCAATCAGCAGCAAGAAATATGCATTACATACACCTCCAGTCAAATGGCAGCGACCTGTGGCAGTGCAAGTTCTAGAGACAGTACGGGGTCCGATCGGGAACCCTTCCACCATGACGTTCTACAGGTTCTGCCTGGCCTGGACCAGAACTTCTCACAGCGATTAGACACTCTGAACACACGCTTCTATATCGATGCAGGCAGTGTCTATCGTTGGAAAAGAGCTGATAAAGCAACCTGGAAAAATACTGAAGCTTAAAACACTCACTTCTATACTCTGAGCGATGCAGTGTCCATCGTTGGGAAAGAAGTTATAAAACAACTTGAAAAAAACCCTGGAGCTTTAAATACTTACTTCTATACTTTTAGCGATGCAGTGACTATCGCCGGGAAAGAATTGATAGAACAACCTGGAGAAAAACTGAAGCTTTAAACATTGACTTCTATACTCTGAGCGATGCAGTGTCTATCGTTAGCAAAGAAGTAATGAAACAACCTGGAAAAAAACTGACGCTTGAAACACTCACTTCTATACTTTCAGCGATGCAGTGTCTATCATTAGGAAAGAAGTGATAAAACAACTTGAAAAAAAATTGAAGCTTTAAACACCGAAGATGGAGAGTTGAAAAAATCAACTGTGAACTGTCAGACACATATGAATACATGGAAAATCAATTAGACAACCAAGAAGAAGGATCAAACGACCTGACTGTCTCTGGACTCTCAAGAAACAGAAATCGATGGAAACAGGAGACGACTGTGAAAAACTGATACAAAGTTCACTTCAAGACCAGCTATGGATTACAGACATTCCTGTGGACAAAATTCAGCAGCTGGGGAGGAGTGACAATGCTCTCGATGTGGTCAGATTCACGAGAAGAAAAGAAATGAAAAAAAAGTACACCCGAAGGGGCGGGTAGGACCCAGAGAAGAACGGTGAGGACCAGGACACTTTGCAATCAT
>CM065739.1:18532214-18562214 GCA_033310375.1 Conus canariensis
AAAGGACTGCCACAGCCTTGACCAAGACATAGGGCAATCACTAGCAAACCAGGGAAACAGGTCGGCTCTGATTCAGCCTTTTCTGAGTTCGTGAACCAACAGAAAGAGATCCTAGCAGCTGTAGAAGAAAAAAGAGTGTTAGAGACAAAGACTGTTTTCAATGAACCAGGAAATGAAACAGCACCACTCAGTGTTTTTCAGAAAGAGCAGAATGACCTTACAGAGTTGGTGTGGGAAAAGCAACAGTAAATAGAAGAATTCCAGTCACAGCTAGATCTTCCAAAACTGGCCGGCCCTGTCACCAAGCACTTGGTTGTTGTGTTTCAGCCGCATAGAATACATCCACAAGCCTACCATGGACGATCGTTGTTGATAACCACTGCCACACCTACCTGAAGCCAGACACAATAGAACATCTCTGTGACAGTGTAGTGGACAAAACAGCAGAACTGGCTCAGGACACAGGCATCATTCTGAAGGCTAGGAACATTTGTCAGAAATTCAAAACACTGAACACACTGTTTTCTCACATTCAGCAAACATCTCATATCAAACCCCCATGACTAACACAGATGAGGTCGACACACTGGATAGTGATATCAAAGAATACATGTCTTTCGCAAATCATTCCTCCAAACACCTGTGATTCCAAAGCAGCACATTGTGGAAAGTCACTGTGTTCCATTCTTCTATTCTCACCGTTTCGGCCTGGCATCACAAGGGGAACAAAGTAGGGAGCACTCGTCAACTTACGGAAAAGACAGGCATGGTCACAGAAAACACAGGATGCAAAACTGCAGGTGATAATGGAAAAAACATGGCCTATGTCTCCCCGAAAAATCAGAATACTTCCCTCAACTGGAATGAAATAAAATCCTGAACGCGTAAGAGGTTACAAGCATTCCCGGTTAAATCCCTTACTCATCTCAGTTAACACCAATTAATTGATTAAGCCAATTACTATTGAGATAAAGAGAGAGAGAGAGAGAGAGAGAGAGAGAGAGAGAGAGAGAGAGAGAGAGAGAGAGAGAGAGAGAGAGAGGTGGGGGAGAGAGAGAGATGCTGTTTTTGTTGTCATGTTTTTGGATATGCGTGCACACATGTGTGATCACTCGCGTGTGTCTGTGTGTGTCAGTGTGTAATTTCAATTAAAGTAGGTGTGAGGTGGAAATAAAATCAATGTGTGTGTGTGTGTGTGTGTGTGTGTGTGTGTGTGTGTGTGTGTGTGTGTGTGTGTGTGTGTGTGTGATCCATCTGTTTACATACCACTGCTGTTGGTGTGTGGGTTTCTGTCAATGTGTGTGTGTGTGTGTGTGTGTGTGTGTGTGTGTGTGTGTGTGTGTGTGTGTGTGTGCACGCTCTCTCTCTCTCTCTCTCTCTCTCTCTCTCTCTTCTCTCTTCTGTCTGTCTGTCTGTCTGTCTGTCTCTCTCTCCTCCCTCTCCTCTCTCTCTCTCCTCCCCCCCCTTCCTCAGTTTATACTGATGTTACTAAATTGTGTGACCCAGTCATGAGTAGGCTCACCATGAAGATGAAAATGCGACAGCATTTTGCATTGGTGTGTGTATATGTGACACCAGTTTCAAATGATTTGAACAGGGAAAGTACAAGATCAGGTAGGAAGCATTTCATTGTTTATAACTGACATCTGCATGTGTGCATGCTAAAATCTTGCTTTGCCAAAAACATGGTGTGGCTGTGATAGAATCAGTATTCGCATGCTTCACAAGCACGTTGAGCACACAAGCAAAACCATCCTAAGCTGTGATAGGGAAACCACCACCGTGTTCCCAGTGAAGCTGACCAGTGCCAACAGTAACTGTTGTTGGGGCCTTCTGCCAGCTGTCAGGTAGATGTACCGCGAATAATTTTCTGTCAGTTGTAAAGGAAAGATATGCATGTCCAGTACGTCTGAGTTTGAGCGTGATTGAAGGGGGACGCATGCTCTCCACTGAGTTGAACTTTCATCTCACTTTGTGTGTGTTTGTTAGTGTTAGTCTTTTTCAATCGTTTTGGTGCTTGCCAGCATTGTGTATGAAAGAAGACCCATTCATGTTTGGTATTGTTCTGTCAGTCCAAGACTCCACAATCCAGTGACATCAATCGACCACTGTTCGCTGCATTCTGGCACAAGTATTAATGAAGAAACACAGCACCCTATTTCCAATACACTATCAGCCAGACAGCTAGTATCACATTACGCATAGGGAGGAAAGCTTGTGGGAGGTTAGTGCGAGGAAACTGGCAGCTGTAGGCTGCAATGCACTGTTTAAACTGTTCAAACTGCAGCCGTCTCCATCCCTTTCCTCTCGCCTTTCCTCTGAGACTGGTAGGTGGCCAGAGGTTATTGCCCTTCTCTTCTACTAAGTATTCTTCTGTGGACAAGTGTGCTGAGTCCTTCCAGGTGTCACACTGGTGTTGATGGCCAATGTCACTGAGTCCTTCAAGATGTCACACTGGTGTTGATGACCAGTGTCACTGAGTCCTTCAAGATGTCACACTGGTGTTGATGGCCAGTGTCATTGAGTCCTTCAAGATGTCACACTGGTGTTGATGGCCAATGTCACCGAGTCCTTCAAGATGTCACACTGGTGTTGATGGCCAGTGTCACTGAGTCCTTCCAGATGTCACACTGGTGCTGATGGCCAGTGTCACTGAGTCACTACAGATTCACACGGTGTGATGACAGTGTCACGAGCACTACAGATGTCACCTGTTGTGATGACCAGTGTCAGTGAATCACTACAGATGTCATACTGGTGATGATGGCCAGTGTCATTATGTTCCTCTAGAGTCATACTGGTGATGATGGCCAGTGTCATTAAGTTCTTTCAGATGTCACACTGGTGATGATGGCCAGTGTCATTATGTTCTTCCAGATGTCACACTGGTGATGATGGCCAGTGTCATTAAGTTCTTCCAGATGTCACACTGGTGATGATGGCCAGTGTCATTGTGACGGATCGTTTCCCGTCCAGTCACAAATTTTCATGCAACCGTGCTTGCCGGAAGGTAGTTGTCCGGAAGCCGGTTGGAAAATTCAGCTGACTGCTGCTCACCAGCGCACTGTTAAAAGCCGGGTGAGGTGAACTGGTTAGGCAGTCTCTGCAGTGATTCCAGCAACCCAACAACACAGAAGGCGGAAGATGGACTCAGCTGTTTTTGGTGGCAGTCAGGTATTTATCACCACAATGTTTATTTATTAGCAAACCGAAACCGTATTCCTAGTTAGGAGCGACTGAAACCTCCTCAGCGCACTTGTGAAGGATTTGTGTAAACAAAAAAAAGTATTTGTTGTGTTCTGTTATCCTATGACTTGATAGGGTAACAAAACGAAATTGTTTCGGAAAACATAGATGAAGTGAGTGTTAAAGGAAGTGTTCTTCAGAAAAAAAGATTTTGTTTCTTCTGTGACTTAACTAGTTATGAACTTCATGATGAAAAAGGTGTTTATTCTAATATGGTTTGCGAGAAGAGGGAGAGTTTTTGATGCTATGGATAATAAGCTCCCAGAGTGAGCGACATAGACTTTTTGCTGGTTTTTATTTTTGATGTGGATGAGCATTTAACTCACTCTTGATATACATACTGAATAATTGTGTGGGGTAAACAGGAGTGTTGTGGAAATCTTTCCCTTACATATATTGAAGTAGATGAAGTTTTTGAAAAGAAACCTTTTAAAAATCTGCTGATTATATGAAATGAAATGAACATTCTTGTGTTACAAGAAAAGAAATGAACATTTTGTGAATTGACGAAAGACATTTATAGTTTGATGAAAAGTAATCATTAATTGTGTGTAATGAAAGTAATCATTAATTGTGTGTAATGAATTGTATTCATTGTTTATTGAAGAGGGTCTAGGTGGAAATCCTTTCCCCAATTTGGAAAACTAGATTCTGAAAGGTTTATATGGAAATCCTTTCCTGTGTAGTGTTGTGATTCCGGAACAAGGGAATATTGTAGTGTTGTGATTCCGGAAAGGGAATGTTGTAATGTTATGATTGGCCAGGTCGTCGTTGTGTTTGTGTGTGAGCCACAGCTCCTGTGTGAGACTGTCACCTCGTCGCTGGCAGAGACGCCGCGAGTGTGTTAGAAGATTTTTGAGCCACAGCTCTGAAGTGATTTAAGTCCTGTGTTGGACTTGACTTGATGCAGTAGTCGTCGTCTTTGTCGTCTTCGTCATCTGCGTCATCTTCGTCGTCTTCGTCCTTCTCGTCGTCTTCGTTCCCTTTGTCGTCGTCGTCGTCTTCGTCGTCGTTGGAACCAGCAGCGTCGACGAATAGACACATATTGATATATTTTGTGTGTACGCCTAATGGTTGGCGTGCCGACCTATTAATGTTATATTATATGTTTGTCTGATGGCTCGGGCAGAAAAAAACCCAAAAAGAATTGTTGTTCTGTTGCCTGGCTGTCAATGTTCGGGTGAGTGTGTGTGCATGTGCTTCAGAAAAGTCGTGCATGCATCCGTAATTTCTGTGTGAGTCAGACAGACAGACACCTGCAGACACACCCATACCATCCGTAACATCTGGTGACCCAATAGAATTTTTCACGTTTACCTTCAAAATTGTGCTAGGGTTAGGATTTCTTTTGTGACCACTTGTAGTGTCCCCAGTTATTAAGTTAGGACACGTTGACAGACTTTCCTTTTGAGTGAATTGATTGTTTTGTATTGTTGTATGACTGTTTCTTGTTAAGTTGATTTCCCGTCTCCAGCGTAACGGGGTATCTCTTTTGTATAGTTTCTGGAGATACGAGGGCCTAGTTCTTTATCTTCTGTGGGCTTAGTTTGATTCTCTTTTGTTACCCTTGTGATTGTTTCTATTTCTACCTTTTCACTTGGGGATTGTGTTGCTTCTATAGCATTCTGAGGATTCTTTCTCTCTTGAATGAATGTGTATGGTTGGCTGCCTGGGCCATTTAGAAAAAAAAATAACCCCCCTTCCCTCCAAAGAAAAAACCCCAACAAGATTCCATTGGTTCATATATGCATATGTGTATTGATCACTGATTGGTTTATGCATATGTTTATTTATTGTAGAATTGAGTTATGTTTATTCATTGTTGATTGATTGCCGCATATGTTTATTCGTTATTGTTGTTGATTGATGCAATTGTTTGTTACCTATCATTGATTGCCAAGTGCGTTTCCCAAACCCGTAAACTTCTGTTATTACTGTCGCTTCGTTCCCTTTCAAAATTAGTCGTAGTTTTTTTTTAAGTGTGATAGATATAAATGTTTGTGTAAAAAAAAAAGTAATAACTCCCTTTGAAATATATTTCAGTGGACATAGTGTCTAAACTTTTCTGATTGCATTTGGTCCACTGATTTCGTGTTTCAATATGGTTTCTGAGGACGAAGATAAAGTTTTCACTAAATACTTACAACGTGGTAAGGCATTTGGTATTGAAGGTCAAACTCTATTAGACTATGTTGATAATGTATTAGGCAAGATTTAGAAAGAGAAGAAAGAATGAACATATAGCAAATGCAGGAAGAAGAGGAAACCAAAAGAGCAAAAGAGATGGAAGAAACTAAAAGATTAGAACAAAAAGAGCTAGAAGAAACTAAAAGATTTCAACAAAAAGAGATTGAAGAAACTAAAAGGATTCAGTTAGAACTTTCTCGTCAAGGAGTAGTTTCTGGTGAGGACAGTCAAAGTCAAAGTGCTAGCGTACCCAGGTCTAACGCCCCTCGTCCTACCTTTCCCAAATTACCTCCCTTTAAAGAAAGAACCGATGACATTGACAGTTATCTGTTCAGGTTCGAAACCCATGCTCGCTCTCTATGCTGGTCAGAAAGTCTATGGGTCACTTATCTCTCTGCATTACTTGAAGGTTCAGCTCTCACGCTTTATCACAGTTTGGCAGAAAATAATGTGGTTTCTTATGAGCTGTTGAAAGAGAGTTTGTTGAAGAAATTTCAGTGTACTCCAGATGGTTTTCGTAAGCGTTTTCGTGAGTCAAAGCCTAGTGCAGATGAACCCTTTGAAACTTTTTCAGTGGAACTTAGACGCCATCTTGATCGTTGGATTTCGTTGTCCAAGACTGAGAAATCTTATCAGGGTCTTGTTGATCTTATTCTGAGAGAGCAGTTTTTAGAATGTGTTTCTAAGGAGCTGGCTACTTTTCTGTGTGAAAAAGATGAAAAAACATTTGATGGTATGATCAAGTCTGCTGAGTCATACAGGCGTGCCCATCCCACTAAACTCCTTTTCCAGAAAGGCTGCTGTAAATTTTTTTGCCTCTGTTTCCCATAATACTTCTGGACAGTCATATGGACTCCCATTCCGTGATCAGTCAGATAGAGGTCGCAGGTATTTTGCCCCTCGTCCTGTTCAGAATCCCAGCACCCCAGCTAATCGAGGCGGTGGTAATCGTTACCGTGGTCGTGGTGCTCGTCAGTATTCAGTCAATAGAGGTTCATCAGGAAATACCTTTTCCCAGTCTCCCAGTGTTGTTTGTTTTCTTTGTAAAAAACAGGGCATGTGGCTTCCAAATGTTCTTGGAAGTCAGGTAGAGACCCATGCAAGATTTGTACTCTAAGTCATCCAGACAAGTGCCCCTTTGTTGTTGGCAGTTCAACTGTCGACAAGTCAGCTGACAAACATTCTACTGCTGCTTGTTCGATTATTCGCTCCCCATTCCCTTGTTAAACTGCAGGTGAATTCACAAGGAAGTTGAACTTAGAATCTGGTTCTGTTAATGGCACTCTGAGTTCTGTATTGCGTGACACTGGTGCTACCATCTGTGGTGTTCGCAAGAGACTAGTTTCCGATAGCCAGATGCTAGGTACTACAGTGAGCTGTGTTTCTTTTGGAGGACGTGTGGATGAATTCCCACTAGCTACAGTTCCTGTCAGTTGTCCTACTTTGAGGGCGATCTAACCTGCTGTGTCCTAGACAGTCCTGTCGCAAATCTCATCATAGGTAATGTCCCTTGTGTCTGTGAAGGCAGTGCTTCCAGTGATGTGAGTGATGAACCCTTCTCTTTAGCTGCCGTTACCAGGGCTAGAGCTAAACATGTGGTAGAGAAGAAACCTCTGTGTAAGATCCCTGATGATTTGAATATTTCTCGTTCTGATCTGATTCAGAAACAAAAGGAGGATGAGTCGTTGAAGACATGTTTCCAGTTAGCGTCTTCTGGTGAAGTGAAGAAGTCAGGTACAGCTACCTTCTATTACTATTTGTCAGATGGTGTTCTGTGTAGGCATTTAAAGAAAAGTGACATTCCTTTTGATCAGGTTGTTGTTCCCTCTCAGAGTATCCCAACAGTTACCTCACAGGGAAAGTCAGTACCATAGTCAGAGGCGCTACCTCTCAATTCTCTCAGTTCTGGCAAGAAATATGTTTCTTTCAAGAGTTCTCCAGGAAGTGTTCCTTGTTCGAACCCCGCTCCAAATTCTTGTGATCCTGTAGTCGCGTACACAGTCGGTGTTGTTCAAGACTGCGATGACGCACTACCAATACACACTTTACCTGTTCCCATGGCATCTTCTATGCCAGATGAAGATATCGATTCAGTACAGTTTGATGGTACTTTGTCTGACAGCAATGCTAAGGAGTTACGAAGAGTCTTTGAGGATTTTCATGATACTCTGACTCCGAAACCAGGCTCCTTTTCTGGCAACGTACTATTAGAGATTCCTCTAACAACAGATGTTCCAGTTAGGAAAAGGTGTTATGACATCCCCTTCTCTGCTAGAGAAGTTGTTAAGAGAGAGGCTGGCATCATGTTGGAACTCGGTATCATTGAACCTTCAAATAGTCCCTATGCCTCCCCAGTTGTACTAGTCAGGAAAAAAGATGGTACATGTCGCTTTTGCATTGATTTCGTTCTCTGAATAAGATTACTGTCTTCGATGCTGAGCACATTCCTGACGTGGAAAGTTTGTTTGCAAGATTATCTGATGCAAAGTTCTTTACAAAGATAGATCTTGCAAAGGGATATTGGCAAATAGTTGTTAAGCCCGAGGACCATCCAAAGACAACTTTTACAACGCATATGAGACTTTTTCAGTTTGTAACGATGCCTTTCGGTCTTGTGTCAGCACCTGCTGTTTTCGCACGCATGATGCGCATGCTAGCTTTGGATCAGTTCTCAGCTGTCAGTTTCTTTGATGATATTCTGGTTCATAGTGTTTCATGGGATGCACATATTCGTCATGTGAAAGGTGTCCTTTCGTGTCTGAGGTCTTTCAACCTCACAGCTCGTCCCTCGAAAATCGAGGCAGGTTTCCATTCTCTGGAATTTCTTGGGCATATCGTTGGAGGTGGTACTGTGCGTCCTGAACAGAAAAAGATAGATAAGATTCTGAGAATTCCCACACCTACTACCAGAAAGCAAGTCAGATCTTTGCTAGGTTTGCTTAGGTTTTTACAGGAGATATGTTCCCAGTTTTTCCACTTTGAGTGCTCCACTCTCTGATTTAGTCAAGGATGTTGGTCGAGCTGGAGGACCTATTTCTTGGACCCCTGAATGTGCAGTAGCGTTACAGAAGATTCAGAGTATTCTGTCGTCAGCACCTGTATTACTGTTACCTCAGTTAGGTAAGCTCTTTGTTCTTAGAACTGATGCTAGTTCTGTTGGGCTAGGTGCTGTACTACTGCAAGAGGATGATGATGTACTTCACCCAGTTGTGTTTGGGAGTCGCAAGTTGTTGGATCGTGAGAAGTCATACAGTACCATCGAACGAGAGTGTTTAGCCATTGTCTGGGCTGTTCAGAAGTTCGTTCGGTACCTTTGGGGAGTCAGGTTTATCCTACAAACAGACCATCACCTTTGACGTACCTTCGAACGTCAAATTTTAAGAATTCCCGAATTATGCATTGGGCATTGTCTCTGCAGGAATTCTCGTTCGAAGTGGAACCAGTTCCAGGATCATCGAACATTTTCGCTGATCTTCTTTCACGTTCTTTTGAGAACCAGTCTGTTCCTTAGACATTGGTTTGTGTACATCCCAGTTTTGATGTCCTTTTCATATATTTTTTCTGGAACTTTGTGACCTGGAGTTGTTTACTTCCTCTTAGTAAAAACAATTCGGACATTTTTTTTTTTTTTTTTTTGAGGAGGGGGAGTATTGTGACGGATCGTTTCCCGTCCGGTCACAAATTTTCATGCAACCATGCTTACCGGAAGGTAGTTGTCCGGAAGCCGGTTGGAAAATTCAGCTGACTGCTGCTCACCAGCGCACTGTTAAAAGCCGGGTGAGGTGAACTGGTTAGGCAGTCTCTGCAGTGATTCCAGCAACCCAACAACACAGAAGGCCAAAGAGGGACTCAGCTGTTTTTGGTGGCAGTCAGGTATTTATCAGCACAATGTTTATTTATTAGCAAACCGAAACCGTATTCCTAGTTAGGAGCGACTGAAACTTCCTCAGCGCACTTGTGAAGGATTTGTGTAAAAAAAGAAAGTATTTGTTGTGTTCTGTTATCTCTGACTTGATAGGGTAACAAAACGAAATTGTTTCGGAAAACATAGATGAAGTGAGTGTTAAAGGAAGTGGTCTTCAGAAAAAAAGATTTTGTTTCTTCTGTGACTTAACTAGTTATGAACTTCATGATGAAAAGGTGTTTATTCTAGTATGGTTTGCGAGAAGAGGAACGACATAGACTTTTTGCTGGTTTTTATTTTTGATGTGGATGAGTATTTAACTCACTCTTGATATACATACTGAATAATTGTGTGTGGGTAAACAGGAGTGTTGTGGAAATCTTTCCCTTACATATATTGAAGTAGATGAAGTTTTTGAAAAGAAACCTTTTAAAAATCTGCTGATTATATGAAATGAAATGAACATTCTTGTGTTACAAGAAAAGAAATGAACATTTTGTGAATTGACGAAAGACATTTATAGTTTGATGAAAAGTAATCATTAATTGTGTGTAATGAAAGTAATCATTAATTATGTGTAATGAATTGTATTCATGGTTATTGAAGAGGGTCTAGGTGGAAATCCTTTCCCCAATTTGGAAAACTAAATTCTGAAAGGTTTATATGGAAATCCTTTCCTGTGTAGTGTTGTGATTCCGGAAAAAGGGAATGTTGTAGTGTTATGATTCCGGAAAGGGAATGTTGTAGTGTTATGATTCTGGAAAAGGGAATGTTGTAACGTTGAAGAAAGAATATGCTGATGTTTGTCCCAAGTTGTAGTGGATCAGAATATGATGTGGCTAATGAATATGAATGTAGTCGTGATTGTAATGAATAGTAGCCATGATAGTCAAGGTAGTTAATCAGTTTCCCCCAGGTAGAAGCATACCCTGGACTGATGGGGACTGGCTGCCATTGTCCGAGGGTCGGGGCCGTAGCCACGTACTGCCCCGTGTTCTCCGCCTTTTGTCGGCGTGGAGAGGTCGGCCTGAGTGCCTATAACCACCCTATCTGCCACTGCGCCCGGGACCGACTACCGGCTGAGCCAGTTGGGCTGGAGATGCCGCTGCTGCCAAGCCAGAGCGCCGCTCCCGAGTTGAACCAGCGACCTGTTGGCCAGGTCGTCGTTGTGTTTGTGTGTGAGCCACAGCTCCTGTGTGAGACTGTCACCTCGTCGCTGGCAGAGACGCCGCGAATGTGTTAGAAGATTTTTGAGCCACAGCTCTGAAGTGATTTAAGTCCTGTGTTGGACTTGACTTGATGCAGTAGTTGTCGTCTTTGTCGTCTTCGTCATCTGCGTCATCTTCGTCGTCTTCGTCCTTCTCGTCGTCTTCGTTCCCTTTGTCGTCGTCGTCGTCTTCGTCGTCGTTGGAACCAGCAGCGTCGACGAATAGACACATATTGATATATTTTGTGTGTACGCCTAATGGTTGGCGTGCCGACCTATTAATGTTATATTATATGTTTGTCTGATGGCTCGGGCAGAAAAAAAACAAAAAGAATTGTTGTTCTGTTGCCTGGCTGTCAATGTTCGGGTGAGTGTGTGTGCATGTGCTTTAGAAAAGTCGTGCATGCATCCGTAATTTCTGTGAGTCAGACAGTCAGACACCTGCAGACACACCCATACCATCCGTAACAGTCATTATGTCCTTCCAGATGTCACACTGGTGATGATGGCCAGTGTCGTTAAGTTCTTCCAGATGTCACACTGGTGATGATGGCCAGTGTCATTATGTTCTTCCAGATGACACACTGGTGTTGATGGCCAATGTCACTAAGTCCTTCTAGTGGGGATCTGTGGATACTGGAAGTGTGAATCTGGAAGGATTTAGTGGCACTGGCCATCAAAAATAGTGTGTCTTGAAGTTCCTTGATGATATGATGTAGCGCGTTACGGATGGTGTGGAAGTGCGTGTTTTACTGTCTGACTCGCACTAGAAAAAGTTTGGATGCGTGTAGCGACTTTTTGTCCCACACATACCCACACCACATGAACATTGACTGCCAGGCAACACACAAGTTAAGTCTCTTTCTTGTTTAATGCTGCTTGAACCATCAAAACACTATAAACACATACTACCATAACATAAATAAACAGGCACAAGAAATATCAATACCTGCCACCTCCAAGAAGTGCGTGCAGCAACAGAAAGAGCTTTAACCGTCGCTCTCTAATCTGACATATTAAATATATTCTTCCCCTGCACAGACTTCGCTGGCGCCTTTAGCAGTGTCCTGACAGACAGTTAATGTACTTGGCTACGTCCATCGTATGTGACAGTCTTCACACAGTAGGCAGAGCCGCTCATGGATGCGGTTCGTGGAGTCCTCCAAGGAACATCCACACAGCAGAAAAACACACGCTGAAGAAAAACACACGTTGAACCACCGACCTGGTGGTCAACCTCTCTATGTGTCGTGACAGAGAATTCTGAGGCCCTTTAACACACGAGTCTTCTACTGACCTGGAGGTCAGCCTCTCCACGTCCTCTGGACGGAGACAGGGGCTGGGACACAGGCTGTATCCCCACACCCGCTAGCGATCAGCTCCAGGCTAGACTCAGGGGCCTCACCGACACCTGGGGAACTGATAACTACCTTGATTACCTAGCCTACATCCTACATATTTATCATCATGAATATCATCAAAGAAGTTGATGCAGAAAAGTGATCTAAAGCCAGCATACGCGTCATGCGTGCAAACACTGCAGAAGCCAACACAAGTCCAAAAGGCATCCTGACAAACTGAAACAGACCCATGTGTGTTGTAAAAGCCGTCTTCGGACGATCCTTGGGCTTAACCACAAACTGCCAGTGCCCTTTGGCACGTTTTACCTTTGTGAAAAACTGAGCATCAGCTAACCTTGCAAAAAAGACTCAAAGTCAGGAATAGGTTCAGTATCAAAGATGGTAATCTTATTCAAAGACCTGTAATCAATTTAGAAACGACGTGTACCATCTTTCTTCCTGACCAACACAACTGGAGATGCATACGGACTATTTGATGGCTCAATGATACTAAGATCCAACATGATACCAATGTCTCTCTCAACAATCTCTTTTGCAGAAAAGGGATGTCGTAACAGAAACATCTGTTGTAAGAGGGATCTCTAAGAGTACATCACCCGAGAAAGAACCTAACTTAGGGGTCAAGATGTCCTGAAAATCATCAAAGACTGCACGCAACTCACTGGAACTTCTGTCAGACAAAGCACAATCAAACTGTACTGAACGCACGTCTTCATCTGACATAGAAGACATCATCGGAACAGTTAAGATTGGAATGGGCAAAGCGTCACCACAGTCCTAGATGATAACAACTGTACAAACTACTTCACGAACAACAGACTGTGGAGAGGGATCCTGTGTAACCACAGAAAGACCAACTCCCGGAGAACACTCGAAGAAACATGTTCTTGCTCACAAGTCAAAGGTGCTATCCCTGACCAAGGCACTGAAGTACCCCGTGAAAGAACAACTGTCGGTACAACAACATCAGAAGTAGACACAACAGAACGACGAATATACTTTTTGAGTATATTCGCATGAAAGATCCTTTCCTTACCTTTGACAAGAACCGTGTAATCTGGATGCAAGACTTTGACCACCGGGAACAGTCCTGACCAATTGTTTAACAACTTGTTAGCCTGTAGGTAACAAAACTAAAACTTCATGAGCAGCTTGGAAAAGACATTCCCTGGCCTACTTGTCAAAGTACCTTTTACCCTTCAAAGCAGAGTCAGCAGAATTCTCCATGGCCAACTTACATGACTCAGAAATGACATTCTTGAGTTCAAACGGGTAAGAATAGAGGGGTTTAGCTGAACATCCGACCAAGTCCACGACTCCTGTAGCAAAGCAGTAGGACCAAGAACCTGCCGACCAAACAGCAACTGAAAGGGAGAGAAACCTGTACTTTCAGAGGGCAACTCCCTACATGCAAACAACAGAGCAGGTAAATAACGATGCCACGCCTTTGGGTAAGTACGTACAATCTTTTTCAACATGGACTTCAAAGTCCCATGGAAACTCTCAACATGACCATTTGCCTGCAGATGATACGGCGATGTACGTATGCCCTTTGCACCGCACAAAACATGAAACTGCTTGATGAGATCAGGCTCTGATTAGACAGCATCCCATGGGGAACCCAAATAAAAGGAGACACGTGACCAAGATGGCGGAGTGTGCAAACAACTTTTTCACTACGTGAACGTTTTTATTGCGCATCTGCTACAATGACTAGAAAGACCCCAGGGGAAACACGTGGACGAGTCTTTGAACGCGATGACAACTACAACGAGACAAAAAGTGGCTCAGGAACAGACGATGTCAGTGGAAAAGCAGGTGACGGTGCAAGCGATGCTGCCACTTCCACCTCAACTGCCGCTTCCGATCATTCCGACACCGTGAGACCAAACACGTCATGCTCCAGCGACACTACACACGCTACGGTGATCACCAGCGCGGTTAGTGATATTAAAAACACGATATTGAAACTGTGTGATAGAACACTGTCCCTAGAAAGAGCTGTTAACGGTCAAAAGCAAGAAATAGAAAAACTTAAGTCAATCCAGGCTACACCAGTAAAATCCACTGCCACGGCTACCACACAAACTGAACCCCAAATCATTACCCCTGGCCTTAAATCGTATGTAGCAGCAGCAAGATCCACTCCTACATCTCCATCTCCATCGCCATCCAATGTAATCGTATGTAGCAGCAGCAAGATCCACTCCTACATCCCCATCTCCATCGCCATCCAATGTAATCGTATGTAGCAGCAGCAAGATCCACTCCTACATCCCCATCTCCATCGCCATCCAATGTCATCGGGAGCAAAACGGGCGTGAAGGGGCAAACAAATAAAAAAGGAACGCTGGAAGACAAGAAAATCTGACGTCATAAAGGCAAATGACGCGAAAAGCAAAACGTCATCCAAAGACGCCAATACGAAAAAGAACAATGACTTTCCTTCTGTTACCGTACTCTCTGATTCCATACTGAAAGGTGTACAAATGAAAAGACTAGGCCGTTCCTATGGGTTTTCCTCCAAACGACAGAAAACATATGCCACACAAAACCTGAGTCTTCAACTACTTGATTCAACAAACGACTCAGAAATACCAGACGCTATAGTCATTCACTGTGGTATCAATGATTTGAAAACGCAAGATGCAGAAACAGTCAGCAAAGATTTCACAGAAGCTGTCAAACAAATCAAAGTGAAACACCCATCATCACACATTGTTGTAAGTCAGGCAACTGCAGTAGAAGATGCTGAATTGGATGCTAAACGTGAATTGTTCAATGCCCTTGTAAGAACAGAACTGCTGGCTGACAAAATTATCTCTTTCGTACCACACAATAACTTCTATGACTACGGGAGAGATGGGATGCATCCAACCACCAGGGGATCATCGATCCTGGCAGCTAACCTTGGCCGGCATCTACGAGACCTCCTTTGGGAAAAGCCCAAGAAGCCATCTCGCCGCCTACCTCCCCATCCAGGGCGTTGGGGTCCTCAGATGCTGCATCAGGACGAGAGGGGACCTTGGTGGAACCCCTATGAAATGCTCTGAATGTTCGAGAGCATCTCCCTCAAGTCTCTATATTGACTGCAATCTAGTCATGCTGTGGAGCCCAGTTATATACCTCCACCTCACTTGTTAACGTGACAATTTGAATTTTATTGCTGAAAACTATTTAAGTTTATTACTTTGCATTTCTGTTTCGTAATTCTTGTTTTACGTCTTATGGTTATCGTACATGTCCTTACCTGTTAATATACGTTAGAAGGGAATTTCTCAGTCACTTCACTTATTATATACATCTTTATCATGACAACAAAAAAGAGACCAACTATTAAGCTTCTCCAATGGAATTGTCGCTCCATAACAAAAACAAATATATCATACTTGAATCAATATCTTGGAATAAATAAGTTTCATGTATTATTATTGCAATCACTAAATGTCAACAGCGATAATCTACCACATTTACCTGGATTCTATCACCACCCCCCCCCCCCCTCCCCCCAGTTTATGAACAATATGCGGACCGAATACAAACAGCTATCTATGTGGGCCTGGATTTTTGCGAAAGAACTCCACCAATATCCAATAACATCCTTTCTGCTTCATGCTGTGCAGCAATGGTCACATTTACTTCTTCTTTGATATTGAATATTGCCTCAGTTTACCTTTCAAAAGGACCTGATGATGCGAATACAGAATGGCTAAAAGGGTTCCAAGACCAAAGAGACAAATGGGTTATTGGAGGAGATTTTAACGCACATGCTCCTTTTTGGGACCATGGCTTCCCTTATGTTACAAGTAATAGATTATTAGATAACATAGCTGATTCTAATCTATATTTGCTAAATAATGGAAATATTACTCGCATTCCAGATATAGCCACCCATAACCCTTCAGCCATTAATTTAACTTTACATCTCCATCACTTGTAGTAAACTCAATGTGGGAAACTGGAGATAATCCACTGGGATCAGATCATATTCCAATAATAATAATATCGTTAAATGACATATTAGAACAGGAAATCTCAGAAGATATTATTCCAAAATATGTTTACAAAAATGCAGATTTTTTTTTCAAACCAATCTTAACAACATAGACATAGTGTTCTCAGCTAATGAAAACGTAGATGACCAATACACTGCATTTTGTAAATATATTTTAGCAGTAGCTGACAAGTCGATCCCGAAGATAAAAAACACAAAGTCGAAAAAACATAATGGAAATATATGGTGGAACACAAAATGTGAAACTGCCAATAAAAAGAAAAAAAGAAAGATTCCAGATTTATTGTAAAAAGATATCAGCAAGTAGTCATAAAGAAATGAAAAAGGCAGATAAAGAAAGTAAAGATGTCATAGATGACGCAAAGCTGCAGCATTGGAATGGATATTGTGACTCTGAAGTTAAAAATCATAAAGATATTGGTAAAGTGTGGGAGGAACTGAAAGCTACGAAAAATGGATTAACATCGACCCAGTACCCTATAACAATAGATAACAACAGTCTTCCCAGTGCTAATGAGAAAACAGAAGCCTTTGTAAACATGTTTGCTAAGGTAAGCCGCTCTGAACGTCTAACAAGTACTGACCAAATATACAGAGAGAAAGAAGAAGGTAGTAAAAGCACAGGATGAATATACAGCAGACAATAGTAACAATATCAATGCTCCTATAACTATTCAAGAAGTAAAAGAAGCCATTAGATCCATACCATTTAAGAAAATCATCTATTGGTTTAGATGCAATATCTAATCAAATGTTAAGAAATTTGCCTGAACATGTTGTAGAGTTTCTTCATAAATTATTTAGTACGTGTTGGAGCGATGGTGTTATGCGAAAAATATGGAAACAGTCGACTGTTGTCCCAATTCATAAGCAAGGAAAATCTACAAAGGATCCTAAGAATTATAGACCCATTGAATTAACTTCACATGTATGTAAACTTTAAGAAAGAATTGTTTTGAATAGACTTGTACATTACTCCGAAAAATATAACATCATACCAATCAATCAAGCTGGTTTCCAGAAAGGTCGATCCACTACAGAAATTTTAGTGAAATTATCAACAAATATAAAGAAACAGTTTGCTAGACGAAAATGTGTTCTTGCTGCCTTTTTCGATATAAATAAGGCTCACGATCAAGTGTGGCATTTACAGCTATTGAACAAACTTAAAAACATTGGCTTGACAGGAAATATATGCAACTATGTCAGATGTTTTCTAAAGGATAGGGTAATAAGAACAGGAGTAGGAAAAACATATTCCACAAGTAGAACACTTTCAATGGGAATCCCTCAAGGGTCAGTATTAGCGTCACTTGTCTTCTCATTATTAACGCATGATCTGCCAAACAAATTATCAAAAAATGTTGTTCTTGTCCAATATGCAGATGATATATGCATGTGGATGGATGTAACGTTAAAAAAGAAAACTTCACAGCGAGATATAAAATTCATCAAAAAGATCTATCAAGGAGAACTAAACAAGATGGTGGATTATATGAAGCTAAATGGATTAAGTCTGTCAACCGAAAAAACAAATATGATTCTTTTTAACAGTGGATCTAACCCAGAAAGTATGCCTGTTTTCACATTGGATGATACTCCTCTTAAGTGCGTTACAGAGATCAAATTTCTAGGAGTTTATTTTACATCTAAATTATCATGGAACTTTCATACCGACTATTTATTAACAAAGGCGAGAAAAACATTAAACTTTCTGAAAATTATTTCTAAAGAAAAGTGGGGGCAAGATCCAGCTACATTGATTACTCTATGTAAATCTTTAATGAGATCAAAAATAACTTATGCCCAAGAAATATTCTTTAACGCGCCTAAATATCTATTACAAAAACTGCAAAGTATTGAATGTAAGCATTGAAATTAGCCCTTGGACTTCCTGTGCACGCATCATCGTCACGTACATATTATGAAGCTCAGGTACTTCCTCTAGATGATTATAGAGATTTAACATGTTGTAAATTTGTCATTAGAAGTACAGCTAGAAAAACACACATTAAATCAGAAATCAAAATAAGATCAGATTTTGATTTTCCGAAAAGAGCTAAGTCTATAACTTCTCAAATAACTATAGCAACTTATACATCAAAAATAATTTCAGATTTTGGGGTTTCTTTAGAAAAAGAAACTTTCTCTCCCAGACCATCTTTTTGTCCTATTCCACCCTGGGAGCATAAAAAGCCCAGTTTGATATTGATCACACCAACATCAAAAAAGATGAAAATATCAATATGCTAGCAAATTATACTAAGAGTCATATTGATGAGAAACACACTAACCAATTAAAAATATACACAAATGGTTCATGTATTGGTAAGCAAACAGGTTGTGCATTCTTAATCCCTGACTTGAGGGTGGAGAAATCCTTTTACATTGGATGTAACATATCCATATTTACAGCTGAATTAACAGCAATACTCATGGCTTTGAATTACCTTTTAAATTCCCCCCCCCTCCCCCCCCCCCCCCCCCCCCCCCAAATATTTCAAGCTCTGTTTTGTGTAGATTCAAAATCAGCCCTTCAGGCGAGAACAGATTTTCATTTGCATACTAGGCCTGAAATGATTATTGAGATAATATGTTTGATCCACATGCTTATTGAAGGAGGCACCCAATTATCCTTTTGTTGGATTCCTTCACACTGTTCCTTTTATTACAAGGATAAAGTAGATAGGGCAGCTAAGCGTGGAGCAAAACATATCTGTGATTCTGAAGATCCTAAACTACCCTTATCGGTACATGAGCAGTGCAATTTAGTTAAAACATATATATCGAAAACTCACAAAGATAGAATGATAGAACATGACAATCAAAATCAGTTTGATGTTTTTATATTAAAATCATTCACCATAATTTTAGTTTAAACAAAAATATACTTTCATTGATGTATAGGTGGGAACTTGATGCTTTAAAACAAAATATGTTAAAAACATAGTGTGTTTATGTAAAAAGAAAATAACACGTGATCATATTGTTACATGTCAAGACATGAAAAAAAAAAAAATTCCAGTGTTGAGGCAAATAGTGCACAGGCCATCTTTGAGTCACCAGCTCTAACATAAGAGTTTTTTGTATGTTTAGAACGCACTCCATTGGGGAAGTATTTATAGGTTCCTTTAAGTGTGTGTGTGTGTGTGGGGGGGGGGGGGGGGGGGGGGCTGAGCAATATGTGTGGAGAGGGAAGATGGAACAATGTACAAAGCTCAAAAGTGACAAGGACTGAGAAAGGTTAAGTTTCTGTGCCTTGATGATTGTTAATTAGTTTTGTTAAAATTTTAGCTGTTTTCCCTTTCAAACTTATTTGAAAAATTTAAGTGTTTTGTAATTACCATTATTATTCACATAAGCACTCATATAAGCACACACATATGCGCACAAACATACTCAAACACACTCGCATACACACACACAAGCACACGCACATGCGCACATACGTGTGCGTGCACAAGTATAAGCACATACGCTCTTTCTTTCCCCATCTCTCACTTTCGGCACGATTTTTTCCGTCTAATATTACGATTAGTGGAAAGACGTAAAATGAATGATATACACACACCCAAATGAAAAAGATTCTCAACAATGCCTCTCCACAGCAACAGAGGAAACATCCTTCAACAGAACAGCCTCCGGAAAACGGGTAGCGATGTCAGTCATGGTCAAGATATAACGATGACCTTGCTCTGAAGGAGGAGACAATGGACCAACAAGATCAACAGCCACACGATCAAATGGAGTACTGATCAGAGGAACTGAAGCAGGGGGTACCGGACAAACTCTACCCTTTGATACCGTCTTCTGACACACATCACAGGAAGTAATATACTTCACTACAACAGTCAACCCGGACCAAAAGAATTTGTTAAGAACTCTAGGCTAACTTCTTCACCTCACCAGAAGACGCTAACTGGAAACACGACTTCAGTGACTCGTCATCCTCCTGTTTCTGAGCAAGGTCAGAACGGGAAATGTTCAGATCATCAGGGATCTGACACATAGGTTTTTTGTCCACAACATGCCTAGCTGTAGCCCTTGTAACGGTGGCTAAAGAGAAAGGCTAGCCTGACAAATTACTCAACTCACTGCTAACAGAAACTCCAGGCACATTACCCACAACAAGATCTGCAACAGGACTATCCAAGACACAAGAAGTCAAATCGCCCACAAAATAAGGACAACTAACTGACAATGTAGCCAATGGAAACTCATCCACGCGACCACCAAAAGAAACACACTTTACTGTGGTTCCTAACATCTGACTGTCAGAAACTAACCACTTGCGAACACCACAAAGTGTAGAACCAGTATCTCACAGAACAGAACTGAAAGTGCTATTCACAGAACCAGACTCCAAATGTAATTTGCCTGTGAACTCGCCAGCAGCTAAACAAGCAAAAGCAGTATCCAGAACAGAACAAGAAGCACTGGACTGTTTACTGTCATCTGACTCCTCGACAACAGTAGAGTTACCAACCACAAAAGGACACTTACGAGGCTAGCTAAGGGTTCTACCTGACTTCCATGGACACCTAGTAGCTACATGCCCTGTCTGCTTACACAGAAAACACACACTAGTAGACTGATCAGGAGCACCTCCTGGGGAACTCTTACCGCCAGAGTTATGACGGCCACTACGACCACGAAAACGGTTACCACCAAAGTTATTTCAACGACCAGCTGAGAGAGCAGAGGTCTGGCCACTACTCTGAAAAGTAGAAGCAGGTGTTTCCTCTATCAGACTGATAAGGGACTCTACCAGGCAGACCACGGTATGGAATTCTATCAGACTGACCTGGAGTTCCATACCAAACAGAAGTAAAAATGTAAACATCAACTTTCTTAGAAAGCACGAGGATGAGCACGTCTGTAGGATTCAGCAGACTTGATCATGTCACCAAAAGTTTTCTCATCTTTTTCACACAGAAAAGTAGCTACGTCCTTCGATACACACTCCAGAAACTGTTCACGCAAAATAACATCCACCAGACCTTCAAAAGATTTATTAATCTTTGGCAAAGAGACCCAACAGTCAAACATATAGCATATATGGACTTTTCCGCAGGACGTTGAAATCTCCATGATGAAACTGAAACTTTCTTTCTTACCTTTCTTAACAAATAACACCCCCCCCCCCCCCCCCCCCCCCCCCCCCCTCTTTTCCACTATATCTTTGTTTCGACGTCGTTTAGCTTTGTTTTCGTACGTTTTCATCTTTGTTCTTTTTTCTTTTCTGGTTGGCTCGGGTTAAAGAAACGTACTGCTTCTTTCATGTTCCATCTGAAAGTAAGGAGGTATGGAGAGGGTAAGGAAAGGCGAAACATAAAGGAATAAATATGGAAGAAAGAACCGGGGAAGGAAGTAGGGGAAAAGGGGCCATTCCGAAACTCTGGTAATCTAATGTACCCATGTACTCACATACAGAGGCCATGTACGCCGCCATGCACCAATATAAGAACGCCTATTCCATTTTTTTGTTCCTATTCCCGTTGTTAACGTATGCTGTTCTGCCTTTGTGTGTGGCAGCTACAGACTGGAGGGCGATGCTACATCCTCATCTATGAAAGACGTTCTGTAATCAGGCGAACTGACAAGGAAGAATGCCAGAACAGAGGAGCTTCCCCGGTCAGCCTGGAGACTGAGCAGGAGGTGAAGGCCTTCCGCGAACTCATGGAATATAACGCCTACATTTGCATCAGGATCAGTGCCACCGTCGCGGAGTTTGACAAAACGCAGCCACACCTCAGCTCTATGTAACTATTCGTGTCGTTCATCTTGATCATAGTTTTTAGTTTCTTGTGCGATTTCGATTTCTTCTTTTTCTTTTATTTTAGATTAATGTTTAATTCCTCAACAACAACTGACAATGATTCAGGTCATCATCATGACGTAAAGAAAAACGACAGAAAAAAAAAATCAGAAAATAAGGCCATCCTCAACACACATAGTTCATTTAACATTTTTTTAACTAAAGCACACACACACATACACACACACAACACACATATATATATATATTTTTTTTTTTTTTTTTTTTTTCAATTATAAAACAAAGCTTGCTCTTATGTCTTAGAGTGAAGAAATAGGGGGAGATAGGCATACATATCTGCAGTGGTAGTTAATTCTGCCTAACTAACAGTATGTGCTTGAGAGGGTGAATGGGGAATAATAAATGCTTCTCAAAATTAGCCTTCAGCAAGCTTATAGTCTCCAAGGGGAGACAATCTCCAGTGGGGAGGAAACTCACTAATATATAACTCCTGGTCAGATACCGGATTTCGAAACCTGATTGTTTCTCCTCAGTGACCGCGGAAAGTGGTAACTTGACTCCTCTGCCTTTTCGGTTCTAAGAAGAATGCTATCCCCGAAAAAGGCTGGTGTGCAATACCGTAGTATGTTTGTTGAGTTTTCAAAAAACCAACCAAAGGTGCCACCTAAGAAGCAAAAGAAAATCATGAAAGAGCAAAACAAGCGACATTTTCTTGTGAAAAGTAGAAAATAGTTTGACGTCACACTCTGGCTTGTGTCTTGAAGAGAAAGACTTCTGGCCAAAGTCGGGTGGGTTTTGAGCACTCTGTTTCTTCATATGATTACCGCTACCAGCGTCATGTCCAATAGTTCCATTTAATCATCGTCTTTCCCAGGAAAGACGGAGTCAGTTTTATAGCTTATGAAAAAAAAACTTCATTTAAAAAAAGGTTCTGCTCTATCAAACGAATACACACATAAAAAGCAAAACTGGTTACAAATGATAACTGAAAGAAGTTCAAATATCTGAAAAGAATATACAATAAAAGCAGTATAGCATGATCATGTTGAGGAGAAGAGTGTTTTGAAAATGAAAATATTCCTAAACCTTCTGCAGAAGCAGACATTTTGAAAGACAAACATAAACACACTAAAACAAAACAGGAGATTCAAAACTTAAAAAACACAATATATCAAGAATGTTTACCCAAAATGCACTTCCCTGAACATTTGTTTAAGTCTATGTTTCAGAGGTTACAAAAAACCTTACAGGTTGATATGTGTTGATCCAACGAGACTCCTCTGAATCCCATCTTGAAATCGCATCCATACAAATCCCTTTTCCTGTACCATCGTATTGCACTCTGAAATAAACAACCAGACGCGCACAAAACATATCACATTTGATCTAATTCAAAATAAGTTCTCCCGAAGTCTCACTGCTCTCATGCCACACCTAACCCCACGCCTGTCCAGCAAGAATGTTCTGCTATTAACAATTTGAGGTTACTTATGTAATAGGGGCCGGAATAGCTCAGTGGTAGAGCCGGACTTGTAATCTTGGTGCTCCTGGGGTTGCAGGTTCGAATCTCCGCCGGGCCGTTTCGGTACAGGGGGATTTTTCCCTCGGAGTTAACGTTGATTCTGATTTCATTTCCTTTGAATGAGACTATAAATCGAGGTTCTGTGTGTGAACGCACGCACATCTTGCACAAACATAAAATCCCATCACCAACTTTCGGAAGAGAAGGCCAGTGTGGCCGTTGGTGTGGATAACACGTTACACATAGCATGCACCCAGCGTGAGAAATGGAAAGAATAAAGGAAGTAAGAAAATTGAGTGAACGATATTGAACGATATTGATTGGATGACACGGGAAACGACTGAATGAAGCGCCAACTGGCAGCTCTTCAGTAGGCACTACCCAGGTAGGCAGCCCGTTGTGTAAAGAGAATAGATTGTGAAGCGCTTACAGCTTGGTCTCTAGCCGAGGATAGGCGCTATATAAGTATTCATTAAGAATGATAGTAATAATAATAATTATTATTGTTATTATAATTATAATAATAATATGTTGCTGGAGACGTTCTGAAGCCGACTACAAAAGATCCTTCATAAAACCGCTTGTCTTCAATCTCCCCTTTTGCCACCTCAACTATCAAGTAATAGGTTGCTATTTTTTTTTCCAGAAAATTTAGTTTATAAAATGTTTACTTTCTGTTGGTGGAGTCATTGGAGGGCAAGGGTCGGGGTCTCGCTTGGCTAATTCTGTGCTGAAGTCACTTCAGGCCTGCCCCAGAATGACTCAATGGAGAAAATCTGGGAGTGTGCTCACTAGGGCACTACACCGTTGTTACAAAATACTGAGTGTTGTACCTGGCAGCTGAAAGGTTAAGTATGGACTGTGTGGTTAATTTATCTGCAATCAACGCGTTAACAGTTAGACACAGAGCATTAAATTTTTGTGTTCAAGGTAAATGTTTGAATCCGCTCAGCAGTAACACATTTACAAGTGTCCCATATTTCTGTCTCGTGTTATACAATAAGCTGGGTTTGGAAACCAAACATATTTGTATACAATATGATCTTGCTCTTCCTAAAACCCACCGTGCTAATTTTGTCCAAATAACTCGTAAGTTTCAATTCTGGTGCTGTTTCACTATTCAGTCATGCGTGGAGACCCTTGACTGTTTCTGAGAGGAAAATATCATTGCCAGGAACAGGTGAATCGAACAGCAAGAATCCTGGTACTAGGCGTTGAAATGCCTGAGCTGCATTTTTCAGACCAAAAGGCATTTTCAGGAACTCATAGAGGCCGAATGGGGTGATGACTGCTGTTTTGGAAATATCTTCAGGTGCAACTGGGATTTGGTTGTAGCCTCGAACAAGATCGTTTTTCCAGCATGGTTGGTATTCAAGTCCTGGATGTGAGGAAGGGGGTAGCGGTCATCTCTGGTTATATCATTTAGTCGACGATAATCTCCACAAGGACGCCAGCTGCCATTGCTTTTCTTCACCATGTGCAGTGGTGATGACCAAGGGGAAGATGAACGGCGGACGATACCTAGGTGTTCCATTTCGTCAAACTCTGCTTTAGCAGCTGTCAATTTCTCGTGATCGAGGCGACGTGCACGTGCATGCACAGGGGAACCAGTAGTGGGAATGTTGTGGAGTACACCATGCTTGTTTTCTGTGAAGGAAGGTACTAGGAGTTCAGGAAACTCCTCTACAATTGCTTCGTAGCGGGAATGAATCTTGTGTATGCTTTTTCCTGCTTGCGAGCGTGTTGGCTGTGCGGGGATTACCAAACCTCTATCCAGGGACACCAGACGTCTGTTGGTGAGATCAATAGCCAGTCTTTGGGTAGCAAAAAAGCCTGCGCCTAGGATTGGTTGAGTCACATCGGCAATCCAAAACTTCTGAACAAACGATGCACCCTGTCCTAGCTGCAATGGGATGTTTCTTCTTCCATAAGTAGGAATGGCTGAGCTGTTGGCAGCAACTAGACTGAGGTCCTCGAGCCTTTTTGCATTCTGTGACACTTGCAGGGAAAACAGATTCTTCAGCCCCCGTGTCAACTAGAAAACTGCGTCCTGACAAAACATCAGCTACCCTGATTGTGCTAATGTTGACTGAGGAAGTTGTATGAACATCATGAGATTCGGTGGAGTTAATGTTGGCGGTCTGTTGTTGATCCCGTTTCCACCTAGGTTGTTGTGGGGCCATTGCACAGGGTCGTCCACCTACTTTGTTTTCACAGTGTCTCGCTTCAGTTCCGAATCGTGCGTGATACTTGCACAAAGTGAAAGGATTTGAAGCACTGTTAAAGGAATTTTTTGATGGTCGGTTTGACGCAGCTGCCACGAATGCAGGGGTTGGGAGATCCACTTCTAAGATGCGGTCAGCCTTTTCGGCTAGAACCTCAAGCTCTTCGTCTGGAGACTGGGCAATAATATTCCTGACTTCTGGTGGCAGTTGATTCAGAAAAAGAGCTTTGAAGAGGGTCTCTGGGTTGGAATTCATCGATTGCATGTACTGCAATAATTCTGACGGTCGTTTGTCTCCCAGACCCTGCACTTGCAGAAGGGCAGTATTTTTCTGTAGTTGTGTGGACTCAAAAGCTTTGAGTAGAGCCGCCTTGAGTGTTTCATATTTTTGAGTATCTGGGGGGCGTTCGACTACCGCTTGTACACGTCTGGATGTATCTGAGTCGAGAAGTTGTATTACACGATGAAATTTTGTCAAGTCATTCGTAACGGGAGGTGTGTGTGTGTGTAGCGAAAACAGCCTCCAAACGAACAAACCATGCTGATGCATTGGTTGTCCAAAAGGGGGGTGCTTTGAATGCGACAGTTGCCACAGGTGGTTGAGGCGGAAATTTTTCTGTCTGAGATAAAGTTTGTTGCCAGATGGCGTCTGCAAGTTGTGCAATTGCTTCTGTTGTCACTGACATGATTAAATGAATCTGTGAGCGTAGGAGTGGTCGTAGCTGGTATTAGCTGGTCACTACAAGGTCTACTCACGATTCGGGGTCACCAATGAAGCATCACACAGACGCGAAGGCAACGTTTTAAATATTTAATAACAAAACTAAAACATTCTCTGATCAACTTCTTTGACTCAGTCGTTGAACAACGTGGTCATAGCAACGCTTCCGGTTTCCAACTACAATTGACTAAAAACCCAAATCGCATGCGACTTTATGTCATTAGATAAGTGCTACACGGGAAACGACTTAAAGAAGCGCCAGCTGGCAGCTCTTTAGTAGGCACTACCCAGGTAGGCAGCCCGTTGTGTAAAGAGAGTAGATTGTGAAGCGCTTAGAGCTTGGTCTCTAGCCGAGGATAGGCGCTATATAAGTATTCATTAAGAATGATAGTAATAATAATAATGATTATTATTATTATATGTTGCTGGAGACGTTCTGAAGCCGACTACAAAAGACCCTTCATAAAACCGCTTGTCTTCAATCTCTCCTTTTGCCACCTCAACTATCAAGTAATAGGTTACTATTTTTTTCCAGAAATGCACTAAATTTAGCTTATAAAATTTTTACTTTCTGTTGGTGGAGTCATTGGAGGGCGAGGGTTGGGGTCTCGCTTGGCTAATTCTGTGCTGAAGTCACTTCAGGCCTGCCCCAGAATGACTCAATGGAGAAAATCTGGGAGTGTGCTTACTAGGGCACTACACCGTTGTTAAAAAATACTGAGTGTTGTACCTGGCAGCTGAAAGGTTAAGTATGGACTGTGTGGTTAATCTGTCTGCAATCAACGCGTTAACAGTTAGACACAGAGCAGATCACACTGTTGGCCGTCTACTAGCTCTGAGACCCTTTTGTTTTCAAGGTAAATGTTTGAATCCACTTGGCAGTAACACATTTACAAGTGTCCCATATTCCTGTCTCATGTTATACAATAAGCTGGGTTTGGAAACCAAACACGTTTGTACACAATAAGATCTTGCTCTTCCTAAAACCCACCGTGCTAATTTTGTCCAAATAACTTGTAAGTTTCAATTCTGGTGCTGTTTCACTGTTCAGTCATGCGTGGAGACCCTTGGCTGTTTCTGAGAGGAAAATATCATTGCCAGGAACAGGTGAATCAAACAGCAAGAACCCTGGTACTTTCATGGACTGAATTCTGTGCTGAAAATAAAAAAACAGTGCAACTACTAATGAACAGAACTACGGTGCCGGTTGTTCCAGATGAAAAAAAGATATTGTAATATATCAGTAACCTGTCAGATTGATGCCCTTGCTGGCTTGACCACATCAGACCCAAGGACGACTGTCACACCCCAAAGGACATGCTGCACGGTAAGCTGACTACAGGCTCCAGACCCACAGGATGACCCGCCCTACGCTACAAGGATGTATGCAAGCGTGACCTGAGGGCAGGCAGACTCGACCCAACAGACCTGGAGACAGCAGCTTCAGACCAGGTCAGCTGATGGGCCACCATCAAGGCTGGCATCAAGCAAGCAGAGCAGAGGAGAGAGGCCCAGTGAGAAGAACGGAGGCACTGCAGATGGCAAAGAATTGTGTCGACACCCACAGACAGTCATGACTGAGACTTCACCTGCAGCAACTGCAACCGAGTCTGCCGCTCGCGGATCGGGCTCTTCAGCGACAGCAGGTACTGCAACTCCACAACTGACTGATCCATGGTGCAACACTGGATGGATGCCAATGAAAATGACAAGAATAATGATAATGATGATGATGATGATGATGATGATGATGATAATAATAATAATAATAATAATAATGATAATAAATCAGCAACAGCAATAACGATAACAACAATCGCCTCTTATTACCACGGCTTCCACTGACTCACGGTGGAAGGAGTTCCAGGATCTGGAATAACAAGGTTATATTTTTGTCATAGTCTTTTCAGTCTTTGCCCCTTGCCCTAGGTAAGCTTCTTGATACATATTTGTTACACAGCAATGGAGCTTACCCTTGATCTCTTTCTTTTCTAATATTAGCCACAGAGAGAGAGAGGGGGGGGGGACAGACAGACAGAGACAGTCAGACAAACAGACAGGCAGACCGACAGACAGACAGACAGACAGACAGACAGACAGACTGACAGATAGAGCATTTGACTGTATACGATGGACTACCTACTTCAACATTTGCTAGTAGCTTTGCCTTTGTTTTCCACATCTAAGCTCCAGGACAATTCTGACAGGTACAGCAACACTTTACGCTGGGAGAGTGGTCCTGTGGTTCACTATCTGACAGACGAAGCCCTGAGAGGCGCCAAAGATATAAAATGTGTTCACTGGTACCTCTGGACCTTTTATCTCGTGGAGTGTGAGGACGGGGAGGACAACCTTTTGTGTGAAGTGCCCTCCGTCCTGGATCATCCCCACACCAAGGAATCTGTCACGCTTCCCGTTCCACACAGCACCACTCTACCACTCTATGTTCATCTCGAGGTCTGTCCCATGCAGCACCTGACTCACCAACTGCTGGCCTGTGATGTGAAAAGTCGGTGCAGGGAGCTGGAGAACATGGAGACGTGGTACAGGGCGACCTGCAGTATGTTCCAGGGACTGACCCAGCCCTACTTTTACTGTGACGTGTCAGGAGAGTTCGTGCCTTACAGTCTGGTGTGTGATTATAGACAGGATTGTTCTGGTGGACGTGACGAAGACTTCTGTCAACATCTGCCATGCAAGGAAGGCATGACAGACTGTGGACACGGACAGGTTCGTGCTCTCACGCTTTTGAGAACCTTTCACCAATCCACCACGACCACTGTTATCTGACCATGTGTTCCTGCAGATCCCACATCATTGTCCATCAAAGGCAGCATGCCACTTTGTCTGATCACACTGACACTCCAATTTCTTCTTTTCTTGTCTCCTCGTTCAGGCCCTCTCAAGGTTCATACTACTACACCTTTCATCATGGTCCCCACCATAAACAACCACATCCAGCTTGGTTCTGCTGAATACTACTACACCTTTCATCATGGTCCCCACCATAAACAACTACAACCAGCTTGGTTCTGCTGAATACTACTACACCTTTCATCATGGTCCCCACCATAAACAACCACAACCAGTTTGGTTCTGTTGAATACTACTACACCTTTCATCATGGTCCCCACCATACATAACCACATCCAGCTTGGTTCTGTTGAATACTACTACACCTTTCATCATGGTCCCCACCATACATGACCACATCCAGCTTGGTTCTGTTGAATACTACTACACCTTTCATCATGGTCCCCACCATACATAACCACATCCAGCTTGGTTCTGTTGAATACTACTACACCTTTCATCGTGGTCCCCACCATACATAACCACATCCAGTTTGGTTCTGTTGAATACTACTACATCTTTCATCATGGTCCCCACCATACATAACCACATCCAGCTTGGTTCTGTTGAATACTACTCACCTTTCATCATGGTCCACACCATACACAACCACATCCAGCTTGGTTCTGTTGAATACTACTGCACCTTTCATCATGGTCCCCACCATACATAACCACATCCAGCTTGGTTCTGGTGAATACTACAACCTTTCACCATGGTCCCCACCATACATAACCACATCCAGCTTGGTTCTGGTGAATACTACTACACCTTTCATCATGGTCCCCACCATACATAACCACATCCAGCTTGATTCTGTTGAATACTACGACACCTTTCATCATGGTCCCCACCATACATAACCACATCCAGCTTGGTTCTGTTGAATACTACGACACCTTTCACCATGGTCCCCACCATACATAACCACATCCAGCTTGGTTCTGTTGAATACTACTACACCTTTCATCATGGTCCCCA
>CM065739.1:18567214-18574714 GCA_033310375.1 Conus canariensis
TAGCCATTTTTCAGTTAAACATAAGTTGCATCTTTTTGAAATATTGCTGTATGGTTATGCCCTTTTTATGATTTTCCAGGATATATTGTAGTTTGTTTTTGCATCTTTAAGTTTCCAAATGTATTTGCTCAGTTCTGTTTGGTTTTTGTATTTTTCTTTATTAAATGACTGTTTGTGGTTTGCATATCTGGTTTTGAAGTGGTTTTCAGTAATCCCTATGTATGTTTCTTTTTCATTTTCTGATGTCACAGCGGCTTGGTATACAATATTGTTGTAAAGGCATTTATTGCTTAGGGGGCACTGCTCTTTTTTGATGCAATTGCAAGATTTCCTTTCTTCACCCTTCTTTGCTGTGTTGGTTTTCATTTTGTTGGATGCATCAATTACATTTTTGAGGTTGGGCATACATGAATACGATAGTTTGACGGTGTTTTTGTTGAATATTTTACAGTTTGTGTTCTTTTGGGAACGAAGTTGTTAAGATTTTAAAGAATTCTTTCCCTATGTTTGTTTTGAGTTTCCCGTCGTATGGTGGGTTGTACCATATGATTTTTCTTTTCCTGTTTTTCTTATTTTTATTTATGGTGTTGTCTGGGTTGTATTGTAGTTTGTAATTGTACCCACTTTTTTGCAGTGCTTCTTGGTATTCTACTGCTGCGTTGTTGAATTCTCTTTCGTTGCATGACAGATTTGATAGTCTCTTGTTTATGCCGTTGGGTATGGTCTTTAATACAGATGGTGGGTGGTTGCTTTTGATGTTTACATAGATAGGTGTGTCGTTAGGTTTCTTGTATGGTTTATGTATGTGGTTGTTGAGGTCAAGTGTTATGTCTTAGTAGTTCACTACCTTTTTGTTTGCTTCAATGGTGATTTTTAAGTTGTGGTTTTGGAAGATTTTACATAGTTCTTTTTTCTTGTTTTCAATGGTTCTTGGGTTGTTGGTTAGTGCAGCAAGGCCGTCGTCTCTGTATAATCCAAGTTGTTTTCCAAGTTGTTTCTTGATGTTGGATAGCATAAATAGTCCGACCAGTTCGCATGTTTCTGCACCATCATATGATCCCATGGTTACGTCAAATGTTGAATTTCTGTTCGTTTTCTTGATCCAGGTTTCATTTTTGCTGTACAGTAATGTTTTCTTGGTGTGGAGGATGATTTCCATTTCTGACCCTGTTATGTCTGTGTGGTTACTAGCAAATTTCAGAGCTTTGGTGAGTAGTTCCTCATCTATGGATGGATAGAAATCTACTATGTCGAATGTGATGAATACTGTATTGCTTTGTTTATTGAGTTTTTTGAACCATTGGATAACTTCGTGTGTATTCTTCCAGAGGTTGTATTCAGAGTTTGATTTTACGTTCTTTATTATTTTTTCTAGGATTTTCTTACTTATTTTGCCTAGTTCAGATTTAGATGGATTTATTAGTCTACATGTTGGGTTGTTGTGAAAGTTGGGTTTATGGTCTTTGAGTGTTATAAAAGCTTCTTTTGTTGCTGTCGCTTCTACCCTGTCACTTAGGTCTATGCATTGTACAAGTTCTTTTTCTTTAATGCGGATATTGTCATGTGTATTTTTGTCGGCTTTTTTTTGTAGTTTTTCTGAATGTTTTTGTCAAGGAGTTGGGAGTATTCCTTTGGTTCCATTTTGTAGTAATTACTGGTTTAATCAGCCTTCACCAATATCTTTTTGTCATTTTGTATTTGTTTTATTTGGTTTTTTAATGTTGTTTGGAAATCGTTGTTAGATTTTTTGAATTGAATATTGGCTATCATTCTTTTCATTTTATCCTCAAAAGGTTTCATTTTGTAGTCTATTTTTTTATCTTTGAGTCTCCAGATGTATTTGCTCAGCTCTGTTTGATTTTTGTATTTTTCATTTTTGAATGACTGTTTGTGGTTTGCGTATCTGGTTTTGAAAGTGTTTTCAGTAATCCCTACATATGTTTCTTCTTCATTTTCTGATGTTACCGTAGCTTGGTATACAATGTTGCTGTGAAGACATTTATTGCTCAGGGGGCACTGTTCTTTTTTAGTGCAGTTGCAAGATGTCTACAACATATCATGGAAAATCATAAAAAGAGCAACACCATACAACAATATTTCAAAAAGATGCAATCTATGCTCCACAGAAAAATGGTTAATATTATGCAAGCCACACTTAGCAACTCTGAACACAAAAGTAGAAATTGTAAACAATTGCAGGCACAAGTGGAAATCTTTGCTAGCACATTCCACCTGAACAGGCCCCAATAAGAACCACAGGCCGCACGTGCAGCAAATGAGATCCGCCTGCACACACAGAGTTGAAATCAAGTCCCGCACGCCATAAAAGACCGTTGGCGTGCCCCACAAGACATCCTGAAGATAGCAACGCTAGAAACAAGCTTGTAGATTTTACCACTTCATTTTAAAAATATTTTTTAACAGATGTTGCTCCCCAAGGGTTGAGCACCTTCAGATCTTTTAAGGACTTTTTTATATTGTTCATAATATATATATATATATATATATATATATTATATAATATATATATATATAATATATATATATATATATATAGTAAACATGAGCATACTCATGTTGTTGTCGTTGTTGTTGTTAATCACACACACACACACACACACACACACACACACACACACACACACACACACACACACACATACGCATGTACGCACACACGGACAGACACACATACAAACGCGCGCGCGCACACACACGCACGTACGCAGGCACCCACGCGCACGCACGCACACACACACACACACACACACACACACAACACACACACACACACACACACACACACACTCATGCACATACACGCATGTACACACACGGACACATAGACATAGACACGCACAAGCGCGCGCGTACGCACCCACGCACGCACGCACACACAGACATGGAAACGCGCACGTGCACCCACACACTTACACAAACACACGTGCGCATGCGCACTTACACACATTTGTTTGGGCAATGTTGAGTTCAGTCATATATACATCAAAAGACAGACGTTTGTTCTCTCTCTCTCTCTCTCTCTCTCTCTCTCTCTCTCTCTCTCTCTTGGTTTTCTTCCCTTAGGATTCAGCGTTTCAAATTAAGGTATGGGACCTGCTCTTGTCGTCTTCTGTTCAGTGTGCAGATAGGCAGGAAACATGTCATAGGATCAATCACTGCAAAACGTTGGATAAAGTAGAATGTACAGAGAGAGTGTTTAAAGTTTATGAAATACCACCCCCAGCTGTGATCAACTTTGACATACCTGGAGGGTTCACCATAACCCCTTTACCACAAAACAACACTCTGTGCCCAGACTCTCATTTTCAGTGTCATGATGATGGCTATTGTCTCCCTGTCTATGTCAGGTGTAATGACATGATCGACTGTCCGGATCATGAGGACGAAACTGACTGTCAGAATTACGAGACGTGCCCAGGGTTTTATCGATGTCGTGACAGTTACAAAACAGTCTGTATGCACGTGAATCACCTGTGTGACGGCCTGCAACAATGCCCACAGCATGATGATGAACTGATGTGTGACTTCGTTTGTCCTGAGTCCTGTGTGTGCTATGGCTTTGCCTTCTCCTGCAGCCACACCTTTCTCATCAGCTCTTTCCCACAGCTACGATACCTGGAAGCTTCCAGCAGTGGACTAAGTATAGATGACGTCACTGATAGCATCATGCTGATCCACCTGGGTGTACAGGCGTGTGGATGGAGGAGATTCACACAGGTAGTGTTACCGAATCTTCACAGTTTGGATCTCAGTAGGAATCTACTTCAGTCTGTCAACTTCAGCCACTTTACAAAAATGCCTCAACTTCGTGAAATGAACCTGGCAGGTAATCCTCTGTCTGATGGCATTCTTCATGTCCCCAAGCAGTATATACATCCATCACTGACCATTTTCAATATTTCCCACGTTCAAGCCATTTTTCTGAATATAAGTGCCTTGTCCGCTTTAATGCCTAGTTTACAAGTTATAGATTTGTCACAGAATAACATTACGGAATTGCAGGAAAAAGGCTTGTTTGATAATCTTCATGTTTTGAATTTACGAGGTTGTCCTATAACTGATTTCTCTCTGGACTTCATGAAACACATGACAAACCTCATGTCTGTTCTTGCTGACAACTACAGATTGTGTTTGTTCTATTGTGTTACCAGATAATTTCCGAGGTGACTGCCTGACCCCAGTTGATGAATTCTCGTCATGTGAGGACTTGCTGAAATCTGTTGCTTATCGCTGTGCTCTTGCAGTATTTGCTGTGCTCGCTGTTCTGGGAAATTTTGGAAGTTTTGTCTACCGAATATATTTTTTGTCAGAAAGAACTCAGACTGGTTTTGTAATATTTGTTCTTCATCTGTGTGCATCTGATCTTTTAATGGGGCTGTATCTAGTCTTCATTGGCGTGGCAGACCGGATTTATGCTGGTAGATATATGTTGAATGAAAACGCATGGAAAAGGAGTTCAGTTTGCAGCATTGCAGGGCTGTTATCCCTACTATCATCTGAAGTATCAGCTTTCCTAATCTGCTTCATCACTCTGGATCGCTTCATTGTGCTCCATTTTCCTTTCAGTCAGATCCGCTTTGGAGTCAGATCAGCTCACATTGCCTGTGTCTTCCTGTGGGCTCTGGGACTGACGTTGGCATCTGTACCTCTGCTCCCTGCAACTTCACACTGGGAGTTCTTCCACCAAACAGGAATTTGCATTCCACTGCCTGTCACCAGAGCTGACTTTCCTGGTCACACTTACTCGTTCAGTATTATGATCATCTGCAACCTGATCCTCTTTCTCCTGATTGGTGTGGGTCAGTGTCTTATTTACTGGTCAGTAAGAAGTCACACTCGATCTAATCAGCTAACAAAGACCAAAGATCTAGATACTGAAAGTGCACAGTCCAAGGAAGCAACTATCGCCAGGCGTCTCCTATCTGTTGCCGTGTCTGATTTCCTGTGCTGGTTTCCTATTTGTCTGTGTGGGGTCCTGGCTGCCAATGGTGTCGTCATTCCAGGGGAGGTCAACGTTGGAATGGCCATTTTTGTGTTGCCCCTCAATTCTGCACTGAACCCATTCCTCTACACTTTCAACATCATTCTGGAGAAACGGCGCAAAGCACAAGAACTTCGTTTTCTAAAACTGTTACGTACTCAGAAATAGGAATAACACTTGCTGCATATTTTGAATGAAAGCATGTGGGATAAAAAGAAAATTGAATCCAAGTGTGAGGAAAGTGTACTGTTGTATATGACGTAAGTTGCTATAGCACAATTTACAGTGAGAACAAACAAACAACCAAAAACCACAAACATCATTCCTACAGAATGAACGTGTATTTGCCTGTTGCCAAAACTTCAATTATGATAAAAGCATTCAAGAGTAAATGTGAAGTTTTCTGAACGCATGCAGACCTGTTCAATGTATTCTTTATGACTTATTATGTTCATGTAAGTGTTAGACATGGAACTTTATAGCTATACACAAAAACAAGCAAGCAAAACAAAAATACACACAAAAAACAAACAAAACCAACAACAACTACAACAACAAACACATACACCCACACCATTTATCGTCTTTAGTCTTCCCACTGATGGACTTTTCTGTCCATTCAACAGACGAGCTGGCAAGCATGTCGTTTGCAAGAATGAATCCTCATGGACTCCTCATGGAGACACCAAGATAGGCCTCCATGAGGGCTTACTGTATGGCACCATGAAAGGCCTCCATGAGGACTTACTGTATGTCACCATGATAGTTCTCCATGAGGACTCACTGTATCTCACCATGGAAGGCCTCCATGAGGACTTACTGTATGTCACCATGATAGTTCTCCATGAGGACTTACTGTATATCACCTTGATAATTCTCCATGAGGACTCGCTGTATGTCACTATGATAATTCTCCATGAGGACTCGCTGTATGTCACTATGATAGTTCTCTATGAGGACTCACTGTATATCACCATGATAGTTCTCTATGAGGACTCACTGTATATCACCATGATAGTTCTCCATGTGTGTGTGCGTTCGTGTATGTGAGGAGGGAATAGAAGGAAAGACAGAGACAGACAGTGGCTCGATTTCCTTTCCAAATCGTTGACAGAAAGGTTTGGAAGACATGGAGAGACATCTGTATGGCGTAGTATAGCCATACATCAACGATGACCAGTCAGCATTCATGAACGCTGACTGACAGATAAAGACACCCCGCCATGTCCGATGGGAGAATTTATGTCATACACATAGACGTCCGTCTGGAGCGTGGTCAATTCTCTTTGAAGTCCGCGTCCGGCCTTGACGTCACAAGAGATGACGCGGTTTCATGACATCACAATCACACCACTTGACCTGTCACTTCTCTTCGCAAACAGCATTCTCTCTCTCTCTCTCTCTCTCTCTCTCTCTCTCTCTCTCTCTCTCTCTCTCTCTCTCTCTCTCTCTCTCTCTCTTGTAATGAATATCATAGCCGGAGATGTAGTATTACCCTGCACACAAATTGACAAGCATGGCTTTCTTTGTAACCTACTGAACTTTGTCATGAGAAAACCAATTTTGTCAGCTTCCTAGACAAGACAAAACGTTTACCAGACACCTGTGTGTGTGTGTGTGTGTGTGTGTGTGTGCGTGTGCGTTGTGTGTGTGTGTGTGCGTGCGTATGTGTGTGTGTGTGTGTGTGTGTGTGTGTGTGAATGTGTGTGAATATGTGTGTGTGAGTGAGTGAGTGAGTGTGCGTGTATGTGTGTGTGCGTGTGTGTGTGCACGCGCGTGTGCATATGTGTTTTCTCACGCTGCCGCTGTAATGGATGACAGGATGCTTAACGTGCTTATACACACAAAGCGGTGGGAGAGGGGGGCGGGGGGGGGATTAGGTTTACTTATTACCAGGTGTGCACTTATGTGGAAAATCCTAAAAATTCAGTTCCACACTTTACCATCAGCCACTGCCGCGGCTCAAACTCACAACCTTAAGATTTTAACAAAAGCTGGTTGAGAGAAACAAAATAGACAACTGAGAACGGATGGATAGAGGGGAAAGATTAGACAGAAGAAGAAAGACGCGCACAAAAGAGAAGGTATATACAGAAAAGAAATACTGAACAGAAGATAAAGCAGGAAGAGAAAAGAACTGATGAACAGAGGACGAATAATGAACAGAAGAAAACAGGTGAGTACAACAGAAAGATTGGGTACAGCATGGAAAAAAGAGAAACGAAGAATAAAGGAAGAACAGACCAAAAAAGACTGGACATAGAAGACCATGAACGAAAAGACCTCCTGACTCTGACCTCCTGTGTGCTGACCTAGCTCACCTGTCTTTTGTAGTGACTGATTGATGAGGAAGTTGTGGTGTGAGCTAGTCCGTACAACGTTTTTTTGGTAGAGAGAGAGAGAGAGAGAGAGAGAGAGAGAGAGAGAGAGAGAGAGAGAGAGAGATTCAGACTCAGATATTTTCATTCTTATAGGCCTTGGCACCTCAGAAAGGGGAT
>CM065739.1:18584714-18597214 GCA_033310375.1 Conus canariensis
TTGAGGAACTCTCACCAACGGGGGCACTGTGTGTGTGTGTGTGTGTGTGTGTGTGTGTGTGTGTGTGTGTGTGTGTGTGTGTGTGTGAGACAGAGAGAGAGCGCGAGCGCGTGTGTGCGAGCATGTGTGAGTGAGTGAGTGAGTGAGTGTGCGTTGTGTGTGTGTGTGTGTGTGTGTGTGTGTGTGTGCGAGAGAGAGAGAGAGAGAGAGAGAGAGAGAGAGAGAGGCGCACGTGTGCGAGCATGTGTGAGTGAGTGAGCGAGTGAGTGAGTGTGCGTGTGTGTGTGTGTGCGTGTGCGTGCGTGTGCGTGCGTGCGTGCGTGCGTGCGTGCGTGCGTGCGTGTGTGTGCTCATGTGTGTGTGTGTGTGAACTGTGTTTGGAGGGGAAAATGTTTTCCAGAGTAGCTCTCTTGTATAGCTTCCTTCAAAGAAAGTCAAATATGTATTGCCACAGCGCTGGCTTTTTGGATTGTTATTTTATTGTGTGCATTGTTTTCTGTACTGAAGTGTTTTCCCTGCACTCAAGAGGAGTTCGTTTATATACCTAGCACTTTTGCACTCACACACACGCACTCTACATTACCTGGTCAGTCCAGACTTTGGCTTGGGGGGTTCATCAGGATTCTTTACCAAGCCCTTCACTGGCATGAACTACCAAGTCAGGTCTGTCACACACAGTCACTGTCTTTCTGTCAGTGTCCGGCAGTGATACTGTCAAAGCCGTCCTAGCCGTTGTAACCGTCTACAGCTGTTCTGTCGCAATGCTAGGGCAAAACTGTCTCCTGTTAACTGGAGGCCCTAGCACTGGTCTGTCACTAGTGTTGCTGTCACTGTAGTACGACGTAGCTCCCTAGCTAACTACAAGTTAGCTAGTCCGCTCTCCTCAAGGCCGAGTGTCGAACTCCCTAGCTAACTACAAGTTAGCTAGTCCGCTTTCCTCAAGGCCGAGTGTCGAACTCCCTAGCTAACTACAAGTTAACTAGTCCGCTCTCTTCAAGGCCTAGCGTCGCACTGCCTAAGCTAACAAGTTAGCAGGACCGCGCTCTTCAAGCTCCCGTGTCGGACTGCCAGAGTTCGTCTGCTTGTTTACCTGAGAGTCAGTGAACACTTCTCACGCGAGGTGCACTTCCGCTGAGCTCGCCTATGTGCGCAGAAACCGTGCGTCACTACTCTCCCCCCGACTTTATGATGAAAGCTTTTCGTCCAGGGGTTGCAGTGAGGAAGGGAGCTCTTCGCCTCGCTTGAGCCCATGTCTGGTTAGTTTTGATTTGCAGGTCCTCTGAGCGTGATTCCTGTTTAGCAGCCGGAGATGCGGAAAGCACTGCGAGCCAACAGGTTCATGGAAACTGATCCATTGCCCACCTGCGACGTTGTTCAGCATGGCTCCACAACTTCAGCCTGTCGGAGGGTCAGCAGACGCCAAAGGTATCACTGCCTGGGCAGGCTCCCAGGCCTCCGGTGCTGGATAGTGTTCCCGCCAGTTTTAACTTTCCTGTGGGTCCATCCGTGCCACCAGAAGCAGTACAACCTTTCAATGAACCAGGATGGTTGCCGCCTCATCCGGGCACATCTGGAAGCTACCCTGAACCAGCCCCCCCCCCCCCCTCCTGACATACTGGCCAAAAGTGGCCATCGCTTCCCTCTGCCCATCCTAGATGCGTACATCCCCCAGGGACAGAAGACGCTGCATTCAGGGGAACTGGACCAATCACTTCCAGCCATCCAGTGACATGACAAACCAATCCATGGCCTGCCACAATGCTCTGCACGCCCCTCAGCATACCATCACAGTCTCTCTCTCAGGCACCCTAACAGCAAGCAGAAGGCTCAGGGGATTCCATGTCCACTGGTGCTGGGTATTTCCTCTGCCAGCAGCTCTGCCTCTCTGGGCTCACACAGGCCATCAACCCCAAGAGTGCCTTCCAGTGAATGACAGCCAGCACAGACTTCAGATTAAATGTTTCTGGAACTGGCTCTCCCACATGCTGGCTAAAAGCCTTCATGGCCTCCTTCTGGCAGTTGGTGAAGACTGTAGTACCCAAGCTGGTGCAGTGCTGCCTGCTGATGAAATCTAGCAGCTTTTCCCAGTTTCCACAAGGCCCCAGTAGCCATGCTATTGCCTGCTTAAGTGCCTGAGTCTGACCCTGCAAAACAACCTTTGATGAAGGTGGCAGCCTTTCATCAAATATGCCGGGCAGATGGTGAATGAAGGCATGAGCTTTCGGATACCTGTTAGCCTCTCCACATCCAGGAATCAAACACTTCTTGCCCCTCTTTTGGGTTTCCTGGCATGTGGAACCAGCCTCCTTTGCCTTCCTGGATCTGTGGCAATGTACAGACATGTCCTTGCGAGAAGTTCTGGCATCCCGGATCTCAGCAGTAGGGCTTGAGTCCGTGTGTCTTTTCCCTGTTGTGGGCCCTTTGTCAGAAGATTCCCTGCTCCTTCCTGTAAGGCCTGGCTTGGGACCCCCCTGATGCTGGCTAGACTGCCCAATACCCCTACTGTCCTAAATAGCCTTGGCTGACATTTCCTAAGTGGTCCTCCTGAGCAACTTGATTTGCCAGCTGTACTTGAATCCTGACTCTGGCACCCTGACCTGTTCTCCCTGGCAGTCTTGCCCATATTCATCTTAGAACTGGCCCTGACTGTAGCAATTTGAACAACCTCAGGTGATGGTTCCTTCGAACTCTTGCATGGAGTGCTATCTGCCAGAGGCTGGTTGGGTCCTTTCAGCAGTGAAGCACTAGGCACATGGCACATGTGGCCGAGTATTGCCGGTAGCTCCCACTGCCTTGGACCGTACTGAAGGTTGCACCTTGGAAATCCTGCCATGGGATATGGTCCTTACCGCATTGACAGAGTGTGAAGGAACTGCAGCCTTGACTGGAGAGCTAGGATCCTTTTCCTTCCTTCTCTCTCCTTTGCTAGACTGGTTCTGCAGCCACTTTTGGTACCGCCTGCAATCTTTTTTCCTGTGCCCAGCCTGCTTGCAGTAGAAGCACTTGATACCGGAATCTGGATTGTCAGGAGGTTGCTTTGTCCTTTCTTTAGCTAGAAGCTGCAGATGAGGGGTCAACTTTTCCAGGATCTGCTTAATACAGCTGTCCAGATCCTGCCTGGAAAAACCAGAACTGACCTGTGGCTCCTCTTTAACTTTCCTCTGTGCCTCATCTATGACCAGGGAGATGTGCTGGTACCACTTCACTTTATGGACGGCTTCTTCCATGGTTCTGGGTCTCTCCAGATAGGCATATTTACTTGCCTCCTTGTCCAGATTACCAATGCAAAATTTGCTGATCGCCTCGCCCTGTACATAACTTTCTGGCAGGTCTCTGAAGGCTGAATCAACAAGCACTGTGACCCTGTCTGCCCAGTCCTCGTAGGATTCCCCTGGGTTTTGGCTGGCTTGTTGGAATTTAAACTTGGCTGTTTCAGTCAGCTCTCTGGCCCCGAAGCATGCTTCCAACTTCTTCATCATCTGGTGATATGAGCACTGACTGCCCATCTTGGTGGCTATAATGAAGAAGTCTAGGGCTTTTCCTTCCAGATACCATCCCAGGTAATCCTGACTCTCCATTTCTGACCAGTTGAGGGCTGTTCTATAGCTGTCGAACCTTACTTGAATGACAGCCAGTTTGTGTTCCCGTCATATTGTAGATTTGGGGGCAATTTCCGGGGGTTCCCTCTTGGTCCAGAATGGGAGTGCCTAACATGACTGTTTTCCCTGCTGCTGTTTGAGGAGTCAGAATACAATTCCGACTCACTCTCAGTGCAGTCGTGGTGGTCATGGCAGTAAAACCCGTTTCTGTGTGACCTACTTTGGAGCCTGCTCCAAGTTACTCTCAAGGGCAAGGGAGAGCTCGACGGGGCCCGTGTTCGTCCGTCATGCCTCCTGCCACTATACAGGTGCCCCTCCCCATCTCTATGATCTTGGTCATGATCACCAGCAAAATCTTGACGTCTGTGGTCAGTTGGTGCTGGCGACCTGGATCTACTCGAGTATGGAGAAAAGTGCCTGGTATCTGTAGGTCTAAAGTCCCCACCATGGTGTCTGTGCTGTCGTCCCTGTGGCCTTGCTTCAGGGTTCGACCGCTTCAGACTCTGCTTGTGTTCCCACGCCAGAGACTCTGACCCAAATCTGTAGCAACGCTGTCTGCTAGAGGCCAACCTTGATGAAGACGTAGACCTCCACGACTGCCCATGTCTTCAATCTGAGTAATCAAGTCTAAAAGACTCGCTCCTTCCTGGTGATTGCTTTCTCACCATTTTGGAGGGATGGGGTTCCAATTTTTCAGCAGACTCAGGAGAGCCCACTTCCAACTCAACCAGGTTGTCCACAGAATTTGGTGGATGAGTCGGAACTGGTGGCAGCTCGGCGAGCAAGGAACTGGCATCACTGGGTCCAGCAACTTGACTTATGCTTTTGCTTGCCCCCGGGTGAAGAGAGGACCAGAAATCATCCATGGACTGCTGCTCATCCCAGGTGGGTAAGAGAGTACTCTTTCTTTTCTTCCCCCAATGCGGTGGCCATTTTGCGGCTCTATTAAATCTCCCATGGCCCCCTGCTCCGTTCCAAAATCAATCAGTTCGAGCAGGTCATCACTGGGTTTGCCACAAGGAATAGACATCATCATGGACAACCTCACTTTCCCCGTCCTTTTCCCTGAACACACAAGCTGCACTGCTCAATCCAGAGGCTGTATTACATTCAGCCCTACGGTCTACTGAATAAATCTTTCCCCCTTTCACTAATGGAGAAACTGGAAAGTGCTAGTGTGGAGTACAATTAGTACCTGGTATGTGTATAACACAACCAACACCCAATGCTATTAACAACTTCTGTTTGTTGTTAACTTACAGCTAGGGTTGTACCAACTGAAAGTGCTAAGTATATCCCACTTCTGACTCCAATGAAGTGTTTTCCCTACACTCAAGAGAAGTTCGTTTATATACCTAGCACTTTTGCACTCACACACACGCACTCTACCTTACCTGGTCAGTCCAAACTCTGGCTTGGGGGTTTTGTCAGGATTCTTTACCAAGCCCTTCACTGGCACGAACTACCAAGTCAGGTCACTGTCTTTCTGTCAGTGTCCGGCAGTGGTACTGTCAAAGCCATTCTAGGCATTGTTACCATCTATGGCTGTTCTGTCGCAATGCTAGGGCAAAACTGTCTCCTGTTAACTGGAGGCCCTAGCACTGGTCTGCCACTAGTGTTGCTGTCACTGCAGTACGACGTAGCTCCCTAGCTAACTACAAGTTAGCTAGTCTGCTCTCCTCAAGGCCAAGTGTCGAACCCCCTACCTTACTACAAGTTAGCTAGTCCGCTCTCCTCAAGGCCGAGTGTCGAACTCCCTAGCTAACTACAAGTTAGCTAGTCCGCTTTCCTCAAGGCCGAGTGTCGAACTCCCTAGCTAACTACAAGTTAACTAGTCCGCTCTCTTCAAGGCCTAGCGTCGCACTGCCTAAGCTAACAAGTTGGCTGGACCGCACTCTTCAAGCTCCCGTGTCGTACTGCCAGAGTTCGTCTGCTTGTTTACCTGAGAGTCAGTGAACACTTCTCACGCGAGGTGCACTTCCGCTGAGCTCGCCTATGTGCGCAGAAACCGTGCGTCACTACAGTACTTTCTCAGATTATAAGCTGAGCTTTTTTGGCAACTGATACAGAAATAGGTTAAGATACAGCAAGTGTTTCCGATTTAGCTGAGTTCGTAACAGTTTTAGATTTGAGTGGCAACACGAAAATGTCCATTCCAACATTGACCTCCCCTGGAATGACGACACCATTGGCAGCCAGGACCCCACACAGACCAATAGGAAACCAGCACAGGAAATCAGACACAGCGACGGACCGGGGGCGCCTGGCGATAGTTGCTTAATTAATTCAATAGACAAGACTTCCAAAGTTTCCCAGAACAGCAAGCACAGCACATACTGCGAGAGCACAGCAATAAGCAACAGATTTCAACAAGCAATCACATGACAATATTTCATCAGATGGGGACAAACATTCACCTCGGAAATTCTCTGGTAAAACAACAGAACACCATAATTTGTAGTTGTCAGCAAGAACAAGGATACGTTTTGTCATGTGTTTCATGAAGTCCTGAGATAAATCGGTTATAGGACAACTTGTAAATTTTAAAAAAAGTACCTGAAGATTCTCAAACAAATTTTGGTCCCGCAGTTCCGTAATTCTATTCTGTGACAAATCTAGAATTTGTAATTTAAGCATAAGAGCGGACAAGGCACTTATATTGTTAAAAAAACCGCTTGGACACAGGAAATATGGAAGATCTTCAGTGATGAATGTATAGACTGTTTGGGGACATAAAGAGTACGTTTAGACAAAGGTTTGCCCGCTAGGCTCAGTCTCCGAAGTTGAGGCATTTCTGTAAAGTGGCTGAAGTTGACAAACTGAAGTACATTCCTACTGAGATCCAAACTGTGAAGATTCGGTAACACTACCTGTGTGAGCCTCCTCAATCCACACGCCTGTACGCCCAGATGGATCAGCAGGATGTTATCAGTGACGTCATCCGGAATAGCTCAGTTGGTAGAGCGCCGGACTCGTAATCCAAGGGTTGCGGGTTCGAATCTCCGCCGCCGGGCCGTTTCGGTAAAGGGGGATTTTTCCCTCGGAGTTAACATTAGTTCTGACTCCATTCCCCATACAGTCCTTCGAATGAGACTATAAACCGAGGTTCCGTGTGTGAACGCACGCATAACATCTTGCACACACGTAAAATCCCATCACCGACTTTCGGAAGAGAAGGCCAGTTTGGCCGTTGGTATGGATGACACGTTACACACAGCATGCACCCTGCGTGAGAAATGGAAAGAATGAAGGAAGTAAGGAAATTGAATGAACGATATTGAACGATATGGACTGGATGACACGGGAAACGAATGAATGAAGCGCCAGCTGGCAGCCCTTCAGTCGGCACTACCCAGGTAGGCAGCCCGTTGTGTAAACGAGTGTGGATTGTAAAGCGCTTAGAGCTTGGTCTCTAGCCGAGAATAGGCGCTATATAAGTATTCATTATTATTATTATTATTATCTACACTTAGTCCACTGCTAGAAGCTTCCAGGTAGCGCAGCTGTGGGAAAGAGTTGATGAGAAAGGTGTGGTTGCAGAAGAAGGCAAAGCCATAACACACACAGGACTCAGGACAAACGAAGTCACACATCAGTTCATCATCATGCTGTGGGCATTGTTGCAGGCCATCACACAGGTGATTCACGTGCACACAGACTGTTTTGTGACTGTCACGGCATCGATAAAACCCTGGACACGTCTCGTAATTCTGACAGTCAGCTTCATGACCCGGACATGTCCTCATGACCCGGACAGTCGATCATGTCATTACACCTGACATGGACAGGGAGACAATAGCCATCATCATGACACTGAAAATGAGTGTCTGGGCACTGAGTGTTGCTTTGTGGTAAAGGGGTTATCGTGAACCCTTCAGGTGTGTCAAAGTTGATCACAGCTGGGGGTGTTATTTCATAAACTGTAAACAATTAATATATGCAATCTATGGCTTCCACTACTGTATTGCAGTACTTGATCCCACCACATTGGTCCTCCCTTTCTGCACACAGAACAGAAAAATGAATAGATCTTACACTTGAATTTGAAATCCTATAATCCAATGGAAAGAACAACAACGAGAAAAAACATCAACAACGACAGACATACACAGAGCATGAGGCAGCACAAACAGCCGACTGTTTGTTTCTATCAAATGGTAATGTAAATGGGCTACACTGTCTGCTATGTGAGAAATGTCCTGGAGTAGCTCCACAAATTGAGGGCCACAAGGAAAGAGTTGAACTGCCTGTCTATCCCTCACACTGATTCAACCCCAAAACCCAGCCGTGTTAAAGAACTCTGGCAAGAGGAGTGGAACTTGCAGACGGATAACAAACAATGTAAAATCCATATGAGCCTGAAAGTGTTTTTACCACGTTCCCGAGGCGGCCGTAAAGAAGAAACTGTCTTGTGCCGTTTGCATTCAGGCCGCTCCTTTTACACCCATTCTTATCTTTTTAAAGGTGAAGAAACTCCATGGAGTTTTCCATTTTATGTGCCACTTACAATGAAACATATTCTTTTAGAGTGTTGGGACTTGCATTTTACAGTAGGCTCCATTTTTTTCTGAAACAGGTTAACATTCCTCGTTTAATATTTTACGGAGAAAAGATTTTTAAACAAATTTTTGCTGTGTATTTTTAGAAGGTGTGTTTTAAAGGGCTGTGTGAAGGAGTGTTTGTAATGGCTTGTGAGCTGACTTCAACGCCGTGACAGCCCTGATAGGGCACGTTGGCCCTTTGTCTTGTGAGCTGACTTCAACGCCGTGACAGCCCTGATAGGGCACGTTGGCCCTTTGTCTTGTGAGCTGACTTCAACGCGGTGACAGCCCTGATATGGCACGTTGGCCCTTTGCGGTTGGCTGGACTACAAACAGCTATAACCTTACTACAAATTGACAAGATCATCATGGAGAAACGTTAACATCAGTGACCAATGGAGGACAGCTGATGGGGTGCCCGTTCCCAAAGACCAAAACTCGAATAGCATCAACCAGTTCAAATAAACATCACATCGCTGAAGGGAACGTTGAACGGAAAATTTTCTTCTTTGCCGTGGCAGCGACATTGACTAATTTCCTCAAAGAAAATTGTATTTGGATATGTCAGCCCAGCATAGAGGCATTCACGTTGTGTCTGACTTTGTAGAACATGTCACTATGATTTGGAAACCAGTTCAAAAAGCTTGATCTGACAACAGATATGGATCAGTTCCACACCAGATAATTAAACTGCCCTCGAGATGTACCATGTCGCAAAGAACATCCAAGAATTGCTGATATGCTTCATGGCTTCTCACTGAAGTTCTCCTCAAAATAATACACGACAGACTAGATCATTCTGGATGCTGACATAGTAAAGGGCTGTACAATATCTCCAACGCTGCTTGTGTTATGAATGTAGGTCATTTTGAAAGCAGCATGAGCCATAGCAGATCTCAGGAATGGACACCAACATTTCTTTCCACCGAAGAAGATGATACACACGAAACACTGAGGCAGTTTGACAAATCACTTGTTTCACTGAGGATGAATTTAAGCTCAAAGAAATCACGAAACATCTCAGTGTGGAAGGGAAAACTGGCTGAAGCAGTGTCGTTCACTGTAGCCAACCAAGCCATTCCAACAATGACAGAAGAACCAGTCTAGAGCCTTGGTAAGGAAGTTTGCTGATTTCTTGAAACTTGTAACATATCGTAAAAATCAAGAGCCTGTGTAACAGTGACAGAATAGTTAACTGGTTGATTGCAGAAGTCAGTCTGTAGATTTGGACACAGTATACTACTGTACCTGCCAGCATCGTTCTGGCGGTGAGATATGGAAAACAAACGCAACGCTACTAACAAGTTTTGAAACACTGCATCGGATGTAGTACAATTCTCTGTTTGCATGCTGTTGTCACTACGCCTAGTGCGGTGACAGGGATACCCGAATGTAGAAGGGTACCCCCTTTTAATCCACCCCGCCCACACTCTAAAACTACCGACACCAAGAACAAAAATACAAAACACCAAGTAATAGATGCAACAAACAATCAAATTTTATTCAAATTCACACTCACCCACACACTATCAACAAACAAAAAATTCTTCAATCAATAATACAAAAAAAAAAAAAAAAAAAACACCAAAATCAGCAATGCACAATAAAAAAAAAAAGAAAAAAAAATGCCCCGACACCCCACCTTCAAATCCAGGAAGCCTCAAGGGACCCCAACCCACACAGGGTTAATACCGAACCAGGGATACTCCAGGGACTATCGCGTGGTAACTTGGGGCTGGGTCAACCAGAGGTAGGATGGCCCACCGAACCCAAAGTGCCCGCGCGATACGAACAACAAAAGGGACACAACGACACCCCCTAAAAAAAATATTTTAAAAAATCGTTACAATTTCCCCTCCACACAATACATATAAATGTATCTAAATTTATATATATGTTATATATAATTATAAACAACTCACGCACAATACCATTCACCCTTCGCACACTCGAAACATCTTTTTTTTTCACAATCAATTTCCACACTCCCACTTCCCCTTCCTTCACGGACTTTCACGGTTTATGCACTGGTGACCACACTGTCACTGAGGTCCTGATGCCCCAGCAGACGAAGCGCCGAACGATGAAGAATCGACGATGTCGCAAGGTTCAACACGGAGTCACTGATTCAAAGTACACTGTGACACACATTGAAGAAAATGAAGAGCCCAGCAGCTCAGCAGCTCAGCAGATCTCGGCAGCAGGAGGGGGAGCTCCGACACTCGCAGAAGGATGAGCTCGCCCCCTCCCAGTCGTTTGTAGCGATGACCTAGAGGTCGGCCAGAACAAAGTTGGAAACAGGGCAGTACCAGGTAAGATACCTCACACTAGAGGTTGCAGCAGCAGAGCGGTCAAACCCTGTCGACATCTGCACATAAAATCGTTTCATGACTACTCTGGCCCGCAACTGATCACAGAACTTCGGGCACAGCAGAACTACAACCCATTGTCTATGCGACTTCAATGTCGGTCAAGGCATTTGAGCCATCAAACTAAGTGTAATACATACACCAACAACTCAATCTGGCACTCACAATTCTACCAAACGGGACATAAATCGGCCTACAGTATCCATTAAAAAAAAAAAAAACAGAGTGCACAAAAAAATAGTTGTTAACTTCCGATTATGAACACTCCATATTCTGGAATATCGACGTCAACAAAGTCAATTAATAATACTGTCAATGTGACAAAAATTATTAACGACCATCCTTTCACATACCACACAATCAATATCATATTATTCCATATCTCAATCGACACACCTCAAACGGTATGTACCCAAGTGGGACAGGATGATGCCATAAATTATTCAACGAAATTATCCATAGGGAATTTATAAATAATATAGAATTACTGTTTTCTTCAATGGCATATAATGAATGCCAAACAATTCAACAACAACAACAACACCGGAGAGCGGAAGCGCTCGCCGCTGCTGAATAAGAGACAATATTGGGTCAACCCCGATATGATATCATAATCCAATAATAAAATGAATGACCACTGTCACTGCCCTGAACTCAAAGAGCGCAGTATCACCAAAACCGATAGCGAACGAAAACAAATGACCGGCAAGGCCATATATAGTAACGAAGACCCAGACATACTAACAAAATCGGAGCGACAGGACGGCGCCCCCCTGCTGGGCTGTACGTGACTTGGCATAAGCCTAATCAATTTCAACTTGCAACCAAATTACTGCATTAACTTAAGAATAACACAACAAATTTGAAAACTGCCTATTCCAACTTCCAATCATAATCACAAAAAGAAAGCATAATGCATTAAATATATCAATGCATAACACCGCAAATATTCATCAATTCAAACCACCAATGTCATATAATTCGCCAGCTTCACACAAACAACCATATACCATTTTCTTTCCAACTACAATAACTACCTTCACACTCCCTCTTCCCCCTACTCGAGGTCAAAGCACACCACCATCCCCCCTCCCATTATCGCTTCGGCGCAACAGCCATCCTTCATATGAAAAGACGGGCATACGAAATAATTTTCTTCTCCAATCAAAAGAAAAATAAGAATAAACAAAAACCTATTATAATCCTCATCAATTTTCATAGATACGAACTTATGGTTTAACACGATAATTATCAGAATTTAAAACAACACATTTTTTTAATTTATTTTTAACAAACGACGGAAACACAATGCAATAAAAACAACAACCGCCGCACATACTGACATTCGGCGCGTGCGCGCGCGCATGACGATAACCTCTCGCCTGAAACAGTAGCGCGCGTCAAGCATATGACACCTCCCTCTCACTCCTTCCTCCCTTGTCTACAAGCCGGCGCGATTTACGGCCCCGTAGATCCTCTGTTTTTCATACTAAACTGAATCGCGCTTCTCACATTTCGCCTATGTACAAACGACGCGTTTCGATCCAGAATCATCTACCTCCAACTCCCTTCTTCAATAAACAACCTGCCCTACACTTCTCACCTGGAGTTACGATGACCAACGAAGACAATACAGGACAAACACCCGCCAGAGCAGCTCCAGACCGGGGAAACCCTCGCTCCCTTGAAGGCGTGGACACTGGTGGCAGACACCGACACACCGATAACTTCTTCTAGGAATCCCGAGCTGTCACAAGGACACACCGATGGGTTTCCTGGCAGCCCACTAAACAAAGTGGCAAAACCGTCTCACCGAACGCTGGATCAGAAAACCTCCGTCTCGAGCCAGGAGTCGCAAACAACTGAATCAGACAGTCAAAAAACAGACGACACTAGAGTTGACAGATATGAAACTGGCAAGGCCACACCCTGACTTCGACCAATCATCAATAGGTTGCCCAGGGAACGGCACGACAAAACTCCAGATAGGG
>CM065739.1:18599714-18647214 GCA_033310375.1 Conus canariensis
TTTTCCGCTGATTTGTCGCACGTGCGACAAATCGCGTGTGCGACAAATCGGCGGTTCCCAGAGCCGCCGATTTGTCGCACACACCACGACCGACATTTGAGTGATTCGCCCACTTGGCGATTTCAACCCGATCCAGGTACTGGAGTGGGGAAGGTCTGTCTGAGGTGAACTCGACCCATACAAATAGGTTCAATTTTTGAACTGCCCACGTAGCCAAACGCTTTGAGAGCACGCCGATTTGTCGCACCACTGCCGCATTTGTCGCACGTGCGACAAATCAGCTGGAAAAATGGGGTGTGCCTGAACCGCCGATTTGTCGCACAAGCCGATTTGTCGTCGATGTCGACAAATCTGGCGGTTTCACCTCACGCTGCTTGTCGCACATGTAAGTGTGATGGTCTGTTGGTGTGAGTGGTGGTCTACAATGGGTAAGAGTTTTGTGAATGCAGAGAGAAGAGAGAGACGAGAGAGCAGAGAGACACGAGAGAGAGAGAGGAGGCAGACAGACAGACAAAACAGTGGTGTGTGTGTGGTTGTGTGAAGTGTTGTGTGTATGGTGTGTGTGTTCAGTCGCTGTGTTGTGAAAGAGAGAGAGATGAGAGAGAGAGAGAGATGAGAGAGAGAATGAGTGGCGCCCAATATACATAGGTTCCCGACGGTCTCGAAAGCTATTTGCTATTTTTGCAAAAAGAGTTAAAAGACTTCATTTCATTCATTTCATTTCGTTTCATTTTCATTTCATTCATTTCGATCCTCAACCCATCTCTGTACTGCTCGTCATGTCTCTTTCTCTTCGCTCTTGTCTCGTCTCTGTCTTTTCTCTCTCTCTCCATGGTCACCACACACACACAAACAAGACAGCCAAAGACAATCATCAGACAACACACAGCCACTCATCACACCACACACACACACACAACACCAACACAACACACACACACATACACACACACACACATAACACAAATGTGCGACAAAGCAGCATGAGGCTGAACCGCCGATTTGTCGCACGTACGACAAATCGGCTTGTGCGACAAATCGGCGGTTCAGCACACCCCTTTTTCCGCTGATTTGTCGCACGTGCGACAAATCGCGTGTGCGACAAATCGGCGGTTCCCACCCCGAATAGTTTTCGCACAATCGCCGATACTGGTAACTCGTTCGGCTCATTGGCGATATTCCCCCCCCGATTTTTCCCGGTAACTGAGACTGGTAATGGTCACACGCGTGAAAAAAGTCTCAACTTGAACCCATACAAATCGGGGTTCAAATTTGACTGCCACACCAACCAACCTTGTCCTTGTAGGTCAATGAGCAAGCTCTGGACCAGGATGGTCGTAAACGCGAGCCCAGCGCCGTTTGGTCGAGGACGTGCCGACCGAATGCGCCCATTTGTCCCCGGCCTATAGGCCGATTTGTGTCCAAGTACGATACAATCCTCAGCTCGCGACTTATAGGGTTTGCAGTGAGAACATTCCCTGATACGTTGTGACCGCATCGCAGTGGTCAAGTGTCCTCTTGTGCCAATGTAGAAATGAGCATCGTCGATAAATTGTCGACGCGTCAGACTAATGGCTGCAGCAACCGCAATGCGGGTGAATACCGCGCCATGTGTAAATGGTCGTGTGTCCTGGTGTGGCTTGTGTGTGAGACGTGTTTGGGGTACTCTCTACTGGTGCAATTTACAAGTCAGTCGTAGAGAGAGAGAGGAAAAGAGAGAGAGAGAAGAGTGGCGCCCAATATACTATAGGTTTCCCACGGGTCTCCTGAAAGCTATTTGCTATTTTTGCAAAATAATTAAAAGACTTTCCATTTCATTCATTTCATTTCGTTCATTTTTCATTTCATTTTCATTTCATTTTCAATCTCTCTCTCTCTGTCTCGTCTCTGTTCTCTCTCTCTCTTTTCTCTCTCTCTCTCTCTCTCTCTCTCTGTCTTTTCATCTCTCTCTCCCCATTCACCACACACACACACACAGAGACACACAGGACACACAGACACACAGACACACACACACACACACACACACACACACACACACACACACATACACACACACACTATACATGTGCGACAAAGCAGCATGAGGCTGAACCGCCGATTTGTCGCACGTACGACAAATCGGCTTGTGCGACAAATCGGGGGTTCAGCACACCCCTTTTTCCGCTGATTTGTCGCACGTGCGACAAATCGGCGTGTGCGACAAATCGGCGGTTCCCACCTTCTCCACAGTTGAATAGTTTTCTCTCTGCAGGATTCAACTTCTTGCAAGCGCAATACACTGGGTACACTCCGTCATCGTGCTCTTGGCAGAGAACTGCACTGATGCCCACCTCTGACGCATCTGTCTTCAGGACGAACCGTTGACCTGGCACTGGTAGGTGGCACACGGGCGGTGAACAAAAACAGTCTTTCAATGCTTGAAAGGCCCCCTCACATTCGGGAGACCACACAACCACCCGTGGCTTGGTCCCTTTGGTAAGGTCGGTTAATGGAAGGGCAAGCTCTGGAAACCCAGGGATGAAGCGTCGATAAAAACCAGCGAGTCCCAAGAAACGTCTGACTTGCTTCTTGGTCGTAGGACGTGGTGCCGACCGAATGCGCTCCATTTTGTCCTCTTCTGGCCTTATGGTTCCCCCTCCGATTTTGTGTCCCAAGTACGAATATCTCAGTGTTTCCTAGCTCGCACTTAGTATGTCTTGCAGTGAGACCACATTCCCTGATACGTTGTAAGACCGCACGCAGGATGGTCAAGTGCTCCTCTGTGCCAACTGTAGAAATGAGCACATCGTCGATAAAATTGTCGACGTCGTCAGACTCTAATGGCTGCAGCAACTTCCGCATCATGCGGGTGAATACCGCGCCTGATGTGAATAAACCAAATGGCATCTTGATCCACTGGTAGTGGCCTTGTGGTGTGGAGAACGCTGTCTTGGGGCGGTCACTCTCCTCAACTGGAATCTGCCAATACCCCTTTTACAAGTCCAGCTCGCTAAAAACCCGCCGCTCTCCCAGCTTAGCGAACAGGTACTCAGTCTCTGGCATCGGCTCTGCATCAAACTCTACAATCTTGTTGAGGAGACGAAAATCGACTCAAAATCGAATCTTGCCATCTTTTTTCTTTACCAGCACGATGGGTGAGGAGTATGGGGACACTGACTTTTCAATCACCCCCATCCTCAACATCAACTCCACCTCGTCACGAACGGACTCTCGTTGAGAGTAAGGCACTGGGTAGGGCTTGGACCGCACTGGAGTGTCAGAGTTGAGTCTGATCTTGCAAGACTCCAATGTGGTCGATCCGGGGAGGTCAGTCAACACGTCATGGTATTCTTTGACTAACTCCTGAAGCTGTCCTCTAAACCCGACATCCTCCGTCCCAATCACGACATCTTCCGCTGTCTCAGATGCGGTTAACGGAAATAGAGGAATTTCCTTCCTGATGGTGGGGATTTGTTCCTCAGCCTCTTCCTCTTGGCGTACAATAGATGCCACCACTACTGGGGTAGATTCCTGCTCTCTCTCCACAAACATCTTGAGCAGGTTCACATGGAACAACTTCTCTCGTCCTCACACGCTGTAAAATTTTAGGCGTATGGTTTTCGATAGACTTAGATGACTGTGAGGAAATGAATTATAATGAAAAATTTTCAGAAATAAAAAGATTATTCAACATCTGGATTAAAAGGTCTATAACTCCACTAGGCAGAATCACTGTATTGAAAAGTTTAATCCTTTCAAAAATAACACAACTATGGTTACTCTTGCCAAATCCGCCAGATGACTTCATAAACGGTTTGCAAAGTATGTTTCAAATTCATCTGGAAAAGGAAACAGGACAGAATTAGTAGAAGAACGGTAATGAAGAGTGTAAAAAAGGCGGATTGGGCTTACTTGATATCAAAAAGTTTATAAGTGGCCTAAAACTGATTTGGATACGCAAACTGATACAGAATACACAAAAGTGGAAAGGTATTATATCTGCGTTATTCCCTGTCGTAGATAGCATTGGCATATATGGGGCATCTTTCCCAATGACTGTCAATGTAAATCGCTTCTGGAAGCATACATTTGAAGCGTATAAAGAATTTTCACGAAAGATGTGTTTTGAAAGAGCTGATGAAATCATTGCAGAACCTCTGTTTTACAATGATAAGATTAAGATAGGAAATCTAGCCATCTCTTATAAACAATGGATTGACAGAGGCGTGTACCGAGTACATCATCTGCTGCGTGAAAATGGTACCTTTCTTACCGTCGAAGAATTCAGACTAAAATATAATGTGAAGACAAACTTTCTGACTTATACCGGATGTGTAAATGTGGTGAAGAAATATATTAAGGCACATGGTATTATTGTTCAGTCCAGTAAAGCCAAAGAGAACATAAAAGCACTTGATATAATCCTGTCCATACCGAAAGGAACAAAAAAATATTATGATATTCTCAATGATGACGAATGGGTACCTAAATGCTGTAAAAAATGGAATAACGCAATAACAATGAAGATAAACTGGAACATGGTTTTTCACAGAACACATAAAATACAAGAAACAAAACTTAAATGGTTCCAAATAAGGATAATCCACAGAATCATTGCATAAAATGTATCCCTTAAAAGAATGGGGGTTATCAATGTTGAAAAATGCAGTTTTGGCGAAACAGAAAACGAGACCATTCCTCATTTATTCTGGCAATGTGACATTGTACAAAAATTTTGGAAAAGCCTAGAAACCAGGTTTAATCAAAAATGCAAATGTGAACAAGAGAAAAAAGTGGATAAGTCAACTGTTTTGTTTGGTTTTTCACAAAATCATGAAGCAGACGAGATTTGTTACTTCATTATATTGCTCGCCAAGTTCTTTATATACTGTTGCAAAATGAAGAAAAGTCGGCCATCTCTTACTCCGTATGTAGAGCAACTCCATTATCGATACAAAATAGAGAAACACTTAGCTTATGTCAACATGGATTATGCCAATTTTCTTTCTAGGTGGAAATACTATGAACCTCTTATCAATGAAAACAACTGACTCCGGTGGAGAATGTTACATGTACTATGAACATCTTTGTATTATTCTATACTTTTTCAATTTGGAATTGCACTCTAAAAATGAAAGGTCATGTCTGTATGTCTTTTTGCTTTTGTTTTTTTTTTTCTTTTATTGTTGTGTGACATGAAAACTTCATCTTCTTCTAACCTATAGCCTATGCTGTGCATGTTACACATGAAAGAAAGTCACATTTCTGTCAAAGCTGCGGTTGTTTGGCGTTAGGTATAACATAGTAACATATGATGTTTTCTTTTTGTTTGTTCGTCTGCTTTTGTTTTGTTGGTGTGTGTGTGTGTGTGTGTGTTTTTTAAAAATTTTTTTATGTCTCTCTCTCTCTCTCTCTCTCTCTCTCTCTCTCTCTCTCTCTCTCTCTCTCTCTCTCTCGTGGTGTTTGTGTATGTGTGTGTGTGGGGGGGGGGGGAGTGCGCGTGCGTATGTGCATAGTGGTCATATTTTGTTTTGACTTGGAACTGTTGGTTGTTCTTATTTACATTTCTCTGTCTTTTCCAATGTATATGATTCAATGGCAGATGATTATGTATTTGTTCATATGATCATGCGTAAACTTAATGGTGACGCCTTTATTCTTTCGTTTCTGTATGTTACTCATGTTTTTGTGTAATTAAAAAAAAAAGAAAAAAAAAAGAAAAAGAAGATGCAATAGAAACAACTCAAAACCAACCCCAAGGCCACTCAGGAGACTGTAGACTCTGCTAACAACAAACAGATCCTGAATCTGCCCTCAGATCCTGATCCACGGCACGGATCCCCACCAAAACTAAGCGGCGTTGCTCTTGGGCTGCCACACGCCTTTCTACCGACTTTTCATAGAATTGGTTTAGTAGTTTTTGCGTGATCATGCAGACAGACCAACCAGCCAGCAAATTTGGGTGAAAACATAACCCCCTTCACAGAGGTTCCAGGCATCTATGGAATTGTTCCCCACTTAGATTCCAGTACTTCCAGAAATTCCCCATTTTTAACGCTGCAAATCAAACTTGTTTCATTATGCTCCATATACTGTATATCCTCTACATGAACAGCAAACTCTGCGCGTTTACAGTCAGTGTTATGATCACAGATGAGCATGTCTGACCTCCACATGAAGAGTCAATGATGCACGTCTGGAACACATAGCCCAGTTGGTAAAGTATATGTAAGATCTTGTAGGAATATAGCTGGACATGTTCAAATGAAGGGACATCACTGAGGGTCCTGTCTTCACTATTTTGGTAATGTCATCAGAGTTGTCTCTCCTTATAGAAGATTTCTGTAATAAAACAGAACGACCTGGGCCTGATCATGAAAAAAAACAAAAAAAAACCTCCTGAAGCTGTCCTCTAAACCCGACATCCTCCGTCCCAATCACGACATCTTCCGCTGTCTCAGATGCGGTTAACGGAAATAGAGGAATTTCCTTCCTGATGGTGGGGATTTGTTCCTCAGCCTCTTCCTCTTGGCGTACAATAGATGCCACCACTACTGGGGTAGATTCCTGCTCTCTCTCCACAAACATCTTGAGCAGGTTCACATGGAACAACTTCTCTCGTCCTCACACGCGCACCTTGTAGTCTGCCTCTCCCACCCTGGTGACCACAGGGAATGGGCCTTGCCATGCCAGTTCCAACTTATTGTTTTTCACCGGCCACAGAACTAGCACTCTTGTTCCTGGCTGAATCACTCGAGGATGAGCCTTTCTGTCAAAGTAGCGCTTATATGTCTTAGCTGCCTTCTCCAGGTTCTCCTGGGCCAGAGCACACGTCTCAGCGATTCGGTTTCGCAGTTCGAAGACGTAGTCAGCAGCTGTCTGAGTGTCCAAGCTCCCTGGCTTTGACCACAGGTCACGTAACACCTTCACTGGCCCTCTCACTCTGCGCCCATAAAGCATCTCGAAAGGAGAGAATCCAGTACTCTGCTGGGGAACTTCTCTGTACGCAAACATGAGCGCCGGCACCCAGCGGTCCCACTCCTCTGGTTTCTCCTGGGTGAGCCTCCGCAGCATCTTCTTGAGAGTGCCATTAAAGCGCTCCACCAGTCCACTGCATTGGGCGTGGTAGGGCGTGGTGCGCAGACCTTTGATAGACAATAACTTGAACACCTGAGTCATTGCCTCACTCGTGAACTGTGTTCCTCTGTCAGTAAGTACAGATGCAGGGATCCCGGTGCGTGACCACATGGCAAACAATGCCTCAGCCACGGCCTCTGCTGTGATAGTGCGAAGCGGGGTGGTTTCTGGATAACGAGTAGCGAAATCCACTTGCACCAAGATGTACGCAGACATAGGTGTAATAGGTCCCACGATGTCCACTCCCACTCTGTCGAAAGGTTCCTGTGCCAGGGGCATCCTGACCAAGGGCACAGGCTTTACCCGTCCCTTGTCGACCGTTCGCTGGCACTTAGGACAGGACCTAACATAGCGGCCAATATCTCCACACATTCCTGGCCAATAAAAATGAGGGAAGATCCGTGCCTTTGTTTTATTTCCCCCCAAATGCCCGGCCATGGGGATGTCGTGTCCCAAGGTGAGTATGGTCCTTCGCAATGTCTTGGGCACGCAGACCTGGGTCACAATTCCGTTAGTGCTCTCATATCTACGCAGCAGAACTCCGTCCTTCCAGCTGAATGAAACCATGTTCCCATGTGGATGGAACGTCGTTCCCTCTTCTGCTGCTCTCCGCGCTGGAGCAAGGGTGTCATCCTGCTGCTGCTCCTCGATGAGCTTTTCCTTTGACACAGCCATTACTTGCTCCCTGAGTGATAGGGGTTGTGTAGGGGTGGTAAGAGCTCTCGTCTGTGCCCGTGTAAGCACAGCGACCTGAGGTATCTGGGGCTTATCCTCCCTCGATGATTCATTCGTCTCCCTGATAGGATACACGGGGACTCTTTCGTTATCTGCCTCTCCCTCACGACGAACATAGTTGCCCACCAGCACATCGCCAACCGGGTCTTCCATCACCAAAACCTCAACTCTGCCAACAAAGAACGGCGTATCTAAATATACACAAGCCACAGGCAGTACACTTCTGCAGCGAGACTCAGCCAATACCACTGTTCGTGTTGCCCCGGTGTATGCCTCCCCTGGAACCAGTCTGGCAGCAACTACAATGTGCGAGGCACCGGTGTCCCGGATACCCTCAGCCCATGAGTCGCCAACCCTGACTTTGCATCTGGGGTTGAAGGGCTTCTTTGAGCAGGGCACACATAGCGTCGGTGAGACGTCTGCATAAGTAGGTGCTCCTTCGTCAAGGACAAAACGAATCTGGCCATCAGGAGGAGTTGGGCAATTCCGAGCGAAGTGTCCCCGACCTCCGCATGCATAGCACGTCATCCCCTGCTTCGGTGGTCCCTTAACCGGCTTGTTGGGTGCCTGCCGTGGCGATCCTGTACCCTTGCCAACGACGAGGGTCTTGACCTCGGTGGACTGGTCCCGATCTCCAACTCCGGATGACCTGACACTGGTATCTTGCCCACGTGTTACTTGAGGTAATGGTCTCTTACTCTCTCTCCCCATTCGCCGTGCCTCCGCTAGGCGGATTGCCTCCGATGCCACATCTCTTGCGTACCTCCGTCACGAAGTCAGGTGTAAAGGTACCATATAATTGCTCCTCAAATATGAGGTCTTTAAGGTCTTCTGCCTTAGTCTCCTCTTTGCCGGCGGCCACACACCAAAGACTAAAGCATGACTTGAGACGATCAAGGAATTGCTCAAAAGTCTCCCTGGCCTCCTTCTTCATATTCCTGAACTTCTTACGATACGCTTCTGCATCAAGGCGGAAGTAATCCATCAAGGCCTTCTTGACATAGTCAAAGTCCGTGAGGTCTTTTGCATTGAGCCTCAGGATGGCGTCCCTTGTCTTTCCCTTCAGCAGAGCTATGAGTCTGGACGACCATGAACTCTTCTTCCACCTACATAGATTGGTGACACGCTCAAAATGAGCCAGATAGGTGTTGACATCATCTCTATCTGTGAGAGGGTCAATAGCCACGTGGCTGGTAGCTTCGTCCTCAGCCCTCTGAGCTGTGGCCTCCATCTCACGTTCCCGGAGTCTCAATCTTTCCTGTTTGAGGCTGAATTCTTTCCTTCTCAGGGCTAATTCATCTTCCTCCTTCCTTCTACGCGCCTCTGCGTCCTCTTGGCTAGCGGCCATCTCCTGCATTCCCCTGGACTTCATGAGGGCGAGCTCCTCCTCCTTCTTTGACCTGTCCGCCTCCAGGAGGGCCAGCCTGGGGGCAGCTTCCTCTTCCTCTCTTTGGAAGGCAGCCTCCTCTCTCTGGCGCTTAGCAGCAGCTTCCACCTCCTCTCTCTGGCGCTTAGCAGCAGCTTCCTCTTCCTCTCTCCTGAGGGCAGCCTCCTCTCTCTGGCGCTTAGCGGCAGCTTCCTCTTCCTCTCTCCTGAGGGCAGCCTCCTCTCTCCTGAGTCTGGCTGCAGCCTCCTTCTCTTTATACGTCACCTCATGCGCAACTTGAGCCTTCCTTAAGAACAACTCCTGGCTCCTTTCCTCCTCCTTCGCGAGGTTATCCGCCACAAAGTGTGCCAACTCTGCCTTGCTGAGGTTCATCTCACTACCTAAGTGCAGGTAGAATTTCATAGTCGTCCCGGTGGGCGTCCCAAACCTGGCACCACCTCTGTGGGATCCTCAACACCCCGCCTACCGGACGCATGGAGTGACCGGGGAGGTGGCCCTCACTGAACGGCCGGCGGGGGTGGAGGTCGGTCCCTTGTCTTGACCATCGTCCTCCCAAAGCGCAGCAGCATGCGACCGTAGCACTCGGTCCGATCCTGTCGCCATGACGAATGATCACAAGATACTATCACGTAACCATACGGACTAACCCCCAACCTAATTCACACAGCCAACACGGAATTAACGGCTGACACTGACCGCAACCGTGACCGCAACCGTGGCTGCAACCGTACCCGAAACTGTGACCGCAACCGTGAAACCTAAACTATTACCCCTTTTTAACCCAAGGGAGAGTACCCAATTAACCAACGAAGGTAAACACTTACTGGGCTACTACCCCTACCTCACTGGGTTAATGTTCAACCTTACACCACGGTTACCACAGCAGGAAAAACAAGTGTATAAAACACCCAAAACAAGCCGTTTTTTCCTTCTCACACACACACACTCACATTCTGTGCTTATGCATGTGTATCCACCATGTGGTATCCCCCATCAAAACAAAACGCAATCACCAACACAATATAACATTAATAACACAAAAGACACAACCATTCACACACCACTCACCCCTTGGCCGCACCAAGCCAAGACACATCAAGACAATGTTACCGGGATCTGGGAAGCTTTATTACCCAGGTAACCGTGCTACCGCCCCTTACATATAGCACGCGCCCTCCAACCACCCACACTGAAAAAATGGCCCCAGCAAAAAATTTACTTTTATACTAACTAAACACACAACAGGTCCCTGACTCTGTACCCAAAAGCCGAAAGAACCTAAATCCCAGTTAACCTAATTACCCTAATTAACCATACCCCGCATCTCCACCACGTGTTGTCACTACGCCTAGTGCGGTGACAGGGATACCCGAATGTAGAAGGGTACCCCCTTTTAATCCACCCCGCCCACACTCTAAAACTACCGACACCACAGAACAAAAATACAAAACACCAAATAATAGGTGCAACAAACAATCAAATTTTATTCAAATTCACACTCACCCACACACTATCAACAAACAAAAAAAAGTCTTCAATCAATAATACAAAAAAAAAAAAACAACACCACCAAAATCAGCAATGCACAATTAAAAAAAAAAAAGCCCCGACACCCCACCTTCAAATCCAGGAAGCCTCAAGGGACCCCAACCCACACAGGGTTAATACCGGACCACGGATTCTCCAGGGACTATCACGTGGTAACTTGGGGCTGGGTCAACCACAGGTAGGATGGCCCACCGAACCCAAAGTGCCCGCGCGATACGAACAACAAAAGGGACACAACGACACCCCCCCCCCCCCCCCCCAAAAAAAAAAAAAAAAAATTCGTTACAATTCCCCCTCCGCACAATACATACAAATATATCTAAATCTATATATATGTTATATATAATTATAAACAACTCACGCACAATACCATTCACCCTTCGCACACTCGAAACATCTTTTTTTTCACAATCAATTTCCACACTCCCACTTCCCCTTCCTTCACGGACTTTCACGGTTTATGCACTGATGACCACACTGTCACTGAGGTCCTGATGCCCCAGCAGACGAAGCGCCGAACGATGAAGAATCGACGATGTCGCAAGGTTCAACACGGAGTCACTGATTCAAAGTACACTGTGACACACATTGAAGAAAATGAAGAGCCCAGCAGCTCAGCAGCTCAGCAGATCTCGGCAGCAGGAGGGGGAGCTCCGACACTCGCAGAAGGATGAGCTCGCCCCCTCCCAGTCGTTCCTAGCGATGACCTAGAGGTCGGCCAGTACGAAGTCGGAAACGGGGCAGTACCAGGTAAGATGCCTCACACCAAAGGTTGCAGCAGCAGAGCGGTCAAACCCTGTCGACACCTGGACATAAAATAGTTTCACGACTACTCTGACCCGCAACTGATCACAGAACTTCGGGCACAGCAGAACTACAACCCATTGTCTATGCGACTTCAATTGATTTGATTTGATTGATTTAATTTAGAGTCTGTTCACGATGGTGATATTAGACACAAAAAAAAGAAAAAGAAAACAGAAAAAAAAATTGTATGTGTGTAAGTGCTTATGTGTGTGTGTGTGTGTGTGTGTGTGTGTGTGTGTGTGTGTGTGTGTGTGAGCGCGTGTGTGCGTGTGCGTGCGTGCGTGTATGCGCACGCCCGTGTGTGTGTGTGTGTGTGTGTGTGTGTGTGTGTGTGTGTGTTAGAGAGAGAGAGAGAGAGAGTGTGTGTGTGTGATGTGTGTGTGTGTGTGTGTGTGTGTGTGTGTGTGTGTGTGTGTGCGCGCGCGCGGACACAAATGTATGAAAGTTTGCCTATTAACGACCAAACAATTATAAACTGATAAATCAATTACACCAAATGAATAATAACAGAACTCGATATAGCCTTTGCTATATCAATCATTTTGGGGCTGCAAAGTAGTTCTTGTAAAGCCCCTAAGGAAGCAATATCTATCTTTAGAATATTATATAACAAAGATGGGATGTGTGAAGACTCATCTGAATGAGCAGCAGCGCACTGCATCAGCAGATAAGACGTCGGAAGACCAAGGCCAGGATTTAAACCACAGTGCCAAGGACATCCACGCTGTTGGTTCGGATGAGGAATTTGCACAGGCCCTCGATGCCAGGCGCCTGAAACTCAACCTGCCACGAGCAAACGAAACTGAAGATTGGGAGAAACTGGATGCAAAAATCGTCCAAAGACTCGATGCACTGATAGGGAAAAGCACCCTGGAACACAAACTAGCCACATATGGGGACATTGTGTATGCCACATGTAGAGACGCCTATGGAGCAAAACTACCCAAAGAGAAAACACCTCCAAAGAAATCCAGACGCCAAGAAAAGATGGACAAGATCAGGGTCCAAAAGAAAAACCTCAAGATGCAAATGAAGACCGCACTGCCAGCTGAAAAACAAGGCTTGGAAAAACTGTGGAAAGACCTGAAAGAAAAACACAGCGCCCTCAGCAAAGCGGAATCTGCGAGGAAGAGGAAGAGCAAAAAGAAGAAGACACAAGAGCGCTTCTTCAGAGACCCCTTCCAGTTTGCCAGAACACTGTTTGAGCAGCCAAAATCTGGGACCCTAAGTGTGGACAAAGGAGTTCTTGAGCAGCATCTGAGGAAAACATACTCTGACCCACAGAGCAAAGCACCACTCGACATTCAAGGTCTGGTGTGGCCAACCAACCCTGAGGAACAGTTCAATGGCAAGCCTCCAACGTTGGCGGAAATCAAGAAGGTGGTCGACAAAGCCAGAGCCAAATCATCACCAGGGCCAAACGGAATACCTTACCAGCTTTACAAGAAATGTCCCAAGGTGCTGGAGTGGCTCCACAGGCTGCTGCGATCGGCTTGGAGAAACCAGAAGATCAGCGGCCAGTGGATGACGGCAGATGGTGTGTACATCCCCAAAGAGCAAAACTCAAGTGACATCAGCCAGTTCAGGCCAATATCACTACTGAACGTCGAAGGGAAAATCTTCTTCTCTGTCATGGCAGCAAGGCTGACCAAGTACCTGATGGAAAACAAGTACTTGGATGTGTCAGTCCAGAAAGGTGGCATCCCAGGCGTGGCTGGCTGTGTAGAACACGCCACAATGATCTGGGACGCAATCCAAAAAGCAAAAACAGAAAAGAGAGACCTGGACGTAGTGTGGCTTGATCTGGCAAACGCATATGGATCTGTGCCCCATGAGATGATACAGTTGGCTCTTGAAATGTACCATGTACCAAAGAACATCCGCGACATGCTCAAGAAGTACTTCAATGGCTTCTCAATGCGGTTCTCTACCAAGGAGTACACAACAGACTGGATCAACTTGGAAGTGGGTATTGCAATGGGCTGTGCAATTTCCCCAATACTGTTCGTGCTGGCAATGGAACTCATCTTGAAAGCAGCAACAAACAACGCGAGACAAACGGACCTTGGCGATGGATACAAAATGCCTCCTCTCAAGGCCTTCATGGATGACACTACAGTGATTTCATCCAGAGAAGACGAGACACGTCATGTGCTGGAGAGGCTGGACGACATAGTTGCCTCATCCAGAATGAAGTTCAAGCCAAAGAAATCACGGAGTCTCTCACTGAGGAAAGGAAAAGTGGCCGGATCTGTGGTCTTCAGTGTTGCCAACCAGGCCATTCCAACAGTCACAGAAGAACCAGTCAAGAGCCTTGGAAGATGGTATGATGATACGCTGAAAGACACACAAAGAGCAAAAGAAACCAAGCAGATGGCGGAGGAAGGCTTGGAGACCATTGACCAGTGTGGGCTCCCTGGCAAATACAAGGTCTGGTGTCTGCAGTTCATGCTGATACCAAAGCTCCTATGGCCTCTGATGATATACGACATCTGCACCAGCATAGTGGAGGCAATGGAAGCCAAAATCAACAAGTTCACAAGGAAATGGCTTGGTGTCCCACCCTGTCTGACTGACATAGCGCTGTACTGTCGCCAAGCAAAGCTGAAACTACCACTGAAATCTATCCTGGAGGAATACAAAGCAGGGAAGATCAGACTTCAAAGCATGCTGGAGGACTCAGGAGACAAGGTGGTAGAAGCAATCAAGCCCCAGCTGAAGACAGGCAGAAAATGGAAAGTTCAAGAGGCGATGGATTCTGCAAAAGAAAGTCTCAAGATCAGAGAAATAACAGGACACACACAGACCAACAGACAAGGACTGGGGGTGACCAAAACTGAATGGTGGTCAAAGGCCAAAGGAAAAGCCAAAAGAGACATGATGATTCAGGAGATGAGAAAAGAAGAAGACCAAAAAAGACTCCAAAAAGCAGTCCAGCAGAGCCAGCAAGGGCAATGGACAACGTGGGAGAATGCACTCCAAAGAAGTCTCACTTGGAATGACATTTGGCACATGGCCCCTCTCAGGATCAGCTTCATTCTCAGATCTGCATATGACCTTCTGCCCTCAAATGCAAACCTGGTGAAGTGGGGGAAAGCAGACGATCCTGCATGCCCCCTCTGCCATGAAAAACAAACAGTGGAGCATGTCCTAAGCTCATGTAAAGTAGCCCTGGCTCAAGGAAGGTACACATGGAGGCACAACCAAGTGCTCAAAGAGATTGTACAAGTAGTCTGGGCTAGTACCAACACCACAAAAGGGAAAATCAGGACTCCAAAAGCACCCGCAACATTCTTCACGGCAGGAGGCAGCAAATCATGGCCAAGAAAAACAGTGCCACTCGAAACATGCAGGCAGAGTCTGCTGGACGGGGCAGATGACTGGGAGTGCACTGCAGACCTCCCAGAATGGAAGAGTCACCCTGAGATCATCAGCAAGAGTGGCATGAGACCAGACATAGTAGTCCACTCTAAGTCAACCAAGCAGCTGATCATGATCGAGCTCACGGTGCCATATGAGAACAGAATGGAGGCAGCTCAAATCTACAAGACTGAAAAGTATGCTGATCTGGCAAACAGCCTGAGGAGAGAACGCTATCAGGTCAAAGTCCTCACTGCAGAAATTGGAGCTAGGGGGTTTGTAGGAACGTCTGCATACAGCCTCATGAAACAGCTCTCAGTTGCAGGGAAGGAAAAAACCAGAGCCCTGAAAGCAATGGCAGAAGCGGCAGAGAGGTGTTCAAGCTGGATCTGGTCAAGGAGGAACAAAAGTGAACTTCATAAGGCTTAATTTCCCTACAAATATCAGGTGTCCCTGTGGCTCAGTGGTTAAAGCGCGAGTCATTAAGTGGAAAATGAGCATGTCCAGAGGGTCATGGGTTCGAATCCCAGCCATGGCTCGTCCCAAGATGGGAAAAAAAAGGGGCAGCAGAGGGACATCCGGAGTCATGAACCGGGTGTGGCCCAACCCCCCTAGAGTGTCAGGAGATAAGGGCCGAAACACTTGCTTGAAGGGGGCTTCTCTTCTGAGGACTCTCTGCTGCCACGCTCTCCACGAGTTTCTTTCTACTAACGATGTTAGAATTGGACATTCAAAAATAATATGTTGGATAGATAATGGGAGACCACAAGTGCAATCTACATCCTTAGAAAATTTGGTTTTCCATGAGTTTAAACGCATTTTATAAATTATACTGGACAATGATCTTTGACATAATAACACTGTCGTTTTTGCAGGAAGTTTTCATTGTTCATACAATTTTCTAATAGAGAAATGATTTCATGTTTATCCAGTTTCAATCCACTATCTGGATTTTTCTAAGAGCACCCTCTTTTGCTAATTTATCAGCTATTTCATTTCCATAGATACCACAATGAGATGGGATCCAGTAAAACTCTACAAAAGTTCCTTTCGCCATAACAACCATATACCATTTTCTTTCCAACTACAATAACCACCTTCACACTCCCTCTTCCCCCTACTCGAGGTCAGAGCACACCACCATCCCCCCTCCCATTATCGCTTCGGCGCAACAGCCATCCTTCATATGAAAAGAGGGGCATACGAAATAATTTTCTTCTCCAATCAAAAGAAAAATAAGAATAAACAAAAACCTATTATAATCCTCATCAATTTTCATAGATACAAACTTATGGTTTGACACGATAATTATCAGAATTTAAAACAGCACATTTTTTTAAATTCATTTTCAACAAACGACGGAAACACAATGCAATAAAAACAACAACCGCCGCACATACTGACATTCGGCGCGCGCGCGCGCGCATGACGATAACCTCTCGCCTGAAACAGTAGCGCGCGTCAAGCATATGACACCTCCCTCTCACTCCTTCCTCCCTTGTCTACAAGCCGGCGCGATTTACGGCCCCGTAGATCCTCTGTTTTTCATACTAAACTGAATCGCGCTTCTCACATTTCGCCTATGTACAAACGACGCGTTTCGATCCAGAATCATCTACCTCCAACTCCCTTCTTCAATAAACAACCTGCCCTACACTTCTCACCTGGAGTTACGATGACCAACGAAGACAATACAGGACAAACACCCGCCAGAGCAGCTCCAGACCGGGGAAACCCTCCCTCCCTTGAAGGCGTGGACACTGGTGGCAGACACCGACACACCGATAACTTCTTCTGGGAATCCCGAGCTGTCACAAGGACACACCGATGGGTTTCCTGGCAGCCCACTAAACAAAGTGGCAAAACCGCCTCACCGAACGCTGGATCAGAAGACCTCCGTCTCGAGCCAGGAGTCGCAAACAACTGAATCAGACAGTCAAAAAACAGACGACACTTAGAGTTGACAGACATCATGAAACTGACAAGGCCACACCCTGACTTCGACCAATCATCAATAGGTTGCCCAGGGAACGGCACGACAAAACTCCAGATAGGGGCATAGATAGAGGCAGTCGTACACAGACTCGAAACACCAACCTGCCAGAAACCAATCAGCAATAAGTCACCTAGGGTGACGACACCACACTTCCCAATATGGGAACAACTGTGTATCGGCACAGACTCTAGATTATAAATCCCTCCAATCATTAGTCAATAACCGCCAACAGCTTGTACACAAATGTGGACACAACCATATACAAGCACCGATCTCCAATAGTTGGTCAACCAATCACCCATAAATCACCAAGGCAACAGATCACAAAATCACAAGAATGGATACAGCCAAACATAGGCACAAAAAACTTCACCATCTTTGGTTGATCACCTATCAACAATGACTCGACCAAACAACACACACACACACACACACACACACACACCACACACACACACACACACACACACAAATAAAACATGCATCGTAACTCCCAAATATCGACACGGGAAAAAGAAAGAACTGACCGCTGCAATTACTCCGCCTTACAATATGCGTAATTATGTCCCTTGAATGTCCGTGCGTGACAATGACTCTCCCTCCATCTCTTTCTGTCTCTCTCATCTCTCTCTCTGGCCAAGATTGAATTAAAGAATGACATCAGGGTGAGCTGTATTTTTCCGTAACAACTGTGTGTCACAGCCTGGCTATGGCAAAGGAAAAACACAATGTAAAAAAATATCACATATATAATTATCTTCAACTCCTTTTCTCAAGTTGAGTCACTACTGGCCAAGCTTAAAAGATGCAATTACCAAAATTATGATCATTCTTTTTATTATTGTCATTATTATTATAATTGTTATTATTAATAGTATTGTATTACTATTATTATTCTTGTTATTATTATTATTATTATCATCATTGTTGTTGTTATTATTATCATTATTATTATTATTATCATTACTATTATTATTATTATCAACTATATAGCACATACCTTCGGTCAGAGACCAATCTCACATTAAGTTGTTTCCCGTGTCATTCAGTCAAATATCAGTCACTCAGACTTTTTCTTTCCCCCCTTTTATATATAAATCTGTATCCGTTTGAAATGAGCGGAAGACTTGTTTTCGTTGAATGAAATTTGTTATTCAAGCATAATTTAAGAATTGAACGAGATTTACCCGGTGAACACGATGATTAAATTAACTACCGGTTATAACGTTGATGGAGATAATTATACGAAGAAGCAGTGTGTTCAAATTCAGCCAGGCGTTGGCCGTCAGTGTTCCTGTTCAAGACACAAACCTGGGTGTGACGTCAAATCATTTCTACAGCGACGAGTGAGCACGTAATGACCGCCACGGATGTCCTGCTCAGAGTGATTCGGATTAATCGTCGTTTTCCCCTGGTAAGTATGGCTTCATTCTAAATTCATTTTTCGTGTGCCTTTAGTCGGGAGGTAATTCCATGAATGGCTGCCATATCTAATCCAGTGTCGATCCCATAGTTTACCATTACTCTGCACCTATGTTTATGAGCTTTGACAATTGAAAAGAACCGTTCTTTCCCTGTACCTCATGGGTCCTGTTTTTATACCATATTCTTTTGGTGTAACACAATGCACAAGTTCTCCACTTTATATCTCTCTAGCTGCAACAGTAACACCTGGGTGCCATGTCTGATTTGTCTTAACACTGAGTACATAATACATGCTTAGTGGGCTTAGTATATGAAAGGAACAGTTCTATCCCCGCCCTCTTAAATTCTGTTCTCAGTATGTACCTTATCAGACGTGACACACTGCACAGTTTCTTCACTACAAGACTCTCCAGCTGAAGTGCAGACATGTGGGAATCAGCTCTGGTTTGTTTTGATACTGCACTATGTACAATGGTGTATACATTGCCTTTAAACTTTACATCATCTTTCAACACGTTGTGCAAAGTCTGTCCCCTCTGTCATGCGAGTAATGACTGCACCTGAGATGTCTTAAGAGTCGTACGTTTTAGGGTTATGCCATGCAAGTCTGGCCCTTACACTTAATAAGTCAACACAGTATTGATATCCCATGTCTCACAGTACTGTGACAATGACGGCTTGCACTTGACAGTTCAGCACAGTATTGATATCCCATGTCTCACAGTATTGTGACAATGACGGCTTGCACTTGACAGTTCAGCACAGTATTGATATCCCATGTCTCACAGTATTGTGACAATGACGGCTTGCTTCAAAAGGCTCCTTTTAATCGCCTCCAAACTGTAGGATGTCTATCGACTGAACGTAGCCTTGTTTTTCAGCTAATCACATATTGTGTTAGCCTCCAGATTTATGGAGCCTTCCTACGACATTTGAAACACAAGCATTCAAAGAATGTATAATGTTATTCTGCTCACAAACTTTTACCATGGTTTTACATATGTCTTATGTCTTGAGTGTTGCTGGCCTTCAGAAACTTACCAGTACATAAGCAACGTTCCCATTCCTTCCTGACTCACTGTACACCTGCCCGAGAGCAGACTGGCAGATGTGTTCAGCTTACCTTGATCAATGGGTGAACCTCCCCTGCAGGACTGGGAAGGTGTACGCATGTATAATACTACTAGAAAGCTGCTCCTCTAGGCCAGTCTCAGTGGGAACAGGCAGGTACAATAGTCGACGCATGACTGGGTATCAGGTTTGCTGGGATCAGTCCAGCACAACAAAATACCCTATAGCCTGGTCTCCCTGAATCGCTGTTCTCGAGCTGTGATGCTGAAAGTAGAAACTGTATACAAAACCTCTTTTTTCCCCTGAATCTGAGAAAGCGACAAGAGCACAAGCAGAGGAGTCAGCTCTGACGGTAATACCTCTTTCAATCCGTGCCTTCAACCTGGACGCAACTACCTCTGCTGTAGAGTAAGTCCTCAATGGCTTGCAAACCGACTGTATCAAGTATCAATTCAGTATCGATTTACCATTCTGTGTCCATATTGCTATGACGTGACAATCAATGAACAAAGCTGTCAAGTCAAGCAACATGTGCAGCACCAACCCAAACATTTTGAAACATTGCTCAAGTATGCTGGATGCTATCAAGGCAATCTTTCTGAGTGATCCCAAAGAACAATTATCCAAAAAGGCTGTGGACACGTGCTCACACACCCATACACACACATGTGTACACTTACCACACACACATGCAATGATGATAATGGCACAACCAATGTTAGGCAGGTACTCAAGGTCTGACCAGCGCGCTGTGCTAATGCATAGGTCAGACATCTGCTTAGTCGTAGCCATGAGACCTTCTTCTTAGATTCTCTCATCTTAGTCATTAATTCTTTAATCTATCAGCTTTAAATCATGCGCAGTGTGGTCTCAAAACTTAGCGAATGGTGTGTAGCGTATATGGACTAGTCCGCACGCAGTGACGCCTCCTTGATGAAACTGAAACTGTAGACACGTGCCATTCTTTCCTCACACTTGTTAATGGAGGTTTCAAACATTTGTAAAGTTTCTGGGTATCATCTAGGCACGCATTGAACTGGTATCTTTGTCCTTGCGCTTAAATCGTAAAAACAAAAGTGTGTTCGGGGTGGACAGGCACATAATAGTATGCATCCTTATGATCAAGAGAGCCATGAACTAGTCCTTGCTAAACAAACTAACAGCTGCATTTCATGTATCCATTTTGAAATGAGTTTAATAAGTACTTTCTTCATATAGCTTCTTTCAGTTCAGTATCAGTCTATAGAGCCATCTTTTTCTTTTCGCAGACCAACTGGTGATAATACGACTTACAGCTAGTAAAGAAAATGGTGCTATATAACATAATATTTATAACTTTTCTACCGAATAGTTTGTCTGCCTCTGCTTCAGTGACATCACTCACATTACCATTCGTCCTCGTCTGCTGAACTGACATTGATGGATTCCAGTTTTAGACCTGATTCAATTTCCAAAATCTCAGGATCACCAGTGAGGTTTCTTCACACTTTTGGAACTTTTCAACAAATATTACCAGCTTCAAACTGTGTGCTTCATTTTCCGATATTTGAATAGAAGCAGGTGTCGACAGTAAAAAGTATATTCCCCCCTTTTTTCCATATTTTCTAACTTCATTTTTTTCAGTTTTTTGTGTTGTTCTTGTTTTCAGTTTTTGGAATGCACCATCGTTTATCATATCCCTTTCCCTTGAGGATAAACGACGTGGCATTTTCAATTTCTCTGTTCTTCCCCGGCCTGTGAAAAGGGAAGAAGGTTCTGTGTCTCTGATGAAACCATTTTGCATCCCACGTGGCATTCCCAGGAGTGCAGCCAGAATCTGCCAGATGAACTTCTCTTCAACGTTTTACCATTTTCTTAGCCATTATTTGAGATGTCGGAAGTCGATTACCATATACCTTAAAGAAGGAATTCACGGACGTACGAAGACAATTTACATATTTGTCACTAGAAGTCGGAGACTCATTTTATCAGCTGTACTTGAACGCAATTTTTCAGCCCCCCGACAAGATTTCCTGTGAGCATATCTTAGATTTCGGTTCTCTCTCTCTCTCTCTCTCTCTCTCTCTCTCTCTCTCTCTCTCTCTCTCTCTCTCTCTCTCTCTCTCTCTCTCATGTCATTTGCTTGCAAATTTTTCTCACGTCTCCGTTTCTCTTAATTTGGTAATCACCCTCTGGAGAATCTTGTTTTCTTCGTTTCTAATGTTCTTGTCTGTTTGGTGTTGGTTGTGACGTCATGCAAGACACATTTGTCAAAATCTCAATTGTCTGTTTTGTACTGTGTATTTAGAAGGCATTACTTTGAACTTAGTAGTGTGTGTGTGTGTGTGTGTGTGTGTGTGTGTGTGCGCGCGCGCGCGCGCGCGCGCGCGCGTGCGTGCATGCGTGCGTGTTCGTGCGTGCGCGCGCGCGCGCGCGCGCGCGTGTGTGTGTGTGTGTGTATTTAGAAGGCGTTACTTTTATTTTAGTAGTGTGTGTGTGTGTGTGTGTGTGTGTGTGTTTAGAAGGCGTTACTTTGAACGTTGTAGTGTGTGTGTGTGTGTGTGTGTGTGTGTGTGTGTGTGTGTGTGTGTGTGTGTGTGTGTGTGTGTGTTTGCGTATATGTGTGTGTATCTAGAAGGCGTTACTTTGAACTTTGTAGTGTGTGTGTGTGTGTGTGTGTGTGTGTGTGTGTGTGTGTGTGTGCGCGCGCGCGCGCGCGTGCGTGTGTGTGTAACCCTCAAAGCATATTGATTTCTTTTATCTATATACTGTATTCTGCTTTTTCTCCTTCTGATAACTTCCGATTGAAAAGGTTTCCGTCTTTTTCGACTCTCATCAAGAAATTCCTTCTGTTCGTTTTTTTTTTCTGTATATTGTAATTTTTTCACACCGCTTCGTCTAATTTCTGTTTTAACATTTTGAATTCTCTAAGGGTTAGTCTCAGAAGACAGTTTGTTGGTCGTACATTCACTTTTAAGATATAAATTGCTACCTTTATCACCAAACATGATTTTATTTTATACAGATAAACCAACTTTGAACATGAATATTTAAATTTTGCAAAAAATAAAAAGGCATTACTCTTTTCATATATTAAAGTAAATGCACTTAACACCAGTAATGACAGTTCTGAAGATCTAACACTATGTACGAAGAATTCCACATGTATTTTACAACTGTAAGTGCGGACTGGCTGGCCTCGCGAGGTTGGAAAATGGACTAATACGTTCTTCACGTGCAACGCTAAAAGGCATGCACATGGAATTCTTTTCTGGTTTTAAGCTGGGTATAAACAGTTATTTTTATCAAACACACATATTGGTTTATGCGCAAACTGATGCTTTACTGAGGTCAATGGTTAGCATAGTGCCACGAACAGTCCTTGCACACACACACACACACACACACACACCACACACACACACACACACACACACACACACACACACACATACACACACACACACACACACTCAAACACACACACACACACACACACACACACACACACACACACACACACACACACACAGTAACACACATACACAATCATGCACACGCACACACACACACATGAGAGAGAGAGAGAGAGAGAGAGAGAGAGAGAGAGAGAGAGAGAGAGAGAGAGATCCATCCATACACACTCACTCTCTCTCTCTCTCTCTCTCTCTCTCTCTCTCTCTCTCTCTCGCACACACACACACACACACACACACACACACACACACACACACACACACACACACAACACACACACACACACACACACACACACAGACGCCCACACATGCACACACACAGAGAATCAAACACACACACAAATACCTACCCACGCACACTCGCGCGTCTTCGATCAAAATCTGGAAATCAGTCGCAGCCCATGTCATCAATCATGTGTGTCAAATGAAATCTGCAAGCGGGGAGCAATAAATCATTGCGTCGGTGCAAGATGTCAGTACAAGACAGGTCACGAGGTTTCTGTCATGGTTTACGAGGTTTCTGTCGTGGCTTTCCCTGAACTTAATGAATGCAGGCCACGCTTCGCTCTTTTTATACGTGTATAAATGGTAACTGACTCCTGCACCAGTACATTATCAGAGTAACTGTACTGACTTTTCATACATACTGTTCTTTGGAATGTTCTCTGGAACTTAAGACCAAAAAGAATAGTCTTTACTCAGGTCACTTCAACAGTGCATGTGATTTGTAAAGTCTTGAAAGCTAGTTTAGTTTAGAATGTCATACGTATGTCAAGACTAGAAGACTACAACTACTACAACTACGATTACTACGATTACTACTACTACTACTACTACTACTACTACTACTACTACTACTACTATTACTGCTGCTGCTGCTGCTGCTGCTGGTACTGCTAGTCCTGCTACTACTGCTGCTACTACTACTACTTCTACTGCTGCTGCTGCTGCTGGTACTGCTAGTCCTGCTACTACTGCTGCTACTACTACTACTTCTACTGCTGCTGCTGCTGCTGGTACTGCTAGTCTTTCTGCAGCTGCTGTTACTACTACTACTACTTTGATGCTGCTGCTGCGGTTACTAAACCACACTCACTCTGGGAGCAAAGGTTGTCACATAGACACACACACACGCGCGCGCGCGCGCGCACACACATACACACACACACACACACACACACACACACACACCACACACACACACACACACACTTACGTACACACACACAAACGCACGCACGCACTAATGCACGCGCGCGCGCTCGATCGCACGCGCGCGCGCTCGATCGCACGCGCGCGCGCTCACACACAACACACACACACACGAACGCACGCACGCACTAATGCACGCGCGCGCTCCATCGCACGCACGCACGCTCACACACAAAACACACACACACACACACACACACACACACACACACACACACACACACACACACACACACACACACAGAGTGAGAGAGACAGACAGAGAGAGACAGACACAGAGAGAGAGAGAGAGAGAGAGAGAGAGAGAGAGAGAGAGAGAGAGAGAGAGAGAGAAATGCATTTTTTCATTTATAACCACGATAAAGTCGTAAATGTAAACAATCTCAATAACTTTAAACGAAGGGGTAAGAAATCTGGATGTACCGCTCTGTGTCTTTTATGTTTCTCAAGTACACCTTGGATAGAAGCGAGGAATTTTCACACCACTTGTGTAAATCAACTAAGGAAACCAGAAAAAGACGCTCCGGACTACATGTCGCTCATCCACGCACCAAATTTTTGAACTTTTCCAGAGAAGAGCGAACGGCTGTGCACCAATTTATAATGGTATTTCTTAATATTGGCTAACTCGTATCTAGGGATTGAATTTGTAAATTTTCCTTTAGCTAAATTTCGTGTTGCGAGAAAGCCCTCTGGCTGCTCTTTCCAACAAATGAACAGCTGTTTGGTCCGTATCATGACATAAGAAAAAAAAGTAAAAAGAAGGAAGAAGAGGAAGAAAGAAAGAAAGAAAGACAAACAGAAAGAAAGAAAGAAAGAAAGAAACAAGAAGAAGAAGAAGAAGGAGGAGGAGGAGGAGCAGAAGAAGAAGACTACGACAACGACAACGATGACAACGACGATGACGACGAGGAGGAGGAGAAGAAGAAGAAGAAGGAGGAGGAGGAGGGAGGAGGAGGAGGAAGAAGAGGAGGAGAAGAAGAAGACTATGATGACAACGACGACGACGACGACGACGACGACGACGACAAAGAAGAAGAAGAAGGAGGAGGAGGAGGAGGAGGAGGAGGAGGAGGAGAACACGAACAAGAACAAGAACAAGAAGAACAAGAACAAGAAGAGCTGTTTTTTTCTTTCTACCCAACGAGAAAGAGCAATCACAGGTCTAAATTATGTTATGCAGAACTTCATTGAAAAAAAGTCAGCATTTGAGTTTAAGGTCGCACTGACCTTGTGAGCCAATGCCACGATAAAGAGTGTAGATAAGACAAAGGGGAGAACTTCGTCATCTTTAGAGATAGGCAGAATCCAGGGCTTTGTCTCTGTGTCCAAATGGTCGACTGTGTTGTCGTGTCAAACGTATTCGTGCAAATTGTACAGGCTTGTGGAAGAATGAAAGGAAGGAAGGAAGGAAGGAAGGAAGGCAGTGAAATAGGAAACAATGTAAGAAGGAGGGAACTGAGTCAGACAGAAAGTTAGGGAAGAGGAAAGCAGAATGGAAATTGGGGGCAGAAGCTAGGAAAGAACAGTACGTTGGAAACCAGGAAAGAATGGACAAAGACATGAAGAAAAGGACGTAGGGATTGGACAGCAGAGAAGGTAGGAAGAAATCAGAAAGAAATGTAAGAAGGAAGGAAGAAAAGAAAGAATTAAAAAAGAAGAAGAAAAGTTGGAAAAAGTAAGAATTAGAGCAAACAGGGAAAATGAAGAAAAGTTAAGGTGGAAAGGAAAGAAAAGAATGGAAAACAGGAGAGAAAAACAAAGGCAGGAAGTAAAAAAAAAAGAAGGCGGAGGGAACGAAAGAAGTATAATGGAAAGAAGGGAAAAAGAAGATAGGAAGGGCGGAAGAAAGAAAGGAAGGAAGGAAGAAAATACAGGATGACGGAAGAAAGCAAGGTAAGAACGAAGGAAGGAATGACAGACGGAAGATAGGCCTGAGACAGAAAGCAAGAAGTAGGAAAGGCAAGAAAGAAGACATACAGGAAATGAAGGAGGGAAGGAGAAAGAACGGAAAGCACTAAACTAGGAGTAAAGAAGGGAAAGAAGGAAGACAGGAAGGAAATAAGAAAGAAGGGAAAGAACGATGAAGAAATAAAGAAAGAAAGCATACATTGTGCAGGCAAAACACATTGAGCACAGGGATCAGTGAACCCTGCTGCCACAGACCAAACAGAGAAAGATAGAGCAATTAGTTCATGGCCAAAATTATTAGTTGTACTGATAATCAGGCAGGCTGACAAAAGAATAGAGGGAAACATAGACACACACACACACACACACACACACACACACACACACACACACACACACATACACACACACACGCATGCATGCGTGCATGCAGCCATCCATTTTATCCAATTATCCATCGATCCATCGATCCATCCATCCACCCATCCATCCATCCACCCATCCATCCATCAATACACGCTCATTTACATGTTGTTGTTCGTCCTTCGGTTTCGAAGATGACCATGACTTCAATCTCAGATGGAAGATCGCTGAGTGTGGGTCCGCAGGTGGCTGGTGAGGCTGATCTGGGCCCGGAAGGAAAACGCCCACATGTGGGACACACGTGGCTGGGTGCTACAGTGGAGGTGGAGGTAGCTCTAGCCTTGCGCGCGGCTCGCTTTTTCTCAGCTTCTACATACATACACACACACATACATACATGCATACAGGCAAGCATACATAACTATTTACACAAATATACTGAGAGAGAGAGAGAGAGAGAGAGAGAGAGAGAGAGAAATTGCTGGTCGGTAGATTCATTGGAGATAAAGCACAAGCCCATGGTTGTGACTAAAATCAACAGCAGCAGCATCACGAACAATCTAATATGAAAAAAAAAGATTAAAAGCAAGCGTGTGCCTATGTTTTGAACTAGATTTCCAGAAGCCCCCAGTATGAAACCTCTGTAAATCTGGAACAGACGTTAGTATCAGAGCACACTGAATATACCAGACCATCCTTGAAGATATTTCATCATGCTGACATTAGTGCTTCTGTTTGCTTCTCTCTGTCTGAGTAAGTATTTACACCATTGTAATGTTGTTGTTGTTGTTGTTGCTGTTGTTGTTGTAGTTGCTGTTGTGCTTGTTGTTATTGTTGTTGTTGTCGTTGTTGTTATTGATGATAATGATGATGATAACGATTTGTTCCTCTCGCTCTCTCTCTCTCTCTCTCTCTCTCTCTCTCTCCCTCTCTCAGATATAGTCTCAAGAGGTGAAAATAAGTTGTTTGCCGACCGTGTCATTTGGCTCAAAAATGGAATTCATTTCTTGTTTTTGTCTTTTGGGAGATATTAAGGGGGGGGGGGGAAATCCTGTTAAACTAAAGTATTACAATGACCCATGTATCTTGAAATTGGCTTTTCTCTTGTCATCAAGAAATGAAAGTGCTACTTCCAATCTAGAGCTATATGTCTATACAACTCCGAAAATACTGGATGCTGATATGATGTCTGAGACGGGAAATAACTCGTGTAGACTTGTTGTAACAAGGGAGGTGACCTGAATAAACACCATGACTGCAGGTGATCAGCAACGGTTTCGCAGAATGTTAAAGTATGTCAATAATTCTACCGCATGTTGGCGACGATGGCCGAGATGGAGACATTTTCCTGGGTTGGAATCCCATCCTCGTCGCCAAAATGTGTCTGACAGGAAGAGTCGGGGATAGCCTGCCACGTAGGCTCTGGAACTCCTGAAAAATCATCTTCAGTATCTGTATCATCATAAAACAGTATTAACCCATATATGCCCAATCTTTTTTTACCAAACATTTCTCAAAATGTTTGTTTTTAGGTTTTATTAACATATCTAACACTCATTTTGACACAAGTTTAGTAAATTGTGATTTTGAGCATAAAATGTTAGCGTCCGTTTTTAGGGACAGCGGGCTCAAGTGGGTAGGGTTTTTAAGCAGCATCACACAGTAAACACAGGCACTTGTTTCTTTCCAGTTCTCCTTTTATTGTTTCAAAATGAACTCAACATGAAAATTAGTCTTTAAAATTCAAATGTGAACAATTTTCATCTCCACCCCACTTATCCCAGCCTTTTCCTGTGCCCCTTCCCTCCGCCCTTAGTCCCCGCTCCCCCATCCCGACCCTGCACACACACACACACACACACACACACACACACACACACACACACACACACACACACACACACAACACACAGAGTATTTTGTTTAGATACAGTTCTCACACTTGCATTACCGTGAATGCTAGAAATGGCACAAGAAAAAAATCTTGACATCGCTAGGCAAAGGCGAACAAAACCCTCCTGGCCCATTCATTTTGCTGGGAACTCCTACTAGCGCGTATGAAATAAGCTGAGGCACTTGTCGTGCACGCCTACCTGGCACTTCTGGCACCTGCAGTATGCCTTCTTTCCACAGTGGCCACATGTCAGTTGGGTCTTCCATGGCTGGGTGATGTGTCCACCCTGTCAAAGCGAACCTCTGGGGGCACCCGTTTGCTCACTTTCAAGGTGGGTTGTCTCAGACGTCCAGCAGAAGATGCTTGTGTTGCTCTGAGAAGGTAGACCCTGGCTATGGAACGCCTGATGGTGAGAAGATCCTTGGGGTCTGTAGCTGATGCTGGTGTGGCTCTGTAGACCCTGGCTATGGATCGCCTGATGGTGAGGAGATCCTTGGGGTCTGTAGCTGATGCTGGTGTGGCTCTGTAGACCTTGGCTATGGATCGCCTGATGGTGAGGAGATCCTTGAGGTCTGTAGCTGATGCTGGTGTGGCTCTGTAGACCCTGGCTATGGATCGCCTGATAGTGAGGAGATCCTTGGGGTCTGTAGCTGATGCTGGTGTGGCTCTGTAGACCCTGGCTATGGATCGCCTGATGGTGAGGAGATCCTTGGGGTCTGCAGCTGATGCTGGTGTGGCTCTGTAGACCCTGGCTATGGAACGCCTGATGGTGAGGAGATCCTTGGGGTCTGCAGCTGATGCTGGTGTGGCTCTGTAGACCCTGGCTATGGAACGCCTGATGGTGAGGAGATCCTTGGGGTCTGCAGCTGATGCTGGTGTGGCTCTGTAGACCCTGGCTATGGAACGCCTGATGGTGAGGAGATCCTTGGGGTCTGTAGCTGATGCTGGTGTGGCTCTGTAGAGATACCAAGCCTGCTGGACGCTGACATCAACACAGAAAGCAAACAGCGGCCACCACCATTTCTTCGAGCGGACGGAGATCCTGTACTTGTCGATATTCTGATCCATCCGATCAACACCCCCCATGGTCTGGTTGTAGTGTTTGACCAGAAATGGCTGCGTTATGTCTACTCGCTGTCGTTCAGCTCTAGACCAACGCGTGGCTGTTTGGACTGGTTCAACTCCCACCTTGATGGACACTGTGTTGACTACATTGTTGTCGTGCCAACGCACAACCAAAACCTGCCTTGGTATCCGTGGCGTAGTCAAAGGATCCTCGCTTGGTCTTCTCCATCTCCTTTACAGGCTTCAGTGGGTACTCTTGCAGTCTGTTAGCACAGATCATTCTTTGCAGGCAATGTTTTTTCTTGGTGACGTGGTCGACTAACTGGAGGCTTGTAAACAAGTTGTCAAGGGTAAGATGGAAGCAACGACCTTCCTCCTGCTGAAGCTCGGCTATCAAATCGACAACCACCGACCCACCCATGCCAAGACCTGGGACTTCGGTTTATCGTCCTCTGGCACCTTGGTATGGCTCTGTCTGCAGGAGGTAGCCCATTGGTGTTGCCAGTGACCAAATCTTGTAGCCAAAACGAATGGGCTTTCCGCGAATGAATTGTTTAGCACCATGCCGTCCATAATACGGAATCATGGACTCATCTACGCTGAGGTTCTGAGTCTCCAGCTTCTTGAAGTAGAGCAAGAATCTTTCGTTCAACATTGTCAGCAGGTGTCGGACTTTGCTCATTTTGTTTGTAGGATGCTGTTGTCACACACATGAAGGTATCTCATCATCTCATCAAATCGGTTTCTTGTCATCGCTGCTTTGATGGCTGCATTGCAAACATCATCATCACAGCTCCAGAACATCCTTCTCCTGGGAACAGGCTGTAACCTGAAATAAGACGAATGGCCAAGAAAACCTTCACCTCTGATGGAGAGGTGGAGAAGGTGTTGTTGCCCTTTGACCTAGCATACTCTTTTGACATTTCAACAATAATATCAATAACATCGTCAGCAAAAAAAAAGATACAAAAGTTCAGCTGGTGAAGTTGGCAGACGGAACGGGCCTTGAGTTTTGTCATTCCAGAGGAAGCGTTCTCTCTGCCTTTAAGAAAGGTCTACTCTTCTCCAGTCTCTTTCAGGCATGTCTCTGGCTTTCTTTTTGGAAGTTGGTGTTGCAGCAGGGGGCTTCTTCCTTTTTTGTGGATTTGATAAGTGTTGGCTTGGGACAGATGGTCCTGCTGATGTCGATGGTACTTGGTGCTCAGTGAGGGAAAAGTCTGTCTCAGCTTCTATCGATTCCTGCACACACACACACACACACACACACACACACACACACACACACACACACACACACACACACACACATTTTGAGTCATCACATTTAGTACAAGGACGTTACACTGACATCAAACACAAAGACACAAATACACATACACACTCACACACACAAACACACACACGAACAGAGATAGAGACAGAGGGGGGAGGGAGAAAGAGATACAGATTTGCCAATGTTTCTCACTTTCACTGTGTAATGTGAACAAATTATGCAGTTTCAGTTTATGTAAGCGTGATCAAGTACTAAGGACTTTCGTCATGTACGTAAAAAGCAAACGATTACTCACAGTGTTACTGCATTTTTCGTCTGAGTCCAGACCTTCTCGCACACCATTCCTCAGAAATGTTACTGTTGCTGCAGCCATCAGCTGACGTCTGTTCAAGTTTGAAAGAGTGCCTCCTCCGTCTTCCTCGCCATTGTCCTCGTCTGTATCGAACCCTCCCTCCTCAGGTGGATCAATGCTGCAATTGTTGCTTCTTGAAAGTCAGCATCATCTTCAAGGATGCTAATGGCCTCATGAACTAGGTACTGTCTGAAAAAAACAAACAGGAGAATCCTAAACTATCCACACATATCATAATACATTGATGGAAGCAAAGGAAACAAAACCAACCCCATTTGATGCCGCTGTTCCTGAATAGGGACGCATGTTTATACTAGCATAAGATAAACAGTAATCATTTTCTGACAAAAAGCAAAAATAAGTTTCTGTATTATACTGTAACAAACACTTTCTCTTCATAAAAGTGTATAAAAAATTGAAAATAAGAAAACAGTATGCTTACCAAGGTTGTTGGCTCATTGCTGCACGAAAAACACCTCGTGCCATACAAGTGTCAGCCTCCAGTAAAAACGGCAAGGGCATTCAATGACAACAACTGTTTCTATGTGACAACAGTTACTTCCCTTGTTCAGCTAAAAACAAAATCTGAACAATAACAGGACAGTTGCTGTGGGGGGTGGGTAGGGACAGTGGGCTCAAATGGGTTAAGTTCTGTGAGCCTTCATACCATATTATAATGGTGATCTCAGTTCCAATTTCCTCTCCACGTCTCCATGCCTGTCATGAGCTCGTGCTGAGATCGTCGGTGTTGGCAAGTTCACGGGAGCTGTCACTGGGATGGACGTGGTTGTGGCCCCTGTAGGGGCAGCACTTTGTCACACTGGCTCTGTGACAGAGCTATCATTGTCGTCAACAAGTTGTGAATGAATAGTGCTCTGCGTGTATGACAGGCACAACCGAAGCGACTTGCAGTAGTAGTACACGCTCTCCTCAGGTGGCTGGCCTCATGATGACCTGGCTTTGGTTGCTGGCTGTGACAGGACACGGTCTCGGTGTGGCTGTGCAATAAGTGGACATAGTGAGTGGCCTTGGAGTGTCTGCACTGATGAGGTGCAGAAGATCAGGCAGCGTGGGAGACAGTACGAGGAAGAATGCTTTCCGTTGGCTTTAACTAAATGCCTGTATGTTTCAATATTTTGGATCCTTCGTCTTCTTCGTCATCATGATCATTACCATCATTATCGGCTTCCTTCTCTTCCACCTTCTTCTACTCCTCCTCTTCTGTCTGTCTGTCTGTCTCTCTCTCTCTCTCTCTCTCTCTCTCTCTCTCTCTCTCTCTCTCTCTCTCTCTCTCTCTCTCTTCTCTCTCTCTCTCTCTCTCTCTCTCTCTCTCTCTCTCTCGCTCTGTGTGTGTGTGTGTGTGTGTGAAAGCGCGCGCGCACGTGCGTGTGTGCGTGCGTATGTGCGTGTGTTCTTACGTGCGCACGTGGTTGTGTGTGCGTTTGGTGTGTGTGTGTGTGTGTGTGTGTCTGTGTGTGTGTGTGCGTGCGTGCGTGCGTGCGTGCGTGCGTGCGTGCGTGCGTGCATATACACGTTTGTCCGCAGAGGAATCCTTAGTTGAAGACAAGGGCAATAACTCCTGACCGCCTATCGGTCGCAGGAGGGGAAGGGATGGAACGGCCGCGGTTTGTTTAAACAGCGCACTTCTGCCGACACCTGCCAGCTTCCTCGCGCTAACCTCCCACAAGCTTTCCTCCCTACGCGTAATGTGATACTTACTGTCTGGCTGATAGTGTGGTGAAAACAGGATGCTGTGTTTCTTCATTAATACTTTGTGCCAGAATGCAACGAACTGTGGTCAATTGATGTCACTATATTGTGGGGTCTCTGACTGACAGAACGATACCAAACATGAATGCGTCTTCTTTCATACGCATTGCTGAAAAGCACCACAAAGATTTGCCAACAAAAAACGATTGAAACAGACTAACGAACACGCAAAGTGAATTGAAATTTCAACTTAGAGGAGAGCATGCGTTCCTGAATCTATCACGCTCAACCTGAACCATATTGGACATGCATATCTTTCCTTTACAACTGACAGAAAATTATTCGTGGGACTCCTACCTGACAGCCGGTACTGGGCCAAAATAAACAGTCACTGTCGGCACTGGTCAGCTTCTCTGGGAACACGGTGGCAGTTTCCCTACCACGGCCTAGGCATGTTTTGCTTGTTTATCTGCGTGCTCTACGTGCTTGTGTTGCATGCCGATACTGATTCTATCACAGCCACACCATGCTTTTAGTAAAGCAAGATTTTAGCATGCCTCGCATGTAGATGTCAGTTATAAACAGTGAAATGCGTCCTACCTGACCTTGTGCTGTCGCCCGTTTGAATCATTTGAAACTGATGTCACATATACACACACTAATGCAAACTGTTTTCTCATTTTCATCTTCATGGTGAGCCTACTCACGACTGGAGAGAGAGAGAGAGAGAGAGAGAGAGAGAGAGAGAGAGAGAGAGAGAGCATGCAAACACACACACACACACACACACACACACACACACACACACACACACACACACACACACATTGACAGAAACCACACACCAACAACAGCGGTCGATGGTGACTGACAAACTGACGTCGACACACTTTCATTAGTATCTAAGCATACATCAGACATGTCAACACATTCAAGTGCCGAGTTGGATGTGCTAGCTTTGACTGGTGAGGTTTGTGTAGAGAATGTTCTGGGCTTTTTCACGGGGGTCGATACCGACGGAGAAAATGATGACACACTTTCATCTGTGTGCAAGCAAAGATCAGACTGGTCTAAACATTCTTGAGCAGATCTTTTGACGGGTCGGCTCTTTTTTGTTTTCCGATGACCAAGAAGGCCGGCTGATTGAAAGAATCGACACGATGTACACTGACTCAAAGAAAGACCTGGATTGAAAGTCGTCCAGATTTCTGACATTCTCTCTATGTCACGAGCAGCATTTTCTTTTGTAGTATAACATTGAGAATGTGCTGACATGTGTCTCGTTTTTTTCAGTTTGTGGTAGCATTTTATGCAGATACACTTGGACTGTTTGCCTTCTTCATCACCAGAAATATCTAGACTGAAATACTGCAACAAATCATTGGAGAAGTAGCCTTCTTCATCACCAGAAATATCTAGACTGAAATACTGCAACAAATCATTGGAGAAGCTGACACAAAGCCTAGCGTTTAATTCTTTATCTTGTACCTTTCTGAGCACACGGTTGCCGCACACACGGCACAACAAATCTACACGTCTTTTGTGTTCACTGAAGTTGTGTTCAAACGCCTCTGCCATTGTTGGCGCTACAAACACGCACGCGTACGCACGTACAAAAGATCGGAATGAAATAGGCCTACACGTAAGCAACAAAACTAGCCAATGCAGGGTCGGTCACACACACGCGCGTGCGCGCACACACACACACACACGTGTACAACACACACACAACACACACACACACACACACACACACAACACACACACAGAGCGAGAGAGAGAGAGAGAGAGAGAGAGAGAGAGACAGACAGACAGACAGACAGACAGACAGACAGACAGACAGACAGACAGAGACAGAGACAGAGACACAGAGAGAGGAAAGTAATCGCTTGGTGAAATGTTTCATCTCAGCATCTAGCACCACACACGTACACGGTTTGCTAGCTAACACTGCCTCCATAAATATACATATACACGTGCCGGATCCTGGCCAACTTATGAAAACAAATTTCTCTATGAAAAAAACCCCCTCAAGAACGCATGATGAACCAAAGTTGTATCAAACGGCACAAAGAAGAATCACAACACACAAATCACACACACAGTTAATTATATCCAGTTATGGAGTGTGAGAGAATAATAATCCGTAAAGCACAACAAGAACAGCACAGCATGAGAACACATGCGCTCCCTTGTGCAGAGCTGAGCTACACGCGCGCTGCCGGCTTGTCAGCACTCAGCAGTGAGTCACGCAGCCTGCTTATCGCCTGCCGAGCAGGCAGGAACTAAAGAGCGCGAGATTTTCATCTCCACCGGACAGCTGTGGCGTACACGCGCGCGCGCGCACGTGTGTGTGTGTGTGTGTGTGTGTGTGTGTGTGTGTGTGTGTGTGTGTGTGTGTGTGTGTGTGTGCATGAGACAGAGACAGAGAGACACTTGACACTTTTTTTTGACACTTTGATATTTTATTGTCATTACCAAAGAGGTCTTTTGACAAGGGGGGAGAGGTAACAGAACAATAACATTTCCCTCTTCCTTTCCTGCAAACAAATAGTACACTTTCATTCCTAGTGTGTATCAAATCCAAGGTTAACAAAAACAAATAAATTCGCAACATTTCGTTAGGTCCTCACGCACAGGAGTAATGCAGTAAGGTTAAAAAAAAAAGAAAAAACAACAACAACAACAACAAAACAACAACAAAAAAACTTAAGACTGACTCGACCACCCACTCAATCAAATGATAACATTGTATTTTACTGATCTCTTCCACATGCGATGAATGATAGTGTTCATTCAGATATTTCTTATAATGTATTAATGTATTATCTTACATTTCACTATCCTTCATCTGTCTAATTTTCAATGCTTCCGCGATGAATTTCGCAACTGATTTAATTACAAGTTCATCATCTGATGATAACACGACAGCGACATTTTGTCTTTTCGCAGAGAGAGAGAGAGAGAGAGAGAGAGAGAGAGAGAGAGAGAGAGAGAGAGAGAGAGAGAGAGAGAGAGAGGACTCTGACACTGACACTGACACTGACATCTTTTATTGACATTGACTAATAGCCTTTTTGTCAAGGGGGTACAATGTCTTTTTTGCATAGAAGAAAAGAAAACAAAAGAAAAACTGCAAATTAGGTGTCTAAACAACTAAGCAAAATTAAGAAAATATTTCCATTCCCATCACTCATTTGTGTTTCTTGTGTATGTTCTAGTACAAAATCATTCTCACACAACAACCATTCCCTTCACATACGCACACTGATCCATCCTATCTTCCATAGATTTGCACACACGCATTATATCCTTATCCTCCCTTCTCCCCATTCACACATATTCTCTGTACAGATAATTTATCTGGCTTGATATTATGAAAAACCTTTCACTTGAAAGGGGGTTGAGAGTGCACCAGGGGAAGGCATGTATGAGGGAGAGAAGACAGTGCAGATCGACAGATCGTAAGACGGGAAGCAAATCATCCCAGGATGAAAACCACAGTGGATCGATTAGTGCTTCAGTCGACTCTCCTTCTACCCCGACCCAGAGTGTTGCGGATCAGCAAACTCAGGAACCAGGGGCAAGGAAGCCGAGAATTTTGTGGCCTGCTGCCAACGAGAAGGCAAAGAACAAGGCACTGGAAGAAAAAGTCCAGAAGAAACTGAAAGAAGCTGAGGAGAAGGCCAGCAGAAGTGATGCTAAAGAGATGTTGGGTGAGTTTGCAAAGATCATCTACGAGTCAGCAATCGAAGAGTCTGGCAGCGGTGAGGGAAAGAAGAAAGCACCAGCGAAGAAAGGGGGGCTGAGCAGAAGGCAGAGAGCAGAGAGCGCTAGCAGAACTAAGAAAACAGAAACGAGACCTGAAGAAGCAGAGAAAAAGTGCACCCCCAGAAGAGGAAGAAGGCCTGAAAACCTTGTTTGAAGACCTAAAGAAAAAGAGCAGAGACCTGCAGAGGCAAGAGAGAAGGTGTACCAGAAGAAAAGAAAGCAGAAGAGCACATGAGCAATTTCTGAAGAATCCATATGAAGCAGCTAAGAAATTGTTCGTAGAGGCGCGGAGTGGGAAGTTGAAGTGTACGAAAGAGGAGCTGGACACTCATGTTAAACAGACGTACAGCGATCCAAAAAGGGAGGAGCCACTGCCAGACATGAGAGGCCCCAAGCGTCCAACTGCCCCTGGCGTGAGCTTCCAGCTTGGACCATTCAGAGAGAAAGAAGTGGATGATTTTGTCAGAAAAGCAAGAGCCAAAAGTGCACCTGGAGGAGATGGCGTGTCCTACAAAGTGTTCAAGTACTGTGACAAGCTAAGGCACATCCTTTTCACGATGCTGAGTGAGTTGTGGGATGACAAGGAGCTTGTCGAAGATTGGTGCAGAGCTGAAGGTGTGTACCTACCAAAGGAACAAAATGCAGAGAACATAGGGCAGTTTCGACCTATCTCCATCATCAACGTGGCGTGCAAGATCTTCATGGGAATACTTGCGAAAAGGACGGTGGCATATCTGCAAAGCAACGGCTATGTGGATGAGAGCGTGCAGAAAGCCGGTATACCAGGGATCCCAGGATGCATTGAACATGCTTTCTCCATTTGGGATGCAATCCAGGAGGCCAAGAAAACCAAAGAAAGCCTAAATGTGGTCTGGTTGGATCTGGCGAATGCGTACGGATCCGTACCCCATGAACTGCTGATGAAAGCAATGGAGTTCTTTTACATCCCACACGAGGTGCAAGGCATCATGAGAGAATACTACGGCAACTTCCAGATGCGATTCTCAATCGAAGACTTCACAACCGAGTGGCACCGACTGGAGATTGGGATTGCAGCTGGCTGCACTATATCTGTCATCTGGTTCATCTTGGTGATGGAGATGCTACTGCGATCTGCAGACTGCTCTGAGGAAAAAGCAAAGGTGAGATCACCGAAGAAAGCCTTCATGGATGATGTGACCCTACTGACAAGAGAAGTGGACACAATGCAGAATGTTTTGACCCGGTTGGATGAGCTGATCACTTGGTCCAGGATGAAGTTCAAAGCCAAGAAATCTAGAAGCCTGACTTTTCACAAAGGGAAGCAGAAACAACAGAAGTTCACAATTGCAGGGGAACAGATGCCTACAGTAAAAGATGAACCTGTGAAAAGTTTGGGGCGGTGGTACGCGGGAACTCTGTCTGACAGGAGCCGAGGCGTGGCGATCATGAGGCAGGCTGAAGATGGGCTGAAAGCGATTGACCAGACAAAACTGCCAGGAAAGCATAAGATATGGTGTCTACAGTTTGCCCTCTACCCGCGACTGGCATGGCCGCTGACAATGTACGAAGTCGCCTTGTCGAGAGTTGAGATGATTGAGAGAACTTGCAATACCTACATCAGGAAGTGGCTTGGGCTACCTCGCACAATCAACACATCAGCCCTGTACAGGCAGAAAGGCGCGCTGCAGCTACCCCTCACATCCATCGTGGAGATCTACAAGGCAGGAAAGGTCAGGACAGTGATGATGCTGAGGGAGTCGAGGGACCAAGAGATCAGTGGCAAGCCACCGGATGTCAAAACAGCAAGAAAGTGGAAGGCAGAGGATGCAACCGACGAGATCATCTCTTCATTGGAACATGGCGACATTGTCGGGCCAGTACAGGCTGACAGGGTGGGGCTTGGCAACGGTGACTTCAGACCTTTCAGGAAATTGTCTCAGCGGGACAGAAGAACAGCTGCAACAGGGCAGGTACGAAAGATTGAGGCTGAAAAGCGAGAAGTTCATCTCATCCAGTGTGCCCAGCAAGGACAGACGACCGGGTGGGAAGAGCATGTAGTTGAAAGAAAGATTGGATGGAGTGAGATCTGGAAGTGGAACACATCGAGACTCAGCTTCCTTCTCCGGTCCACCTATGACGTTCTGCCTTCGCCAGTGAACCTAGTCAGATGGAAGGTCCAGGAAGATGACAAGTGTAGGTGCGGCAAACGAGGAACCATGAAGCACATCCTCTCAAACTGCCACCTGGCTCTGAACAGATACACCTGGAGACACAACGAAGTGCTCAAAGTGTTCACCAAGATGGCGAAGGAGCAGGCGGAAGAGGGAAAATACGCTCCTAGGCCACAGAAACACGGACTGGGCATGATCGAGTTTGTGCCGCAAGGAGGCAAGGTTCCTGAGAGAAAGAAGGCGAGTGAAGCCACAGAAGGTCAGAGCGGTGGTCAATGGGAGGTAGCAGCAGACATAGAGGGCTGCAAGAGATTCTTCCCCATCCCAACAACGAAGAAGCCAGACCTGGTGATATGGAGTGAGGAAGAGAAAGAGGTACACCTGGTGGAACTCACTGTGCCTCATGAAGACAATATCAGCGAGGCACACGAGCGGAAAGAAAATCGCTATGAGACTCTTGTTGAAGAATGCAAGGAGGCGAGATGGAAAGCAACCCATTTCCCAGTCGAAGTCGGCTGCAGAGGTTTCATCGCGACTAGCGTCAGAAAGTGGATGAGAGTGGCTGGACTTGGTCCGAAGAAAGGGAATGCCATGACAAAAGCCCTACAGGAGACTGTTGAGAAAGCAAGTCATTGGATCTGGCTGAAGAGAGAGGACACAAGCTGGTGCGAGTCCTGACGGTTGACAGAAAAGGCATACAGTCAAACTGGCAAGGAGACCTCACATCGGTGAGGGGGCTCGGTGCGTCATTACAGCTGTCGAGAGGAAGAGCCCGAAACAGCGACGCATTCTCTCCTGATGATCTCCACGCCAGAGTCCGGTCTACGGAGCTTTTGACTGTCACGCAGCACAGGTAGCTGTTTTCATCCATCATCACGTTTCAAGGTCAAATAAATATTTTAAACAATAAAAACAAAATATAATTGATATCTGCTCAGTGTTTTGAATTTTCATTCATTCATAATTTTCTTCGGCATGTCTTCAGCTTCTGTTACATATTTTTCTAGCATCTTTAACAATGTTTCATCACTTGTTTGCAAAATATTGTTAAGGTTTCGACTCTTGACTGTGTTATGGGCTAATAGTCTTGATTTTTTTCGAATGTTCCCATAAGCAGGAGAAGTGAACAAAAAATGTACCTCATCTTCTCTAATTGCAATATCATTACACAATGGACATGAATCATCAACAGCATCATTGTTTAGATACCATCTTTTATTAGCATTTAATGCCAGTGTTCTATTTCTAAATCTTGCAAGGATACCTCTTTGCCACCGATGAGATACTATATGTAAATACTTTTCTGCCTCCAAGTTACTTTTGAAGGATAGGAACCAGGAATATTTATATATCATGTTCTTCCAGCTGGCTGTGCCAGTTTTGTTTAAATGGAGATATTAATCTTTCTTTCAATTCAGACATAAAAACGGTTTCGTTTCCGACTCCCTGGCTCAACCACACTATTCCAAACCCACTCTCAGTTAGCACTTTCTTAATCTTAGAGGCCCAGTTAACATTTCCAAGCTGACATTGTTGTAGCATCATGTCGTAAGCTTGCCTGCTCAGTCTGGCTACTGGTAATTGTATTACTTTACACCAGTACCTAACACACTTTAAAATACATTGATTGTTTATCAAAGAGCCCAATGAGTCCAAGTTAGAAATGCAGCATGGTGTTCAAATGACTTTGAATGTTCTGGATGTGGTTGCTAGTTCTGAAACCTAGTGTCTAGCACTGTTTGTGCACCCCCCTTCACACTTGCACAGTGGGATACAGCGAAGTGCAGCTCGGTGACACTTGCAGTTTCCTTTGCAAGCAACCCAGCAGCCACAGTGGAGCAACAATAAGCATCCTTTGCTGGCATCTGGCAGATCAGTCCAGTGTGGTACCCATGCCTTGGTTCTGTCATTCCACTGCCATCCCCATTCAGTCGGGCTTGGATTGTTGGGAAGTTTGGAGAGAGACTCTTTCCAGATGAAAGCCGCAACGAGTAGTGCTCGCCTCACATGCTGGAACAAGGCATGCTGAGTTGGTGGGACGGACTCAAGAGATCTGAGGCGAATGGTGAACAACAGCTTTCTGAATTCATGGACAGAAGTGGATCGACAGTTTTTGCTCTACATCAGCACAGTCAGATGCTCCAGACGTTGCATGTGCAGTGAGTCAAGTGTGAAGCTGGCTGGATCCTGGGTGACAGCGATAAGGTGTCAGTGACCTCAGGAAGAGCAACCCACGCATTCCATGCTGTCTTTTTCCCAATCCCAAACATTGCCGATGTTACATCACACCACGTGAATGAATGGGAGAAGAGGAGAGCCTCAGAGCGCTGAGGTCCAAGCTGTTGAGAGATGTGATAAATGGAAATGTCTTTGAATGTTTTTCCAGACCCAGATCCGATCCACAGCTCTGACAAGTTCAGTTCATGGAAATGATATATGGCAAGAACCACCACATCAGTGTCCACTGTCCTGAGGTAGGCCCTAGTGTGTCCTTGCTCAGCAGCGTGGTGCAGGTGCAGCATTATCCGGGTGTCAGCTTCTTCTTGAGAACAGGGAGACAAGGCCGATACACCAGTTGGTCAGTTACTGAGTACAAGGTCATCTTTCGTGGTGAAGAGATTATATGTTGTGTCAGTGGTCCTTTGCACCAGTTGCTCTCTGAGGAAGTGAAACAGTTCATTCTTGTTTTCAGACTCTTTGAGAAATTTCTGCCAGTCAGTTACCTTTGGAATAGGTATCTTTGCAGAGATTCTTGTTCGTCGCCCTTCACATTCACACCGTTTTGCACGAGTTTGTGATTTGATACTTGCATCCTGCTATCTGTCCCAGACAGCATCTATTCTGGTGGTCTTGTTGGTCATCTGGCTTTCTAAGAAGGGTAGAAGTGCATGTGCATGTGTATATAGTCTCCAAACACTGTGGCACGCTGGGGCTTGACGATGTGAATGATGGCTGACATATCCAGCACAACCACAGAGGCTTCTTTGGCTGCAGGGGAACGTCCAAGATCAGGCATAGCAGGAAGACAGCCAAGAAGAGCTGATTTGGTACCTGTCATCAGTTTTCCCCTGTCACTCAAGGAAGGAGGCTCACGCTGATTCTCATGCCTGACAAAGTCACCTATATCCATATCTGGTCGTCCTTGGAGGGACAGAATTAACCTTGTGAAGAGTACTGCATTTGCCTTTGCTGATCCCAACTTGTCAGCTCCCTTCTTCAAGTCCACAGGTGGCCGATTGCTAAGGTGTACAAATTGGCCCTTGGGATAACATCAGACAAGGGTTTGGAACAGGTTTCAATTCTGTCCTGCACAAACTCTGCAAACATGGCCTTGCCTATGTAGGGAGCTTCCTTCAAGCTGTTGGCAATCAGGTCCATGACTTCACCAGTGTCCAGTGTGACAAGCTCTGGGCTTGTCTCTTTGAATGGGTTGACAACAGTTCCCTCTTTGACAAGATAGAGTAGAGCCTTGAGGTCTTTCAAAAATTTGTTCTGCTCAGCAGCAGAAGACTCTGGATGTTCCAAGCTGATATCCTTGTTTGAAGCAGAGACTGGCGTTCTCAAATTTATCAATGATCCTCAGCACCTCAGGTTTCGAAAGCTCAATGATTTCCTTTTCCTCTGGCTGTCCATAGAGTCCTTTTGCTCCGCTGTCCTCTTTGAGGAACTTGATGCTGTGCTCCTGGCTCTGGTCAAGTGCCATCAGAGAGAACTTCTTTTCATTGCGTTGCACAACAAACTTTCCTTCCATGAAGGCTTCACGCCATGTCTTTCAAGAAGACAGGCATCCAGCAGGCATAATTTGTATGTCCAAAAGCAAAGAACCATGGACACAGGTCTTCACAGGCACTCAGAGTCAGTGGCCAATCATCCATTCGCTGACCTCGAAGAAAGCGGCAACAGATCAGGAAAAGTACTTGGACAGTTGACCAGTAGCAGACAGTTGGAGCATTTGCAGCGAGTCTCTTCTCCCACATCTCCATGGTTTCGTGAGGCCCATAGCCCGTCTGGCAGTACTCATTGTACGCTTGAACCTTCAGAGCATGGAGCCAGGCCAGAGTCAGCTGGTATGAATACCGTGTGCGCTTGACATGACTGCTTCCTAGAAGAGATGCTGCAACACCAGGAGTGAACACTCTTGCCAAGGAGAACATCCTCTCCCAGCCAGATCCAGCCAGCAGCTTTCCCCCACATTGTTGGGATGCCATCTCAGCGTGGAGGAATCCCATGAGGCACACCATCTTTGATTCACCAACCTCCTCAGGAAATCTCCACTGACACTTCTATTCAGCACAGAGGGGACACTGGGTATTACTACAGAGGTCATGTTGAATGTCATACTATGATTTTTTCTGGTTAGGTGTTAAGAGCGATACATTTAAGGACAAAAATGAGCTCTCAAAATTTAGAACCGTGACAGGAAAACTCAATATTTTCTTTTGAAGTTGATTCCTTTCAGAGTTATAACAAATTTGGGCCGAAATGACTGAAAATAAAATTTGACCTTCAAAATGACCTCAAAACGCTAGGTCAATGTCAAATATGGATTCCTTATCCCAAAAACAATATAAATAATAGTATTTCATAAGGTTCTAGTAGTAACGAAAGCTACAATTTGACAGTCACTTTTCTGGGTGACGGCCATATTGGATTTTGTGCAAACAGGCCAAAGTAGGTCGAGCTTGTTTTGTTTGCAGTGGTTTCTGAAATCCTCATACCCATATCTAACACCATGCCAAATTTTAAAAACTTGTCACCAAGTGCACGATCATCTGAAATTCCCTCCATGCTATTGTGGCAAGTCAGTTAAATGTGACAACGCCATAATAACAGCTATCTTTTCGGCGACAAATATTGATCTGCCTTTTCCGATGGACTATATCTTTCAACCTTTTTGTGATGGTATAACAAAAGCAGAACCTGACTGATTATTAGACAATACTGAACCATCTGTGTAAACTTTAAGATGTTGAGGATATTTTTCTGTGTGTGTGTGTGTGTGTGTGTGTGTGTGTGTGTGTGTGTGTGTGTGTGTGTGTGTGTGTGTGTGTGTGTGTGTGCATGTGTGTGTGTGTGTGTGCGCGCGCGCGCGCGCGTGCGTGCGTGCGTGCGTGCGTGCGTGCGTGCGTGCGTTGTGTGTGTGTGTGTGTGTGTGTGAGAGAGAGAGAGAGAGAGGGGGGGATTTTTTTTTCATGAGATGCCTTGGTATTCATGACACAGCGTTGGAAACCATACCCAATAACCAGCTCTGGAATTAGATGTAACAAACAATGTTATGGAACACAGTTTTCATGGCTATCAGTCTATTGTTGTATGTGCTTTGCAATGTTATCGATACGGTGGACAGTACCAGTGCTCGTGTGACTAATGGGTTCAGGGCAAGAAACCACAACACTCTGCTGAACGTCCCTCACAGAAACACTGTGTACCGCGTAAACCCTGCTATAACTCAGAGGACCGCTGTCTCTGGTGTGACACAGCAGAACGCAGCAGACAAATTTCAGACCATTGATGCTAGGACTCAGAACGCGGCCATGGTAATGTCTGGTTCGGCGCCATGTTTGGAACACCCAGCAGTGACAGAATTCACTATTGAAGGCTCCACTGGCCATCTCCATGTTCAGAATCTGAGCCCAGGCCAGACTTGGGACTGTACGTTCGTGCTCCACGTACAGTCTTACCAAGTTGTGCGTTTTCAAATCAACGAGTGCGTAGGTTTTATTAAGTTCAAGTATTCAGACTATTTCGGCCTCAAGAAAACGTATACGGATTTTACAGACTGCATTGGAATTCAGTCATTCACTATCCAGTTCAGTATAACAAATGTGGTCATGGTCAACGTGCATAAACACCTTGGCAAGAGAATCTCAAAAATGTGCATGGAGTCTTGTTATGATTATTATAATAAAAATGAGCCGCTGCCACGGGCGTGTCAGTATCGCAATTGTTTTCCTTATGTTACAAACGCATCCATGTCTCTGCTGTTTTCTGCGGTCAACAGGTCTGAGAGGCAGCATCTGGAACTGCAACGCATTTATCTGTCCACGTCTGCTGGTAAGAGAATGTTCTTATTGCTGATAGATAAAACAAAGAGATTGCAAAGCACTGCAAATGTTGTTTAAACTGCCGTCGTTTTTGTGCTGTACGAGTTTCTCTCTCTCTCTCTCTCTCTCTCTCTCTCTCTCTCTCTCTCTCTCTCTCTCTCTCTCTCTCTTCTCTCTCTCTCTCTCTCCAGATAGACTGAAGCGTTTTCAGGTCAGCCAGTCTCTAATTATCATTACTTTAATAGTCTTCTTTTTGCGATCAGTAATGAAGGAATTCAGAGTCGATCGAAGGAGTTCAGCCATACAAGCATGCCCTCTTACTTTCAGGAGCGTCTGTAGTAGTTTGGGATCTGTTGTACAAGAAGTAATGCTCCAAAGAGTACGACAGCATTGACTGGTGTTTGTAACAAGTGACATTGGGCAGAGTATACGTCTGTACTTCGCCCGGGTCTCTCTGATCACCTGTCCGCTGCAAAAGTCTGGCAGCGTCGACATGAACCCAAGTCCCGGGTAAGACAGCAGCAAGCAATCAGCAGCAAGAAACATGCATTAAATACAGCTCCAGTCAAATGGCAGCGTCCTGTGGCAGTGCAAGTTCCAGAGACAGTACGGGGTCCGATCGGGAACCCTTCCTCCATGACGTTGTACAGGTTCTGCCTGGTCTGGACCAGAACTTCTCACTGCGATTAGACACTCTGAACACGCACTTCTATATCGATGCAGGCAGTGTCTATCGTTAGAAAAGAGCTGATAAAGCAACCTGGAAAAATACTGAAGCTTAAAATACTCACATCTATACTCTGAGCGATGCAGTGTCCATCGTTGGGAAAGAAGTTATAAAACAACTTGAAAAAACCCTGGAGCTTTAAACACTTACTTCTATACTTTTAGCGATGCAGTGACTATCGCTGGGAAAGAATTGATAGAACAACCTTGAGAAAAACTGAAGCTTTAAACATTCACTTCTATACTCTGAGCGATGCAGTGTCTATCGTTAGCAAAGAAGTAATGAAACAACCTGGGAAAAAACTGACGCCTTAAACACTCACTTCTATACTTTCAGCGATGCAGTGTCTATCATTAGGAAAGAAGTGATAAAACAACTTGAAAAAAAATTGAAGCTTTAAACACCGAAGATGAAGAGTTGAAAAAATCAACTGTGAACTGTCTGACACATATGAATACATGGAAAATCAATTAGACAACCAAGAAGGAGGATCAAACAGCCTGACTGTCTCTGGACTCTCAAGAAACAGAAATCGATGGAAACAGGAGACGACTGTGAAAAACTGATACAAAGTTCACTCCAAGACCAGCTATGGATTACAGACATTCCTGTGGACAAAATTCAGCAGCTGGGAAGGAGTGACAATGCTCTCAATGTGGTCAGTTTCACGAGAAGAATAGAAATGAAAAAAAAGTACACCCGAAGGGGCGGGTAGGACCCAGAGAAGAACGGTGAGGACCAGGACACTTTGCAATCATCGAACATTTTGTGTAGCACTGTGGGTGCGAACTTTGAAAGACAAGGTGTTGTTTTTGAGTCCGTAAGAACTTGTGAATGTGTCTAATTTGAAATATGTCGGTATATTTTTCGCAAAGCCAAAGTAGAAAGAATTTTCATATAAATAAGATAAACGATTATTTGTTAATCACACGGGATAATTTTCGTTTTCTTTTTTCCATTGTTTTTTGGTTGATTGAGTGTCTGACAAGTCATTTATTGAGGCCAAAAGGCAATCTGAATGACAAATTTGTTCTCTCTCTCTCTCTCTCTCTCTCTCTCTCTCTCTCTCTCTCTCTCTCTCTCTCTCTCTCTCTCTCCCTCTCTCTTTTCAAGGTGTTCCAAGTTTGCATAGCTTTACTTATTTTCTCCAAAGAAAAATGTTCTTATAATCCATCAGAAAGTTATGGAGTGTAGTTTACAATTTCCAGGAAAACATTAAAAAATTGTTTATTATTTCACTTATTTCAGACATTCAAAATATTCTGATTAGTAAACACATTAGGTCTAGTCCATTCATGACGGATCCAATATAGTCACTGATGATTTAAAACATGATTTTTGTAACACCAAACATTTAACTCTTGTCCCTTAAGATAGCAAACTATTCCAAACGTGTCTCCTGATGTCACGGGAAACAAAGTACACTGTTGAGTACGACTGTATCTTTCCTTGCTGCAACACTTTATTGTGATGAAAATCTAACTCACGTTTCAATGAACTATTGGAAGGCGTTGAGTGGCCAGGTTTCTACTGAATAAGAGAGCTGCTGTTGTGCAGGGTATCTGCAGACCCCGGGCCTGGATGGATCCACCCCATGTCCCACAGTGATACAGAGCTGTGTCACTCTGACCAGACCGCCTGACCACATCATCTTCATGACCACTATCACAGGGAAGCCTAGTAATTATCGTCATTTCATTTCCATCTTTTTTGGCCGCTGTGGTTCCGGGCACAGTTTTCGGAAACAGTTCTACGTGTTCAAAGACCCGTTGCTTCGGTTTCCTGATCCCTGGGTGGATAAAACAAGCAATGAACCCCATTTGTCATTATTGGTTCTCCTGAGCTCGAACTGTTTACGAATTCGCTACTCTTTCCACGCCAACAGCTTGAAGCCTCACAAAGTAGCAGGGCTTGACCTCTGGAACTGTTCGGTGTCAGTGTGGCCTGATCTGTACGAGCACTTTCCCTGTGATTTGATACCTCAGTGTGCACAACACGAAGATGAAGCTCACTGTCCCTACACCTCACAACAATGTGGACCGGACAAGGTAACATTAAAACAACGTTCTGCACATGATAGTACCCTTTTTCTTTCCTAATATATGATTTATGGCTACAG
>CM065739.1:18652214-18669714 GCA_033310375.1 Conus canariensis
GGGCACATTCAAACTCATGCTGCAAACTGCAAATCTTCACAGACCAAATTCCCGACGCAACACGTGTCTTCTGGCCATTGTGGATTGTAAGGACAGTCCATGCAATTTGAGAAGAATCATAGATCCCTACCAACAACAACTGGAGGCTCTGAAGTCCATGACATGGAGGTACAAAAGGATCAAAGTGTTCCTGTTTGGGGACTATGACTTTCTCCTCAAATTGTATGGACTGTCAGGTGCTCAGGGAATACACCCATGCCTCTATTGCAATGCATCAAAGTCACAAATACAGACACCAGCACACTGCAATGAAGGCAACATCACACAGCCCACATTGAAGAGCATCAATGCAGACTACAGAAAATACACACAGTGCAAAAGAAAATCTCCAAACTACACAACAATGTTATCAGGCAGCCCATCATTGATGTGGAGTTGAGCCATATAGCACCCCCATACCTGCATATTCTGCTGGGCGTGGTCAAGAAACATCATGACCTGCTGGAAAAGGACTGCCACAGCCTTGACCAAGACATAGGGCAATCACTAGCAAACCAGAGGAAACAGGTCGGCTCTGACTCAGCCTTTTCTGAGTTCGTGAACCAACAGAAACAGATCCTAGCAGCTGTAGAAGAAAAAAGAATGTTGGAGACAAAGATTGTTTTCAATGAACCAGGAAATGAAACACGCCACTCAGTGTTTTCCAGAAAGAGCAGAATGACCTTACAGAGTTGGTGTGGGAAAAGCAACAGTAAATAGAAGAATTCCAGTCACAGCTAGATCTTCCAAAAGTGGCCGGCCCTGTCACCAAGCACTTGGTTGTTGTGTTTCAGCAGCATAGAATACATCCACAAGCCTACCATGGACGATCGTTTACTGGTAACCACTGCCACACCTACCTGAAGCAAGACACAATAGAACATCTCTGTGACAGTGTAGTGGACAAAACAGCAGAACTGGCTCAGGACACAGACATCATTCTGAAGGCTAGGAACATTTGTCAGAAATTCAAAACACTGAACACACTGTTTTTTTCACATTCAGCAAACATATCACATCAAACACTCATGACTAACACAGATGAGGTCGACACACTGGATAGTGATATCAAAGAATACATGTCTTTCGCAAATCATTCCTCCAAACACCTGTGATTCCAAAGCAGCACATTGTGGAAAGTCACTGTGTTCCATTCTTCCATTCTCACCGTTTCGGCCTGGCATCACAAGGGGAACAAAGTGGGGAGCACTCGTCAACTTACGGAAAAGACAGGCATGGTCACAGAAAACACAGGATGCAAAACTGCAGGTGATAATGGAAAAACACATGGCCTATGTCTCCCCGAAAAATCAGAATACTTCCCTCAACTGGAATAAAATAAAATCCTGAATGCGTAAGAGGTTACAAGCATTCCTGGTTAAATCCTTTACCCATCTCAATTAACACCAATTAATTCAAGTTTAAAAGGCTGTGCCAGTCTTGAATAAAAGTTACTCTGTGTTAGGCTTTCTTATGGGAGCAAAAGTTACCCTACTTGTTTACTGTTTATTGTTTACTATTCCCTGCCTCACTTCTTTCTCAACTTCGTACCAATTAATTGATTAAGCCAATTACTATTGAGATAAACAGAGAGAGAGAGAGAGAGAGGGGGGAAGGGAGGGAGAGAGAGGGGGGAGAGAGAGATGCTGTTTTTGTTGTCATGTTTTTGGATATGCGTGCATACATGTGTTATCAATCGCGTGTGTCTGTGTGTGTCAGTGTGTAATTTCAATTAAAGAAGGTGTGGGGTGGAAATAACATCAATGTGTGTGTGTGTGTGTGTGTGTGTGTGTGTGTGTGTGTGTGTGTGTGTGTGCGTGTGCGTGCGTGCGTGCGTGTGTGTGTGTGTGTGCGTGCGTGCGTGCGTGCGTGCGTGCGTGTGTGTGTGTGTGTGTGTGTGTGTGTGTGTGTGTGTGTATGCGTGTGTGTGTTTGTGAGTGTGTGTGTGTGTGTGTGTGTGTGTGTGTGTGTGTGTGTGTGTGTGTGTGTGTGTGTGTGTGTGTGATCCATCTGTTTACATACCACTGCTGTTGGTGTGTGGGTTTCTGTCAATGTGTGTGTGTGTGTGTGTGTGTGTGTGTGTGTGTGTGTGTGTGTGTGTGTGTGTGTGTGTGCACGCCTCTCTCTCTCTCTCTCTCTCTCTCTGTTTCTCTCTCTCTCTGTCTCTCTCTCTGTATTTATATTCAAAAAAAGTTTTGTACAAGCATCATTTAAAATATCAATTTGATTCTGAAGACCTCTTGCAGTGATGGACAAAAGGACAATGTCATCTGCAAACAAAAGCAGAAATAGTTCATCAAGACCAGGTAAGAGTTGAACACCATGTATACCATATTCAACCACGGCTGCCGCAATTTCGTTGATAAAAACTGAAAAAAGTTCAGGGCTAAGTATACAGCCTTGTCTCAAACCAACAGGACATTCGAAAAAATCTGTCAAATGATCATCAATCCTTACACACGAAACTACAGAGTTATATATTGCCATAACAGCCTTCATAAATTTACCATGTATCCCATTTTTTAGTAGAATTTCAAACAAAGGCCCATGTTGCACCGAGTCAAATGCCTTTTTAAGATCTACAAAACACACATAGAGTTTACCCCCTCTTTTTGAAAAGCACTTTTCAATAATTGCGTTCAAAGTAAAAATATGATCAAAAGTAGAATATCCCTTTCTAAATCCTGCCTGAGATTCTGTTAACGTTCTGTTTGTTTCAATCCACTTTACAAGTCTTTGATTTAAAATGATAGTATAACATTTGCTCATCAAGCTTAACAAGGAAACTCCTCTGTAATTGTCTGGCTGAGTTTTGTCACCTTTTTTAAATATTGGCACAATGATAGCTTTTGTCCAATCTTCAGGGTATGAACCGTTATCAAATAAAGTATTGAATAATTTCGTCACAAAAATTTTGGTTTTTCGGAAAGGGGGATTTTTGGGCAAGAGCGATAAATGGACTTTGGACGGCAATACCTTGGAAGTCGTAAATGAATATAATTATTTGGGTTTTGTCTTTACGACGAAAATGAGCTTGCAGAAATGCGTCGATGCCCTGGCGGTAAAAGGCAGAAGAGCTTGTATTGAATGCGTGAAACATATCAGCAGACTTCATGATATTTCAAAATCTTGTTTCTTTAGGATTTTTGATTCTCAGGTGCAACCTATATTAATGTATGCAGCTGAAATGTGGGGCCTAAATAGAATGCATAATATTGAAAAAGTACATACATTTGCATGTAAGCGGTTTTTGAAAGTCCCTTTAAAAGTACCAAATAAGTTCGTTTATGGTGAGATCGGGCGATACCCATTGTACGTTAATAGTTCTGTGAGATGTATTAAGTACTGGCTTAAGATCTTGAAGATGGATACTACAAGACTTCCAAAACTGTCGTATATCATGCTTAAGAACTTAGATGACAGAGGTAAAATGTGCTGGGCTAGTTTAGTAAGAAATATTTTGTGCAGAATGGGGTTTGGGGATGCATGGTTAAACCAAGGAGTAGGGTGTGAAATTTCATTTGTGTCTTTGTTTAAACAACGACTGAAAGATAACTATATGCAAGAATGGAATGCATCTGTTATGAACAAGGATATATACAGCACCTACAGGCTTTTTAAAAGATCATTTGAAAGTGAACCTTATTTCCAATTTCTAGATATAAGATGTTTCCGGGACGGGATCATTAAATTAAGAACTGGTGTGTTACCAATAAATGGATCGACCTTTAGAAAAACATTCTGTGAAAATGTCAACTTTTTATGTCCTGCCTGTAAAATAACTGAAGATGAAAATCATTTTGTACATTGTTGTCCTTTGTATGATGAAATCAGATCCAAATATTTGGCCGGAATCGGACAGCGTTATGTTGATATTCTGCGTAATAGATCTATGATACCTATGCGAAAACTAGCAATGTACGTTTTCTATGCTCTCCGTCAGAGAAAGTTAGTCATTGAATGTATGCAAATGTAGGCAGATTGTTGAACGGCTGTTCATATGATGCATGAAGGCATTTCTTTTTTATGTTTATCTCTACGGACATACTGATTTTGCACCTTGACCCTGTTTCTATGGCTAGTGGCCTGAAGGAATTAAAATGTTGTTCATTGTTCATTGTTCATTGTCTCTCTCTCTCTCTTGCTCTCTCTCTCTCTCTGTCTCTGTCTGTCTTCTGTCTGTCTTCTGTCTGTCTGTCTGTCTGTCTCCCCCCCCACGCCCCCCCCCCCCCCCCCCCCCCCCGAGTTTATACCGATGTTACTAAATTGTGTGACCCAGTCGTGAGTAGGCTCACCATGAAGATGAAAATGCGACAACATTTTGCATTGGTGTGTGTATATGTGGCACCAGTTTCAAATGATTTGAACGGGGGAAAGTACAAGGTCAGGTAGGAAGCATTTCATTGTTTATAACTGACATCTGCATGTGTGGCATGCTAAAATCTTGCTTTGCCAAAAACATGGTGTGGCTGTGATAGAATCAGTATTGGCATGCTTCACAAGCACGTAGAGCACACAAGCAAAACATGCCTAAGCTGTGATAGGGAAACCACCACTGTGTTCCCAGTGAAGCTGACCAGTGCCAACAGTAACTGTTGTTGGGGCCTTCTGCCAGCTGTCAGGTAGATGTACCGCGAATAATTTTCTGTCAGTTGTAAAGGAAAGATATGCATGTCCAGTACGTCTGAGTTTGAGCGTGATTGAAGGGGGGGACGCATGCTCTCCACCGAGTTGAACTTTCATCTCACTGTGTGTGTGTTTGTTAGTGTTAGTCTTTTTCAATCGTTTTGGTGCTTGCCAGCATTGCGTATGAAAGAAGATCCATTCATGTTTGGTATTGTTCTGTCAGTCCAAGACTCCACAATCCAGTGACATCAATCGACCACTGTTCGCTGCATTCTGGCACAAGTATTAATGAAGAAACACAGCACCCTATTTCCAATACACTATCAGCCAGACAGCTAGTATCACATTACGCATAGGGAGGAAAGCTTGTGGGAGGTTAGTGCGAGGAAGCTGGCAGCTGTAGGCTGCAGTGCACTGTTTAAACTGTTCAAACTGCAGCCGTCTCCACCCCTTTCCTCTCGCCTTTCCTCTGAGACTGGTAGGTGGCCAGAGGTTATTGCCCTTCTCTTCTACTAAGTATTCCTCTGTGGACAAGTGTGCTGAGTCCTTCCAGGTGTCACTCTGGTGTTGATGGCCAGTGTCACTGAGTCCTTCAAGATGTCACACTGGTGTTGATGGCCAATGTCACTGAGTCCTTCAAGATGTCACACTGGTGCTGATGGCCAGAGTCACTGAGTCCTTCAAGATGTCACACTGGTGTTGACGGCCAGTGTCATTGAGTCCTTCAAGATGTCACACTGGTGTTGATGGCCAGAGTCACTGAGTCCTTCAAGATGTCACACTGGTGTTGATAGCCAATGTCACTGAGTCCTTCAAGATGTCACACTGGTGTTGATGGCCAATGTCACTGAGTCCTTCAAGATGTCACACTGGTGTTGATGGCCAATGTCACTGAGTCCTTCAAGATGTCACACTGGTGTTGATGGCCAATGTCACTGAGTCCTTCAAGGTGTCACACTGGCGTTGATGACCAGTGTCACTGAGTCCTTCAAGATGTCACACTGGTGTTGATGGCCAATGTCACTGAGTCCTTCAAGATGTCACACTGGTGTTGATGACCAGTGTCACTGAGTCCTTCAAGATGTCACACTGGTGTTGATGGCCAGTGTCATTGAGTCCTTCCAGATGTCACACTGGTGTTGATGACCAGTGTCAGTAAGTCACTACAGATGTCACACTGGTGTTGATGACCAGTGTCAGTGAGTCACTACAGATGTCACACTGGTGTTGATGACCAGTGTCAGTGAATCACTACAGATGTCACACTGGTGTTGATGACCAGTGCCATGAATTTACTTCCAGATGTCACACTGGTGATGATGACCAGTGTCATTATGTACTTCCATATGTCACACTGGTGATGATGGCCAGTGTCATTATGTTCTTCCAGATGTCACAGTGGTGATGATGGCCAGTGTCATTATGTTCTTCCACATGTCACAGTGGTGATGATGGCCAGTGTCATTATGTTCTTCCAGATGTCACAGTGGTGATGATGGCCAGTGTCGTTATGTTCTTCCAGATGTCACACCGGTTGATGGCCAGTGTCATTAAGTCCTTCCAGATGTTACGCTGGTGTTGATGGCCAGTGTCACTAAGTCCTTCTAGTGGGGATCTGTGGATACTGGAAGAATGAATCTGGAAGGATTTAGTGACACTGGCCATCAAAGATAGTGTGTCTTGAAGTTCCTTGATGATATGATGTAGCGCGTTACGGATGGTGTGGAAGTGCGTGTTTTACTGTCTGACTCTCACTAAAACAAGTTTGGATGCGTGTAGCGACTTTTTGTCCTACACGTACCCATACCACATCAACATTGACCGCCAGGCAACACACAAGTTAAGTCTCTTTCTTGTTTTATGCTGCCTGAACCATCAAAACACTATAAACACATACTACCATAACATAAATAAACAAGCACAAGAAATATCAATACCCGCCACCTCCAAGAAGCGCGTGCAGCAACAGAAAGAGTTTTAACCGTCGCTCTCTAATCTGACATATTAAATATATTTTTTTCCCTGCGCAGACTTCGCTGGTGCCTTCAGCAGTGTTCTGACAGACAGCTAATGTACTTGGCTATGTCCATCGTATGTGACAGTCTTCACACAGTAGGCAGAGCCGCTCATGGATGCGGTTCGTGGAGTCCTCCAAGGAACATCCACACAGCAGAAAAACACACGCTGAAGAAAAACATACGTTGAACCACCGACCTGGTGGTCAACCTCTCTATGTGTCATGACGGAGAATTCTGAGGCCCTTTAACACACGAGTCTTCTACTGACCTGGAGGTCAGCCTCTCCACGTCGTTTGGACGGAGACAGGGGCTGGGGCACAGGCTGTATCCCCACACCCGCTAGCGATCAGCTCCAGGCTAGACTCAGGGGCCTCACCGACACCTGGGGAATTAACTACCTTGATTACCTAGCCTACATCCTACATATTTATCATCATGAATATCATCAAAGAAGTTGATGCAGAAAAGTCATCCAAAGCCAGCATACGCATCATGCGTGCAAACACTACAGGAGCCAACACAAGTCCAAAAGGCATCCTGACAAACTGAAATAGACCCATGTCTGTTGTAAAAGCCGTCTTCGGACGATCCTTGGGCTTAACCACAAACTGCCAGTGCCCTTTGGCACGTTTTATCTTTGTGAAAAACTGAGCATCAGCTAACCTTGCAAAAAAGACTCTCAACGTCAGGAATAGGTTCAGTATCAAAGATGGTAATCTTATTCAAAGACTTGTAATCAATTTAAAAACGACATGTACCATCTTTCTTCCTGACCAACACAACTGGAGATGCATACGGACTATTCGATGGCTCAGTGATACTAAGATCCAACATGATACCAATGTCTCTCTCAACAATCTCTTTTGCAGAAAAGGGATGTCGTAACAGAAACATCTGTTGTAAGAGGGATCTCTAAGAGTATCACCCGAGAAAGAACCTGGCTTAGGAGTCAAGATGTCCTGAAAATCATCAAAGACTGCACGCAACTCCCTGGAACTTCTGTAAGACAAAGCACAATCAAACTGTACTGAACGCACGTCTTCATCTGGCATAGAAGACGTCATCGGAACAGTTAAGATTGGAATGGGCAAGGCGTCATCACAGTCCTAGACGATAACAACTGTACAAACTACTTCACGAACAACAGACTGTGGAGAGGGACCCTGTGTAACCACAGAAAGACCAACTCCCGGAGAACACTCGAAGAAACATGTTCTTGCTCACAAGTCAAAGGTGCTATCTCTGACCAAGCACTGAAGTACCCCGTGAAAGAACAACTGTCGGTACAACAACATCAGAAGTAGACACAACAGAACGACGAATATACTTTTTGAGTATATTCACATGAAAGATCCTTTCCTTACCTTTGACAAGAACCATGTAATCTGGATGCAAGACTTTGACCACTGGGAACAGTCCTGACCAACTGGATAACAACTTGTTAGCCTGTCGGTAACAAAACTAAAACTTCATCAGCAACTTGGAAACGGCGTTCCCTGGCCTTCTTGTCAAAGTACCTTTTTACCCTTCAAAGCAGAATCAGCAGAATTCTCCATGGCCAACTTGCATGAGTCAGAAATGACATTCTTGAGTTCAAACGGGTAAGAATAGAGGGGTTTGGCTGAACACCTGACCAAGTCCATGACTCCTGTAGCAAAGCAGTAGGACCAAGAACCTGCCGACCAAACAGCAACTGAAAGGGAGAGAAACCTGTACTTTCAGAGGGCAACTCCCTGCATGCAAACAACAGAGCAGGTAAATAACGATGCCACGCCTTTGGGTAAGTACATACAATCTTTTTCAACATGGACTTCAAAGTCCCATGGAATCTCTCAACATGACCATTTGCCTGCGGATGATGCGGCGATGTACGTATGCCCTTTGCACTGCACAAAGCATGAAACTGCTTGATGAGATCAGGTCCTGATTAGACAGCATCTCCATGGGGAAACCCAAATGAAAGGAGACACGTGACCAAGATGGCGGAGAGTGCAAACAACTTTTTCACTACGTGAACGTTTTTATTGCGCATCCGCTACAATGACTAGAAAGACCCCAGGGAAAAGACGTGGACGAGTCTTTGAACTCTTTGAACGCGATGACAACTACAACGAGGCAAAAAGTGGCTCAGGAACAGACGATGTCAGTGGAAAAGCAGGTGACGGTGCAAGCGATGCCGCTACTTCCACCTCAACTGCCGCTTCCGATCATTCCGACACCGTGAGACCATACACGTCATGTTCCAATGACACTACACACGCTACGGTGATCACCAGCGCGGTTAGTGATATTAAAAACACGATATTGAAACTGTGTGATAGAACACTGTCCCTAGAAAGAGCTGTTAACGATGAAAAGCAAGAAATAGAAAAACTCAAGTCAATCCAGGCTAGACCAGTAAATTCCACTGCCACGGCTACCACACAAACTGAACCCCAAATCATTACCCCTGGCCTTAAATCGTATGTAGCAGCAGCAAGGTCCACTCCTACATCCCCATCTCCATCACCATCCAATGTAATCGTATGTAGCAGCAGCAAGATCCACTCCTACATCCCCATCTCCATCGCCATCCAATGTCATCGTGTGTAGCAGCAGCAAGATCCACTCCTACATCCCCATCTCCATCGCATTCCAATGTAATCGTATGTAGCAGCAGCAAGATCCACTCCTACATCCCCATCTCCATCGCCATCCAATGTAATCGTATGTAGCAGCAGCAAGATCCACTCCTACATCTCCATCTCCATCACCATCCAATGTCATCGTATGTAGCAGCAGCAAGATCCACTCCTACATCCCCATCTCCATCGCCATCCAATGTCATCGTATGTAGCAGCAGCAAGATCCACTCCTACATCCCCATCTCCATCGCCATCCAATGTAATCGTATGTAGCAGCAGCAAGATCCACTCCTACATCCCCATCTCCATCGCCATCCAATGTCATCGTATGTAGCAGCAGCAAGATCCACTCCTACATCCCCATCTCCATCGCCATCCAATGTCATCGGGAGCAAAACGGGCGTGAAGGGGCAAACATATAAAAAAGGAACGCTGGAAGACAAGAAAATCTGACGTCATAAAGGCAAATGACGCGAAAAGCAAATCGTCATCCAAAGACGCCAAGACGAAAAAGAACAATGACTTTCCTTCTGTTACCGTACTCTCTGATTCCATACTGAAAGGTGTACAAATGAAAAGACTAGGCCGTTCCTATGGGTTTTCCTCCAAACGACAGAAAACATATGCCACACAAAACCTGAGTCTTCAACTACTTGATTCAACAAACGACTCAGAAATACCAGACGCTATAGTCATTCACTGTGGTATCAATGATTTGAAAACGCAAGACGCAGAAACAGTCAGCAAAGATTTCACTAAAGCAGTCAAACAAATCAAAGTGAAACACCCATCATCACACATTGTTGTGAGTCAGGCAACTGCAGTAGAAGATGCTGAGTTGGATGCTAAATGTGAATTGTTCAATGCCCTTGTAAGAACAGAACTGCTGGCTGACAAAATTATCTCTTTCGTACCACACAATAACTTCTATGACTACGGGAGAGATGGGATGCATCCAACCACCAGGGATCATCGATCCTGGCAGCTAGCCTTGGCCGGCATCTACGAGACCTCCTTTGGGAAAAGCCCAAGAAGCCATCTCGCCACCTGCCTCCCCATCCAGGGCGTTGGGGTCCTCAGATGCTGTATCAGGACGAGAGGGGACCTTGGTGGAACCCCAATGAAATGCTCTGAATGTTCGAGAGCATCTCCCTCAAGTCTCTATATTGACTGCAATCTAGTCATGTTGTGGAGCCCAGTTATATACCTCCACCTCACTTGTTAACGTGACAACTTGAATTTTATTGCTGAAAACTATTTAAGTTTATCACTTTGCATTTCTGTTTCGTAATTCTTGTTTTACGTCTTATGGTTATCGTACATGTCCTTACCTGTTAATATACGTTAGAAGGGAATTTCTCAGTCACTTCACTTATTATATACATCTTTGACATGACAACAAAAAAGAGACCAACTATTAAGCTTCTCCAATGGAATTGTCGCTCCATAACAAAAAAAATATATCATACTTGAATCAATATCTTGGAATAAATAAGTTTCATGTATTATTATTGCAATCACTAAATGTCAACAGCGATAATCTACCACATTTACCTGGATTCTATCACCCCCCAGTTGATGAACAATGTGCGGAGCGAACACAAACAGCTATCTATGTGCGTGAAGGCCTGGATTTTTGCGAAAGAACTCCACCAGTATCCAATCACATCCATTCTGCTTCATGCTGTGCAGCAATGGTCACATTTACTTCTTCTTTGATATTGAACATTGCCTCAGTTTACCTTCCAAAAGGACCTGATGATGCGAATACAGAATGGCTAAAAGGGTTCCAAGACCAAAGAGACAAATGGGTTATTGGAGGAGATTTTAACGCACATGCTCCTTTTTGGGACCATGGCTGCTCGTATGTTACAAGTAATAGATTATTAGATAACATAGCTGATTCTAATCTATATTTGCTAAATAATGGAAATATTACTCGCATTCCAGATATAGTCACCCATAACCCCTCAGCCATTGATTTAACATTTACATCTCCATCGCTTGTAGTAAACTCAATGTGGGAAAACTGGAGATAATCCACTGGGATCAGATCATATTCCAATAATAATATCGTTGAATGACATATTAGAACAGGAAATCTCAGAAGATATTATTCCAAAATATATTTACAAAAATGCAGATTGGTCTTTTTTTTCAAACCAATCTTAACAACATAGACATAGTGTTCTCAGCTAATGAAAACGTAGATGACGAATACACTGCATTTTGTAAATATATTTTAGCAGCAGCTGACTAGTCGATCCCGAAGATAAAAAAACACAAAGTAAAAAAAACATAATGGAAATATATAGTGGAACACAAAATGTGAAACTGCCAATAAAAAGAAAAAAGAAAGATTCAAGATTTATTGTAAAAAGAGATCAGCAAGTAGTCATAAAGAAATGAAAAAGGCAGAGATAAAGAAAGTAAAGATGTCAAAGAAGAAGGTAGTAAAGCACAGGATGAATCTACAGCAGACAATAGTAACAATATCAATGCTCCTATAACTATCCAAAAAGTAAAAGAAGCCATTAGATCCATACCATTTAAGAAAATCATCTACTGGTTTAGATGAAATATCTAATCAAATGTTAAGAAATTCGCCTGAACATTTTGTAGAGTTTCTTCATAAATTATTTAGTACGTGTTGGAGCGATGGTGTTATGCCAAAAATATGGAAACAGTCGATTGTTGTTCCAATTCATAAGCAAGGAAAATCTACAAAGGATCCTAAGAATTATAGACCTATTGCATTAACTTCACATGTATGTAAACTTTCAGAAACTTGAATAGACTTGTACATTACTGCGAAAAATATAACATCATACCAATCAATCAAGCTGGTTTCGAGAAAGGTCGATCCACCACAGAAATTTTTGTGAAATTATCAACAAATATAAAGAAACAGTTTGCTAGACGAAAATGTGTTCTTGCTACCTTTTTCGATATAAATAAGGCTTACGATCAAGTGTGGCATTTACAGCTTTTGAACAAACTTAAAAACATTGGCTTGACAGGAAATATATGCAACTATGTCAGATGTTTTCTAAAGGATAGGGTAATAAGAACAAGAGTAGGAAAAACATATTCCACAAGTAGAACACTTTCAATGGGAATCCCTCAAGGGTCAGTATTAGCGCCACTTCTCTTCTCGTTATTAATGCATGATCTGCCAAACAAATTATCCAAAAAAAAGTTGTTCTTGTCCAATATGCAGATGATATATGCATGTCGATGGATGTAACGTTAAAAAAGAAAACTTCACAGCGAGATATAAAATTCATCAAAAAGATCTATCAAGGAGAACTAAACAAGATGGTGGATTATATGAAGCTAAATGGATTAAGTCTGTCAACCGAAAAAACAAATATGGTTCTTTTTAACAGTGGATCTAACCCAGAAAGTATGCCTGTTTTCACATTGGATGATACTCCTCTTAAGCACGTTACAGAGATCAAATTTCTAGGAGTTTATTTTACATCTAAATTATCATGGAATTTCATATCGAATATTTATTAACAAAGGCGAGAAAAACATTAAACTTTCTGAAAATTATTTCTAAAGAAAAGTGGGACAAGATCCAGCTACATGATTACTGTATGTAAATCTTTAATGAGATCAAAAATAACTTATGCCCAAGAAATATTCTTTAACGCGCCTAAATATCTATTACAAAAACTGCAAAATATTGAATGTACGGCATTGAAATTAGCCCTTGGACTTCCTGTGCACGCATCATCGTCACGTACATACTATGAAGCTCAGGTACTTCCTCTAGATGATTATAGAGATTTAACATGTTGTAAATTTGTCATTAAAAGTGCAGCTAGAAAAACGCACATTAAATCAGAAATCAAAATAAGATCAGATTTTGATTTTCCGAAAAGAGCAAAGTCTATAACTTCTCAAATAACTATAGCAACTTATACATCAAAAATAATTTCAGATTCTGGGGTTTCTTTAGAAAAAGAAACTTTCTCCCAGACCATCTTTTTGTCCTATTCCACCCTGGGAACTTAAAAAAGCCCAGTTTGATATTGATCACACCAACATCAAAAAAGATGAAAATACCAATATGCTAGCAAGTTATACTAAGTGTCATATTGACGAGAAATACACTAACCAATTAAACATATACACAGATGGTTCATGTATGGTAAGCAAACAGGTTTTGCATTCTTAATCCCTGACTTGGTGGTGGAGAAATCCTTTTGCATTGGATGTAACATATCCATATTTGCAGCTGAATTAACAGCAATACTCATGGCTTTGAATTACCTTTTAAATTTCCCCCAAACAATATTTCAAGCTCTGTTTTGTGTAGATTCAAAATCAGTCCTTCAGGCGATAAAAGATTTTTATTTGCATACTAGGCCTGAAATGATTATTGAGATAATATGTTTGATCCACATGCTTATTGAAGGAGGCATCCAATTATCCTTTTGTTTGATTCCTTCACACTCTTCCTTTTATTACAACGATAAAGTAGATAGGGCAGCTAAGCGTGGAGCAAAACATATCTGTGGTTCTGAAGATCTTAAACTACCCTTATCGGTACATGAGCAGTGCAATTTAGTTAAAACATATATATCGAAAACTTTCAAAGATAGAATGATAGAACATGATAATCAAAATCAGTTTGATATTTTCTATATTAAAATCATTCAACATAATTTTAGTTTAAACAAAAATATACTTTCATTGATGTATAGGTGGAAACTTGATGCTTTTAAAACAAAATATGTTAAAAACATAGTGTGTTTATGTAAAAAGAAAATAACACGTGATCATATTGTTACATGTCAAGACATGAAAAAAAAATTCCAGTGTTGAGGCAAAATAGTGCACAGGCCATCTTTGAGTCACCAACTCTAACATATGGGTTTTTTGTATGCTTAGAGCGCACTCCATTGGGGAAGTATTTATAGGTTCTTTTTTTGTGTGTGGGGCAGGCATGAAGGATATGTGTTGGGAGCTGAGCTGGAGGGAAGATGGAATAATGTACAAAGCTCAAAAGTGACAAGGACTGAGAAAGGTTAACTTTCTGTGCCTTGATGGTTGTTAATTATTTTTGTTAAAATTTTAGCTTCTTTCCCTTTCAAACTTATTTGAAAAATTTAAGTGTTTTGTAATTACCATTATTATTCTTATAAGCACTCATATAAGCACACACATATCCGCACAAACATACTCAAACACACTCGCATACACACACACGAGCACACGCACATGCGCATATACGTGTGCGTGCACAAGCATAAGCACATACGCTCTTTCTTTCCCCATCTCTCTCTTTCGGCACGATTTTTTTTTCGTCTAATATCACGATTAGTGGAAAGACGTAAAATGAATGACACATACACACGCCCAAATGAAAAAAGATTCTCAACAATGCCTCTCCACAGCAATAGAGGAAATATCCTTCAACGGAACAGCCTCCGGAAAACGGGTAGCGATGTCAATCATGGTCAAGTTTTTACGATGACCTTGCTCTGAAGGAGGAGACAATGGACCAACAAGATCAACAGTCACACGATCAAATGGAGTACTGATCAGTGGAACTGAAGCAACGGGTACCGGACAAACTCTACCCTTCGATACCGTCTTCTGACACACATCACAGGAAGTAATATACTACGCTACAAGAGTCACCCCGGACCAAAAGAACTTGTTAAGAACTCTAGGCTAACTTCTTCACCTCACCAGAAGACGCTAACTGGAAACACGACTTCAGTGACTCGTCATCCTTCTGTTTCTGAGCAAGTTCAGAACGGAAAATGTTCAGATCATCAGGGATCTGACACATAGTTTTTTTGGTCCACAACATGCCTAGCTGTAGCCCTTGTAACGGCGGCTAAAGAGAAAGCCTGGCTAGAAACATTACTCAACTCACCGCTAACAGAAACTCCAGGCACACTACCCACAACGAGATCTGCAACAGGACTATCCAAGACACAAGAAGTCAAATCGCCCACAAAATAAGGACAACTAACTGACACTGTAGCAATGGAAACTCATCCACGCGACCACCAAAAGAAACACACTTTACTGTGGTTCCTAACATCTGACTGTCAGAAACTAACCGCTTGCGAACGCCACAAACTGTAGCACAAGTATTTCACAGAACAGAACTCAAAGTGCCATTCACAGAACCAGACTCCAAATGTAATTTGCCTGTGAACTCGCCAGCAGCTAAACAAGCAAAAGGAGTATCCAGAACAGAACAAGAAGCACTGGACTGTTTACTGTCATCTGACTCCTCGACAACAGTAGAGTTACCATCCACAAAAGGACACTTACGAGGCTAGCTACGGGTTCTACCTGACTTCCATGGACACCTAGTAGCTACATGTCCTGTCTGCTTACACAGAAAACACACAACACTAGTAGACTGATCAGGATCAACTCCTGGGGAACTCTTACCACCAGAGTTATGACGGCCACCACGACCACGAAAACAGTTACCACCAAAGTTATTTCGACGACCAGCTGAGAAAGCAGAGGTCTGACCACTACTCTGAAAAGTAGAAGCAGGTGTTTCCTCTATCAGACTGATAAGGGACTCTACCAGGCAGACCACGGTATGGAATTCTATCAGACTGACCTGGAGTTCCATACCAAACAGAAGTAAAAATGTAAACATCAACTTTCTTAGAAAGCACGAGGATGAGCACGTCTGTAGGATTCAGCAGACTTGATCATGTCACCAAAAGTTTTCTCATCCTTTTCACACAGAAAAGTAGCTAGTCCTTAGAGACACACTCCAAAAACTGTTCATGCAAAATAACATCCACCAGACCTTCAAAAGATTTATCAATCTTTGGCAAAGAGACCAAACGGTCAAACATATAGCGTATATGGACTATTCCGCAGGACGTTGAAATCTCCATGATGAAACTGAAACTTTCTTTCTTACCTTTCTTAACAAATATTCTTTTAACCCCCCCCCCCTCCCCCCCTCCTCCCCCCTCTTTTCCACTATATCTTTGTTTCGACGTCGTTTAGCTTTGTTTTCATACGTTTTCATCTTTGTTCTTTTTTTTCTTTTCTGGTTGGTTCGGGTTAAAGAAACGTACTGCTTCTTTCATGTTCCATCTGAAAGTAAGGAGGTATGGAGCGGGTAAGGAAAGGTGAAACATAAAGGAATAAATATGGAAGAAAGAACCGGGGAAGGAAGTAGGGGAAAAGGGGCCATTCCGAAACTCTGGTAATCTAATGTACCCATGTACTCACATACAGAGGCCATGTACGCCGCCATGCACCAATATAAGAACGCCTATTCCTTTTTTTTTTTTTTTTTTGTTCCTATTCCCGTTGTTAATGTATGCCGTTCTGTCTTTGTGTGTGGCAGCTACAGACTGGAGGGCGATGCTACATCCTCATCTATAAAAGACGTTATGTAATCATGCGCTCTGCCAAGGAAGAATGCCAGAACAGAGGAGCTTCCCCGGTCAGCCTGGAGACTGAGCAGGAGGTGAAGGCCTTCCGGGAACTCATGGAATATAACCTCTATCTTAACGTCAGGATCAGTGCCACCGTCGCGGAGTTTGACAGAACGCAGCCACACCTCAGCTCTATGTAACACTCCATGTCGTTCATCTTGATTATAGTTTTTAGTTTCTTGTGCGATTTCGACTTCTTCTTTTTATTTTATTTTAGATTAATGTTTAATTCCTCATCAACAACAAGTGACAATAATTCAGGTCTTCATAATGATGTAAAGAAAAACGAAAGAAAAGAAACCAATCAGAAAATAAGGCCATCCTCTACACACATAGTTCATTTAACATTTTTTTAACTAACACACACACACACACACACACACACACACACACACACACACACACACACACACACACACACACACACACACACACGTACACACACACACACACATACACACACACATACATACATATATATATATATATATATATATATATATGGTTGGTTTTTTGAAAACTCAACAAACATACTACGATATTGCACACCAGCCTTTTTCTGGGATAGCATTCTTCTTAAAACCGAAAAGGCAGAGGAGACAAGTTACCACTTTCCGCGGTCACTGAGGAGAAACAATCAGGTTTCGAAATACCGGTATCTGACCAGGAGTTATATGTTAGTGAGCTTCCTCCCCATTGGAGATTGTCTCCCCTTTGGAGACTATAAGCTTGCTGAAGGTTCATTTTA
>CM065739.1:18672214-18712214 GCA_033310375.1 Conus canariensis
GCTCTCATGGTGACCTCAGTTTCGATGTCCTCTCCACGTCTGTGGCCTTGGTTTGGTTCCGTCGTGGTCACCGATATCGGTGAGTCCATGGGGGCTGTCGTTGGACGGACGTGGTGGCGCCCTCCGGAGGAGGAGCTCACTCACGCCGGCTCCGCGACTAAGCAATTATTGTCGTCAGTAGGGGGCTTAGTAGGTGGCGTCCTGCGTATGTTAGATCAGAACAGGCGCCACTGAACACCACCGAAGTGACTCGGCAGCAGTGCAGTGTCTCCTCCGGTGGGTTGCCTCTTGACGACTTGACATTGACTGCTCCCTGTGGATTGCCGGTGCCGGGGCTGCGGCGGGGCCGACCGGGCTGTGGCTGTGGACGGGGTGTCGGAATGGGCGGCGTGGGTGCACTGCCTCTGAAGTTGCGCAGAGGTTGGGACAAAAAAAAAAAAAAAAAAAAAAAAAGTGAGTGCTGATCTCGAGATTTTGAATGTTGTGTTAGGCCTGACGTCATTAACTGCCATAAATATCAAGACAACAAAGGACAAATGATAGTGACAGTGATGTCACTGATGCAAAGATAGACAAATTATTCGGCACAAAAATTATATATCACCATGTCCGTACCCTCCTCAGAAAGTTGTATCACCAGTGGGTCTGTGAAAGAGACAAGAAGGCTCTTGTAGAATGAGACTAAACTTAAAAAGACTAAATGAAGAAACTACCTACTGCCACTCCAGAATGGACACGTTGGATACAGTTCTTAGTTTGTTTAGCAACAATTGCTTCATGGCGTCCATTGATCATAAGGATGCTTACTAGTTTAAGTCTATGTTTCAGAGGTTACAAAAAACCTTACAAGTTGATATGTGTTGATCCAACGAGACTCCTCTGAATCCCATCTTGAAATCGCATCCATACAAATCCCTTTTCCTGTACCATCGTATTGCACTCCGAAATAAACAACCAGATGCGCACAAAAAATATCACGTTTTATCTAATTCAAAATAAGTTCTCCCGAAGTCTCACTGCTCTCATCCCACACCTAACCTCATGCCTGTCCAGCAATAATTTCTGCTATTAACAATTTGAGGTTACTTATGTAATATGGGCCGGAATAGCTCAGTGGTAGAGCGCCGGACTTGTAATCTTGGTGCACCTGGGGTTGCAGGTTCGAATCTCCGCCGGGCCGTTTCAGTACAGGGGGATTTTTCCCTCGGAGTTAACGTTGATTCTGATTTCATTTCCTTTGAATGAGACTATAAACCGAGGTTCTGTGTGTGAACGCACGCACATCTTGCACAAACGTAAAATCCCATCACCAAGTTTCGGAAGAGAAGGCCAGTGTGGCCGTTGGTATGGATAACACGTTACACATAGCATGCACCCTGCGTGAGAAATGGAAAGAATAAAGAAAGTAAGAAAATTGAGTGAACAATATTGAACGATATTGACTGGATGACACGGGTGAAGCATCACACAGACGCGAAGGCAACGTTTTAAATATTTAATAACAAAACTAAAACATTCTCTGATCAACTTCTTTGACTCAGTCGTTGAACAACGTGGTCATAGCAACGCTTCCGATTTCCAACTACAACTGACTAAAAACCCAAATCGCATGCGACGTTATGTCATTAGATAAGTGCTACAGGGCTCCCCCAAAAAAACGGTGCAGTGCGATGAATGCAAACATACCAAAGTAAAAATAGTATAATCAATAAACTCATAACAATTGTCCAATATCATGTGGAAAGTATATGCTTGGTTGAGTCTTTGAAGTATCTGTTCTATGCTGTAATTCTCAGACTCGGCTGAGTCGGTAAAATGTTCGATATTTCTTTGGCTTCTGCACCAGTCTCCCAGTGCGAGTTGTAACTGGTGGTGTCGGAGCATTTGATAAAGGATACTGTGCAGGTGCTGGAGCGTTGCCTCGAGCATCATCGGATCTGGCAGCACGATCTGGTCTGGTAGCATCATCTGTTTTGGCAGTGTGATCCTCCTGAGGAGCATGAGGGTCCTGTGGCTCAGACACACAAGGATTCTGACCAGGTCTGGGAAAAGTTTGTGGGAAATAAGCAGGCTTGAGTCGATCAAGTGACACGCGAACAGTCTTCCCATCTTTGAAAATGTCAAAGTATTTTTCGGCACGGGCTAACACAGGAAACGGTCCATCGTAAGGCCTCACTAAGGGGCCCTTGAGGGCATCATGACGAAGGTACACCTGATCTGCTGACTGTAAGTTCTTGGGGATGTATGACGCTGGTGATCCATGGTGGGAAGGGGGAAAAGGGGAAAGTTTTCTAAGTTTTTCTTGCAGTTCTTGGACGGAGGTACTGGAAGCGAACACCTTGTCTGCACATGGGGGTGGAAGGAAATCACCAGGCACTCGGAGGTTTGTGCCATAGGTGAGGAGAACAGGAGCGACGTCAAGTTCTTCTTTCCATGTTGTCCGGATGCCAAGCATCGCGATTGGTAGTTCGTCCATCCAGCGTGGTCCATCGAGGCGAGCCTTGAGAGCGGCTTTGAGACTGCGATGAAACCTTTCCACCATGCCGTTAGCCTGGGGGTGGTACGCTGTAGTAGTTTGAGGTTTAACTCCGAGCACCATGTTCAGCTCCCGCCACAGCGCACTGGTGAACTGACGGCCTTGGTCTGAGGTAATTGTGTCTGGAACTCCGAATGGTGCGATCCAAACACGCAATAAGGCCTTGGCACAGGTAACAGCTTCTGCGTTGGGAAGAGGAATAGCTTCTGGCCATCTTGTAAATCTGTCTACAATGGTAAGCAGATAAGTGCAGTCTTCTGATGAAGGGAGTGGTCCCACAAGGTCTATGTGTATGTTACCAAAGCGTCTATCAGGAGGGTCAAAAGGGGAGAGTGGAGCTTTGGTGTGGCGTCCAATTTTGCTAGCCTGACATTCGTGACAAGCCTTCACCATGTTCCTCACATCTTTTTTGAGTCCAGGCCAGATGTAGCGTGCTGAGATAGCGCGGATGGTGGGTTTGGGACCAGGATGACACAGGTTGTGCAAAACATCAAATACAGTTTTTGTCCATACTGGAGGTACCACTGGCCAGGGGCGGCCCGTAGAAACATCACACAGAATTTGGGTGCCATCCAGAGTGACATTCTTCAGTTGTAGGGATCCTGGTTTGGAGCGTAAGTCTGCAACGTTGGGATCGGTTTCCTGTGCCGCTGCCATTTGAGCAAGATCTACAGCAGGGCTGGTGACGTACTAGCAATCAGTGGCTCTTGGTCAGGAACAGGTGCCCTGGAGAGTGTGTCAGGTGCAATGTTGTCTGAACCACTGACGTGTCTGATGTCTGTTGTGAACTCGGCTATGTAGCAAAGCTGACGTTCCTGGCGAGGGGATCTGTCAGTGATGCTTGTCAGGGCATGGGTGAGTGGTTTGTGATCTGTGAAAGTAGCGGAAATGCTGGATTGCACTGTAGATGGCCAACAGTTCACGATCAAACGTTGAGTAACGTTGTTGGGTTGGTGTGAGCTTTCTGGAGAAGAATCCAATGGGTTTCCTGGTACCATTCTGCTGTTGTGACAGTTCGGCTCCCATGGCAGTGTCTGATGCGTCCACTGAAAGTTTTGTCTGAGATTGCGGGTCGGGGTGATGGAGCATGACAGCAGAAGCTAGTGCTGATTTGGCCTCCTGAAATGTAGTTTGACATTCAGGTGTCCATGTGAATTTCTTGGGTTTACCTTTGATAGCCTCAATCAGAGGTGCAAGGCGCTTTGCGATGCCTGGGAGAAATCTGTGATAGAAATTCATCATACCCAGGAAACGTTCAAGAGCTTTCTTGTCAGAAGGAGTGGGAAGATCAATGATTGAGCGAACTTTCTCTGCAGGGGTTCAATCCCGGCTGCTGAGACTAAATGTCCAAGGAAATGCAGGGAAGATTGACCAAAACGCATTTCTTGATATTGACCACTAAACCGTTGAAGGTCAATAGGCTGAAAATGGCACGTAGATCGGCCTCATGTTGTTCGGGTGAAGCGCTTGCAACAAGAATGTCATCAAGATACACAAAGCAGCAGTCCAGGTCCTTCAAAACACCGTCCATGAGGCGTTGAAATGCCTGAGCTGCATTTTTCAGACCAAAAGGCATTTTCAGGAACTCATAGAGGCCGAATGGGGTGATGACTGCTGTTTTGGGAATATCTTCAGGTGCAACTGGGATTTGGTTGTAGCCTCGAACAAGATCGTTTTTCCAGCATGGTTGGTATTCAAGTCCTGGATGTGAGGAAGGGGGTAGCGGTCATCTCTGGTTATATCATTTAGTCGACGATAATCTCCACAAGGACGCCAGCTGCCATTGCTTTTCTTCACCATGTGCAGTGGTGATGACCAAGGGGAAGATGAACGGCGGACGATACCTAGGTGTTCCATTTCGTCAAACTCTGCTTTAGCAGCTGTCAATTTCTCGTGATCGAGGCGATGTGCACGTGCATGCACAGGGGAACCAGTAGTGGGAATGTGGTGGAGTACACCATGCTTGTTTTCTGTGAAGGAAGGTACTAGGAGTTCAGGAAACTCCTCTACAATTGCTTCGTAGCGGGAATGAATCTTGTGTATGCTTTTTCCTGCTTGCGAGCGTGCTGGCTGTGCGGGGATTACCAAACCTCTATCCAGGGACACCCGACGTCTGTTGGTGAGATCAATAGCCAGTCTTTGGATAGCAAAAAAGTCTGCGCCTAGGATTGGTTGAGTGACATCGGCAATCCAAAACTTCTGAACAAACGATGCACCCTGTCCTAGCTGCAATGGGATGTTTCTTCTTCCATAAGTAGGAATGGCTGAGCCGTTGGCAGCAACTAGACTGGGGTCCTCGAGCCTTTTTGCATTCTGTGACACTTGCAGGGAAAACAGATTCTTCAGCCCCCGTGTCAACTAGAAAACTGCGTCCTGACAAAACATCAGCTACCCTGATTGTGCTAATGTTGACTGAGGAAGTTGTATGAACATCATGAGATTCGGTGGAGTTAATGTTGGCGGTCTGTTTTTGATCCCGTTTCCACCTAGGTTGTGGGGCCATTGCACAGGGTCGTCCACCTACTTTGTTTTCACAGTGTCTCGCTTCAGTTCCGAATCGTGCGTGATACTTGCACAAAGTGAAAGGATTTGAAGCACTGTTAAAGGAATTTTTTGATGGTCGGTTTGACGCAGCTGCCACGAATGCAGGGGTTGGGAGATCCACTTCTAAGATGCGGTCAGCCTTTTCGGCTAGAACCTCAAGCTCTTCGTCTGGAGACTGGGCAATAATATTCCTGACTTCTGGTGGCAGTTGATTGAGAAAAAGAGCTTTGAAGAGGGTCTCTGGGTTGGAATTCATCGATTGCATGTACTGCAATAATTCTGACGGTCGTTTGTCTCCCAGACCCTGCATTTGCAGAAGGGCAGTATTTTTCTGTAGTTGTGCGGACTCAAAAGCTTTGAGTAGAGCCGCCTTGAGTGTTTCATACTTTTGAGTAGCTGGGGGGCGTTTGACTACCGCTTGTACACGTCTGGATGTATCTGAGTCGAGAAGTTGTATTACACGATGAAATTTTGTCAAGTCATTCGTAACGGGAGGTGTGTGTGTAGCGAAAACAGCCTCCAAACGAACAAACCATGCTGATGCATTGGTTGTCCAAAAGGGGGGTGCTTTGAAGGCGACAGTTGCCACAGGTGGTTGAGGCGGAAATTTTTCTGTCTGAGATAAAGTTTGTTGCCAGATGGCGTCTGCAAGTTGTGCAATTGCTTCTGTTGTCACTGACATGATTAAATGAATCTGTGAGCGTAGGAGTGGTCGTAGCTGGTATTAGCTGGTCACTACAAGGTCTACTCACGATTCGGGGTCACCAATGAAGCATCACACAGACGCGAAGGCAACGTTTTAAATATTTAATAACAAAACTAAAACATTCTCTGATCAACTTCTTTGACTCAGTCGTTGAACAACGTGGTCATAGCAACGCTTCCGGTTTCCAACTACAATTGACTAAAAACCCAAATCGCATGCGACTTTATGTCATTAGATAAGTACTACACGGGGAACGACTTAAAGAAGCGCCAGCTGGCAGCTCTTCAGTAGGCACTACCCAGGTAGGCAGCCCGTTGTGTAAAGAGAGTAGATTGTGAAGCGCTTAGAGCTTGGTCTCTAGCCGAGGATAGGCGCTATATAAGTATTCATTAAGAATGATAGTAATAATAATAATGATTATTATTATTATTATATGTTGCTGGAGACGTTCTGAAGCCGACTACAAAAGACCCTTCATAAAACCGCTTGTCTTCAATCTCTCCTTTTGCCACCTCAACTATCAAGTAATAGGTTACTATTTTTTTTCCAGAAATGCACTAAATTTAGCTTATAAAATTTTTACTTTCTGTTGGTGGAGTCATTGGAGGGCGAGGGTTGGGGTCTCGCTTGGCTAATTCTGTGCTGAAGTCACTTCAGGCCTGCCCCAGAATGACTCAATGGAGAACATCTGGGAATGTGCTTACTAGGGCACTACACCGTTGTTAAAAAATACTGAGTGTTGTACCTGGCAGCTGAAAGGTTAAGTATGGACTGTGTGGTTAATCTGTCTGCAATCAACGCGTTAACAGTTAGACACAGAGCAGATCACACTGTTGGCCGTCTACTAGCTCTGAGACCCTTTTGTTTTCAAGGTAAATGTTTGAATCCACTTGGCAGTAACACATTTACAAGTGTCCCATATTTCTGTCTCATGTTATACAATAAGCTGGGTTTGGAAACCAAACACGTTTGTACACAATAAGATCTTGCTCTTCCTAAAAACCCACCGTGCTAATTTTGTCCAAATAACTTGTAAGTTTCAATTCTGGTGCTGTTTCACTATTCAGTCATGCGTGGAGACCCTTGGCTGTTTCTGAGAGGAAAATATCACTGCCAGGAACAGGTGAAACGAACAGCAAGAATCCTGGTACTTTCATGGACTGAATTCTGTGCTGAAAATTTAAAAAACAATGCAACTACTAATGAACAGAACTACAGTGCCGGTTGTTCCAGATGAAAAAAGATATTGTAATATATCAGTAACCTGTCAGATTGATGCCCGTGCTGGCTTGACCACATCAGACCCATGGACGACTGTCACACCCCAAAGGACATGCTGCACGGTAAGCTGACTACAGGCTCCAGACCCACAGGATGACCCGCCCTACGCTACAAGGATGTATGCAAGCGTGACCTGAGGGCAGGCAGACTCGACCCAACAGACCTGGAGACAGCAGCTTCAGACCAGGTCAGCTGATGGGCCACCATCAAGGCTGGCATCAAGCAAGCAGAGCAGAGGAGAGAGGCCCAGTGAGAAGAACGGAGGCGCTGCAGATGGCAAAGAATTGTGTCGACACCCACAGACAGTCATGACTGAGACTTCACCTGCAGCAACTGCAACCGAGTCTGCCGCTCGCGGATCGGGCTCTTCAGCCACAGCAGGTACTGCAACTCCACAACTGACTGATCCATGATGCAACACTAGATGGATGCCAATGAAAATGACAAGAATAATGATGATGATGATGATAATAATAATAATAATAATGATAATAAATCAGCAACAGCAATAACGATAACAACAATCGCCTCTTATTACCACGGCTTCCACTGACTCACGTTGGAAGGAGTTCCAGGATCTGGAATAACAAGGTTATATTTTTGTCATAGTCTTTTCAGTCTTTGCCCCTTGTCCTAGGTAAGCTTCTTGATACATATTTGTTACACAGCAATGGAGCTTACCCTTGATCTCTTTCTTTTCTAATATTAGCCACAGAGAGAGAGGGGGGACAGACAGACAGAGAGAGTCAGACAAACAGACAGGCAGACAGACAGACAGACAGACAGACTGACAGATAGAGCATTTGACTGTATACGATGGACTACCTACTTCAACATTTGCTGGTAGCTTTGCGTTTGTTTTCCACATCTAAGCTCCAGGACAATTCTGACAGGTACAGCAACACTTTACGCTGGGAGAGTGGTCCTGTGGTTTACTATCTGACAGACGAAGCCCTGAGAGGCGCCAAAGATATAAAATGTGTTCACTGGTACCCCTGGACCTTTTATCTCGTGGAGTGTGAGGACGGGGAGGACAGCCTTTTGTGTGAAGTGCCCTCCGTCCTGGATCATCCCCACACCAAGGAATCTGTCACGCTTCCCGTTCCACACAGCACCACTCTACCACTCTATGTTCATCTCGACGTCTGTCCCATGCAGCACCTGACTCACCAACTGCTGGCCTGTGATGTGAAAAGTCGGTGCAGGGAGCTGGAGAACATGGAGACGTGGTACAGGGCGACCTGCAGTATGTTCCAGGGACTGACCCAGCCCTACTTTTACTGTGACGTGTCAGGAGAGTTCGTGCCTTACAGTCTGGTGTGTGATTATAGACAGGATTGTTCTGGTGGACGTGACGAAGACTTCTGTCAACATCTGCCATGCAAGGAAGGCATGACAGACTGTGGACACGGACAGGTTGGTGCTCTCACGTTTCTGAGAACCTCCCACCAACCCACCACGACCACTACGTTCTGACCATGTTTTCCTGCAGATCCCACATCATTGTCCATCAAAGGCAGCATGCCACTTTGTCTGATCACACTGACACTCCAATTTCTTCTTTTCTTGTCTCCTCGTTCAGGCGCTCTCAAGGTTCATACTACTACACCTTTCATCATGGTCCCCACCATAAACAACCACATCCAGCTCGGTTCTGTTGAATACTACTACACCTTTCATCATGGTCCCCACCATAAACAACCACATCCAGCTTGGTTCTGTTGAATACTACTACACCTTTCATCATGGTCCCCACCATACATAACCACATCCAGCTTGGTTCTGTTGAATACTACTGCACCTTTCATCATGGTCCCCACCATACATAACCACATCCAGCTTGGTTCTGTTGAATACTCCCACACAGTTCATCACTTTCCCCGACACAAATAATCATATCCAGCTTGACTCTTCCACTTCTTCCCTTTTTTCTTTCATCAAGTTCTTTCAGTTTAGGGGATGTTCTCGTGCCCCGAACTCAGCAGTTTTCACACAGATCTCTATCAGCGCACAGGATGCATGCTATTATACATGTCTTCCACCACCCTCGGCCTACAGGACCTGCTCTTCTCAAGGACGATGATGGGATTCAACATGTGCGCGAGATGTTATGAGTGCGATCACACACGGAATCTCCGTTTATGGTCTCGTTTGAAGATCTTCTAGGGAATGGAGTCAGAATCAATGTCAACTCCGAGTGAAAAGTCCTCCTGTAATGAAACAGCTCTGGCGTCGATTCGGACCGGCAGCCCTAGGATGACTGGAATTACTTGTCCTATGTTCTACTGACAGAACTAGTCATCTTCTTTCAAAGGGCAAGACCTAAAAACTCCTCTTTTGTTCTTCCACGGCTTGCTTACTGTAATTCTCTTTTTGCCAGCTGTCCCAAGCACCTTCTTCATCAGCTACAGACAGTACAGAATACTGCCTTGATGAAACTAGTTTTCAGATGTTTAAGTCCAGTCAAGTTGCACACTTACTTCATTTTCAGCAATGGCTTCCAGCTCAAAGAACAAATTGATTACAAACTGACTTTGCTGCTCAACTTCAAATCTCTGAATGGTCAAGCCGCATCATTTCAGTCTGACCTGCTCCAGCTGTACACACCTGCCCAGCGTTGCATTCATCGTTTGATGGTCCTATCCTCTCCTTCAGATCCCTCCTTTCCATGTCAAGACCTTCAGGGAGTGAAGCGTTCATTCTCTTTAAAAGCGCCCTCTGCAACCAAACTTTCCGTCCACTCGTCGCATTTCTAATTCTCTCTCTTCGTTCAAATGGTCTCTCAAGATTTATCTTTTTTACTGGCTCGTAGCCCCGTTCCTTTTTGCCTTATGCTTCTGTGGTGTGTGTGTGTGGTGTGTGTGTGTGTGTGTGTGTGTGTGTGTGTGTGTGTGTGTGTGTGTGTGTGTGTCTTTTTTTTTAGAGCCGAAAAAATCTTCTTTTTTTTTAACTTTTTAATTGCTTTAAACAAAATGACAATAACAAATACACAAGAGAAATCATAATCATAATAAGTGAATCAAACATAAAGCTAGAAAAAAAGTAAGAGAGAGAGAGAGAGGGGGGGGGGGGGGAGGGAGGGGGGAGAGAGAGAGAGATTGGATTGGGTTTGTGCTTGACCTCAAATGCTTTCAGTAACATGTTTTAAATCAAGTTTTGGATGTTGGACAAACAAGCTGTAAAACACAATGGAGAGTACATGGGCAAACAAGACCTATATCAACCATATGTAGTGTAACACACAAATATAAGTATTTGATTACATGCGGGAACAAAAATAGCCATTTTTCAGAAGAAAAAAAAATGATCACCTGAAATTAAGTGTATGCTTATCATACAGAGAACAGATGGGCAAAGGATAATGATTGTCAGGCGAATCGAATGAATTGACACAATCCGATGTAATTGTTTATTATACGTATAACTGTATTTTGTAAAGTATATTATTAATTGATTAGTCGTCAGATAATAATGGTGTGTATGTTATCCATTTGTTTGAGAAATTTGCCTGGTTTAATTGTAAACAGGCATTATATTCTTCGATTTTATGTCTGAATATTAATTTTTTCAGGAAGACAGATATCTGTGGATTTTGTTTCACTAGTTTACAAGTGTACAAATAGTATTTTGCAAATAATATTAAGAAAGAAAAGATGCTGTCTGTAAAAATGTTACTGTCATAACCGAGCAACACAAATGATTCTGCTTTGTCGTACATTTCTTGCATTTATACACCTTTCTTTCATTAAATCAATGAGATTGTTCCAAAAAACCTGTACGATGTCACATTTCCAAAACATGTGATCGATACTATCCTTGTGCATTCCACAGAAATTACAAGTATCGTGGTCAACTACTCCAATTTCCCTTAGAATAATGTTCGTACCTAGGCATCGATGTGCAATCTTCAACTGAAACCATTTAAGCTTTACGTCATTTATTTTATGTATATAGTGGAAGCAGGATTTCCAGTCATGGACTGTTGAGAGCTTCAAGTCCCATCTGTAACAGCATTTTGGTCTCAGATTATTTTCTACCAGTATATCATAGTACATTTTGGAGCCTTTGTTAATTGCAAATATGTTCCTAAAACAAAGTGATTCGTTTAGATGTTTATTATCCTTGATCGTAATCGTAATCGTTTATTGCCGATGTATAACCAGCAAAAGTAACAAAGTCAATGTTCACATTATATTTTTCTTTGAACCGCATATGCGACAAAATCTTCCCATTATCATCAAAAAACTGTGCAAGATTGTAGATACCTTTGTTTGTAAGCTCTCTGGAAACAATAAATTTCTTCCCTACTTGAATTCGCTTATTGTAAAAAATCGGCTCGGCAAGAAGTTCAGCGGAATTCTTAGGTGTACATTTATAATAGAAAACATTCATTGCCTCGAAGACATCCTTCCAAAAGTGATTGTATTTTGCAAAACTGGAGACAAACTCAGGACTAAATTTATTAATCACAGGCCATTTGGGAAAATTTTTCAACAAAATATGTTTCCATTTGTGAGTTGATTTTTCCGCTTTCCTAATCCAAGACAGCTTCAAAGATAAAGCAAATATCTTTAAGTCAGGAATACCAATGCCACCATTTTTAATACTTTTGTGTGAAATTTTGCGGCTAATTTTATCTGTCTTGTTATTCCAAACGAATTTGTAACAGATGCGTTGACATGTCTGAAAAAATATATCAGGTGGGTTCGGTAAAAGTAACCACAAATGAGTCAGTTTTGAAAGAATAATTGATTTTAGTATGGCAACTCTGCCAAGAGGAGTTATCTGACGTTTTACCCATACTTTGAATAAATGCTTTATATCTGTCAATCTTTCCGAATAATTCATGTTAATACATTCTCTAAGATCGTTCGTAAACCACATTCCAAATTTTGATGGATTTCAGTCCATTCCCAAATGTTCCATGTAACGGAATTCACTAGTTTTTCTACTTCCCAACCAAATAGCGCTAGTTTTGCCTTTGTTCATATGGAGGCCTGACACACACCCAAACCGAGCAAGAACATCGATACATGTTTCAAAAGACTTTCTATCCCCTGCGAGCAGGAATTCAGTGTCATCAGCGTATTGAGACAATTTATATTCAATGTTATTCATTCTGATCCCGTGAATATCTGGATTTTCTCTTACCATTATAGCTAGCACCTCGACACAAAGTACAAACAAATAGGGGGATACGGGGTCTCCTTGTCTGCATCCTCTTTTAACTTCCAGCCAATCTGATACCTGACCATTTACAATAACACAAGATTTTATATTGTTATAAAACACATTTATCCATCTGCATATATCTTCTTGAAATCCAAAAGCTTTTAATACCTTAAACATAAATTCCCAATTAATTGAGTCAAAAGCTTTTTCAAAATCTATGTTCAGTAATAATCCTGGTAAATTGTGCTTATCTAAGTAGGCTATTGTGTCATAGATTAATCTCAAATTATCACCTATGTATCTATTTCTAATAAACCCTGTTTGGTCTTCATTAATAATATGTGGTAATACATTTTTCAAACGATTAGCAATGCAAGAAGATCCAATTTTATAAACGACATTTAAAAGTGAGATAGGTCTCCAATTCTTTATGTATTGTCTTGGCCTGTCACCTTTAGGAATGCACGTAATGATACCTTCCCTCTGTGCACAAGATAGTTCCCCCTTCCTGAAACTTGCATTTAGGGCTCTGACAACAAATATTCCTATCTTTTTCCAAAACACTTTAAAGAACTCTGCACTAAAACCATCTGTGCCTGGACTTTTATTATGTTTCATATTATTCAGGGCACAAGTAGCTTCTTCTAGTGTAATTTCACCCTCCAATTCATTTGCCTCTGTATCATCCAAGCATGGAACATTATTGACTAAATCTTTAATTTCACAATTTTGTACACCACTTTCGGCATATACAGACTTATAAAATCTCTGTACCTCTTGGATAATGTCTTTCTGCTTCACTAAAATATTGTCTTGCTGGTCTATGAGTCTTGGCATATTTTTACTAACATAATGACGTTTTTCTAAATTGCAAAATTAGCTTCTTACTTTCTCTCCGTCAGCTATCCATCTAGCCCTCGATCTCAATAGTACTCCTTCTATTCTTTTTTCCCGTATCTCTTTTAATTGTTCTTTTTTGACTTCCATAGCCCTAACGTCTTGTTCACTCTTACTTTCAATTTTATCTAGTCTACGAATATCTTGTTCCAACCGTTTTTCTTCTTCTGTTGTTTTCTTTTTTTTCATCGTAGCATATGAGATAGTTTTTGACCGTATCTTCATCAGAAGGAAATCTAAGAACACATCATCAGAGATGGAAAATTGAATCTCTTCGTCAGATATTTCGTTATCATTTGTGTTTATCGAGTATTCTTCTTTAACGTTCTTTATTTCAGCATTTATTTCATCTAGATATAGTTTATCCTTCAAAAGAGATGTATTGAACTTCCAAAAAGTGTTATGTTTCACATTTTCTTTAAATTTTAGTTTTAGTAGGATAGCGGAGTGATCTGTTCTATATCCACAGTCAGTATCTGCATCATCTACAAACGAAACCACTGAATCCGAGATTAGAAAGAAGTCTAACCTTGCTTGCTGAAAAGGGCTGGTTCTTCACCAGGTAAAACGGAGACATTCTTGGTTTAATTCTCGCCAAATATTATTTAAATCGAGGTCTTCTATCATGCTTTCAACTGTGTCCTTTGATTTAGGATTATTTATGTGTTTATAATTATGATAATCCCTCACCAGGTCAAGTACTAAATTGAAATCTCCACCCATTATAATATTTTGTACATTAAGTTCCATTATCTTCAGTTTAATATTGTTATAAAACTCAGGGTCATCTTTATTTGGCCCGTATACGTTAACAAAAAGGAAGGTGACGTTTCGTATTTGAATGACAACCATAATATAATTCCCCAAATCATCTTTAACAACCCTTTTCACTTTAAACTCAAAATTATTATTAAACATTATCGCAACACCTCTTGCATTTGATGTATTACTTGAAAAATATCCTTGATAACCCCATTCCGCTAAAACATGTTTCTCCATTTTTTTTTTCAAAATGCGTGTCTTGTAAGAAATAGACAGAACAGTTTTTGTTTCTCAAATAATGAAAGACATCTCGTCTTTTCTGAGGTCCATTCAGGCCTTGGCAGTTAACCGATAATATAGATATGTTACTATCCATTATTTACACAGAAGGAAAAAAAATATATCGTTCTGCTAGGTCCAACATCAAAATATACTTACATACATTAAACAAAATAAGAACCATTTGTCCAACCAATTGATAGCTGATGATTACATGAGGTAAGAAAAAAAACAATTCCCAGTCCGAAGGAACAAAATAGCACACACAAAAATCTGAAAGATTTAAAACGAAAGAATAAGAAACACATGTCCGTGGACATAATATACCCTCACAGACAGAAAAAGATAATAAACGAGTATGATGTATTAAACAAAAATAAATAAATCCACTTGACAAGCGTTGGCATTCTTCGGGGCCCTTGAACATATTTTTCACAATCAAATAAGAACAACAAAACACCACTCTGCAAGGTAAATGTCACAGAGGCAGAAACAAAAAACATAATCTGCAGCAGATTAAGACAGTTGGTGTGGTCACAGGGCAAAGATGATGAAGGGAGGGGAACACACACACACACACACACACACACACACACACACACACACACACACACACACACACACACACACAAAGCATGCGTTCTGTTCTGGTGCGCGCCATCTGTGTTTGAAACATTTATGCTCATTATCAATGATGTAGCCTACATCACAATTGATCGCACACCAACATCGATCGCACACCAACACAAAGTAATTCATATCTTGTCTAATTGTAAAACACACACACACACACACACACACACACACACACACACACACACACACACACACACACACACACACAACATCAACATTCCCATTCAAACACAAACACACACACACACACACACACACACACACACACACACACACACACACACACACACACACAGATCATGACTTCCAGTTCCAGTATCCCAGCGACAGAATAAAAAGGCTTCTACAAATCCATGTGTGCTGTCAAAACTTTCCACATCAAACAGCTTTCCAACAATAAGCCATGCCCTTTCTTCCAGTGCTCACTCAAAATAAGAGAGGGAGAAACGAATCCTGTTACCACATCAACTTGGGAGCGGAGGGGAGGGAGGGGAGGGGGCAGTGGGAGGGAAGGGGGGGGGGAATCCTGTCACAAAAACAACTAGAAAACCAACGAGTAAATGCAAACAATGAGCATTTTCACCAAACAAATACACGATGAACAAAGAAAGCCGCTGGGTCTCCACAATCTGAAATTTCATTGGCAAGTAAAACCACAAAATGAGCAAAGTAAGCAAAGGTACATGATCATGACAAACAATGCAAAGCCTCAAAACAAAGACAATTGTTAAAGAAAATATGACAGTGTGTAAGGAAAAAAGAATCAGGATTTCTTTTGCTTTACATTCGAGGTGGGTGTTTTCCTTTTTCTTTTCTTCTCCTCCTCCCCCTCTCCATGTGTGTTCATTATTCCTAAATTGTGTGTGCATATGTGTGTGGGCACGCGCGCGCGCGCGCGGACCGTGCACGCACATGCGCGCGCGCGCGCACGCGCGCGCGCAGGTGAGCTAGCATGTACATGTGATCGAGGGGTATGTATGCTCGTGCGCGCATGCACGTCCGCGCACGCGCACTTGCGCACATCAAAAAAGGATGTGATACATTTTAAAAGCCATTAAAAAAAAAAAGAAAAAAAAAAGAAGAAAACTATTCAAAGATGAAATTTAGCAAACACCACATCCTGCAGTTCCATTTGGAAATCATAGAAAACGCACTGTCAGCCTATGATGTAAACATTCGTGGAACGTATCATGCCATCTCTCTTGCAAACAAAGTATCAATATTTTTGTCAGTGTCTATTTTCAGAGTTTTTCCATTTTTTAATTTAGTCAGGATTTTGCCGTTGCTCGACCAGGACGCCATGGTTGCTGAGTGGGAGTGTGCTTTTTGAAGAAGTTTGTAGTTAGTCTGGGTTAGATCTTCACTTACAGTCACCCCTGTTTGTTTCAACTTCCTGCGGGAAGCGAGCACCAAACCTCTCTGTCGTCGGGAGAAGAACCTCACAATGATGGGGCGTGGTCTCCCGCCCGCCGTGGTCACCCTCCCTGACCGGTGGGCAATCTCCACATCGGCAGAGGACACAGAAACCCGCAGCTGCTTGGTAAACACGTCGACGACCTTCTCTGCACAGTCGTCGACGCTTTCTGCTCCCTGAGCCTCGCGGATACCTAACACCCTCAGATTCCAGTTCCGCCCATGCTGCTCCTGGTCGTTGACGGCGCGCCTGACGTCGCTGACTTCTTTAGAATGTTGGGTCAACTGCCTCCTCAGTTCGATGTTCTCCTCTCGCAGCCTGACCACCTCCATCTTCATAGTATCTTTTTCATTTTGGAGTTCAAAAACCGAGCTCTCTAGCTGCTCAATTCGATTTGTAAAAAACACAGTCAGGTTGTCAATCTCGTCTTTAACAATTTGCTGCACATCTTCTTTAGTTGAGAGCTTGGTCATGGAGGCTTTAATCTCACACAGTGTCTCGTGTATCTCCATGTCGTCTATACTGTCTGTGTCCTGTCGTTTTTTCTTACTAGATTGTTTTGTCTTACTTACAGTCTCAGGACTGATACAAGAGTCACTTGTTGAAGATGATGAGGGTTTCCTTTTGTCCCCTCTCCCAACTGAGAAATATTTTGATATCGCACTACTCACAGCTCTTCATACTTTTCTTCATACTTTTGTGTCCGTTTCCCGATCCACACCATGACAAAAAAAGGAAAAGCACTAAGCACTGTTGTTCTCCATGTTCACATGCCAATAACGGGCCCCTTTCAATGTCTACCTTCACTGCATCAGTCCGTTGTCAGGAGACGCTTGACGCTTGACGCTTGACGCGCGCTTTCACGCCGCGCCATTTATTGTGGGGCCCTCGGCCCGTCCACAGGAGTACGCAACATACATTTCAACATGATAACAACAAAAACATTTGATTGAAACGTTGATTGTAAAATATTTTGTTTTCTGTTTAGAATTTCTGTTCTTCCTATATCGTCAATATTACTATTACATATGGGTTTCTCTCGTTTTTAAGGCATAGGAGATGTACATTGCAATATCTCTTATGATTTCAGTATTATCGTTTTGTAGCAGACTTTCCAGTGTGATTGCGTTTCTATTACTAAAATGTTTGAAAATGTATTTTGTTCGCAATTGCCTGTAATTGGGACACCACATTAAGAAGTGCATTTCTGTTTCTACTGTTGGGCAGAAGGGGCATGTTGTTATAGCTTGATTATCTATATATTTTTTATTGCCATGCAGTTCGTTTATTCCTAATCGTAGTCTTGTCAATGCTTTTCTGAACTTCGCGATTGTGATTGCGTGAAAGTATTCTTCAGTTTGGTGTATAGTTTTAAACGTATGATATTTTGTAAATCGTTCACTATTCGCTATTTTGCTATGCCAGTTCTGTTTGTAACAATCTATGATTCTTTGTTTTAGTGTTATGATAAATCTTTGCTCGTTTTCTACGCCTTCATTCAACCAGACTTCAGAAAAGCCATACATACCCAAACAGCGTTTAACTTCCAGCGCCCAGTTCTGTGGTTTGTCAATTTCTGTTTTTTTCTCTTTCATATGCTTGTCTAGGTATCCTGTCTGGAGTCATCTTCATTAATTTGAACCAATATCTGATTGCTTTTATTGAACTATCTATACTCATCGGATATCTTCCTAGTTCTCCGTATACTAAGTTGTTTGGCGTTTTTCTCCCTACCCCCATGTATCTTTTACATGCGAATAAATGTATATTTTCCACCGCTGAATAACGAGTCAAACCCCATACTTCTGCTGCGTACAGTAGCAGTGATTTGACCTGTGTATCAAATAGCTTTAAAAATATATTTATATCTAAGTGTCCTAAACTATACATTGTTTTCATTATTTCACCTATTTTCCCTTTCGTCCTTCCTGCATATTCTGAAAGTGAAATATCTACTGAGAGTTTAGTCGTTAGAGTGAAACCTAAATATTTGTAGCTGTTTACTACCTCAATTTCTTCCCCTTTGTAGTTCCATTTTTCTAGTCTGCCAAGGTATCCTCCTTTTCTAAAGACCATGATTTTTGTTTTTTGGAGATTTACCTTTAGTCCAATACGGTCCGAGGCTTCCTGTAGGTTCTTAATTTGGTTTTGCAGACCTGCTGGTGTTCTTGCTATTAAAGCTATGTCATCAGCGAATAGAAGTGAAAATATTTCTGCCTTTCCGGGTAAGAATTGATATCCGTGTCTTCCTTTAGCTGTGACATTGTCTGCAACTTCTGTAATTAGTAATGAAAAGATTAGGGGGGACAGTAAACACCCTTGTTTCACTCCTGTGTGACATTCAAAGAATTCTGTTAGTTCAGTTCCATGTCTTACACATGCTTGTACTGTTTTATAAATAGCTTTTAGCATGTTAAGCATCTTCATAGATATTTTGTGTTTCTGTAGGATTTCCCAGAGTTTTTCTCTATTTACTGTGTCAAACGCTTTCTGATAATCAATGAAGGCTACATACAATTTACTTCTTCTTCTGCCGTATAGGCAGTTACTTATCATGGATGTTAGAGTGAAAATATGATCTACTGTTGAGAAATCTTTCCTGAAGCCTGCCTGTTCTTTGCTAATTTTATTTTCTGCTTCTGCCCAATTATACAGTCTTCTGTTTAATATTGCTGTGTAAATCTTGCTTATGATGCATAATAAGGATATTCCTCTATAGTTTCCTGGATTCTGTCTATCTCCTTTCTTGTATAGTGGTATAATCACCGCCCTTGACCATTCTATGGGGAAGTAGCTATCTTGATATAACTTATTGAATAATTTCGTTAAGAATGGCACTATATTTTGTCCTATGATTTTAAGAAATTCAGGAGGGATTTCATCAATACCTGGTGATTTGCCTTTTTTTAATTTTTCTGTAGCTGATCTTACTTCGTTTTCGGTTATCTCTTCGTCTAATTCTTGTACGTGAATTTCATTTAACACTTCTTCTTCTTCTTGTGGTCCTTCTTCTCTATTGTTTAGTATTTCTGTGTCATGTGGATTCAAAATGCTTTCGAAATGTACTTTCCACTGTGTAATATCAATAGATGATAATGTGTTCTTTTTCCTTCTAACACTTTTTATGGTGCTCCAAAACATTCGGCTGTCCTTGCGATTTTGTATTAGTGTGTCGTATGTTTGCTTTTTATACTGTTTTTTCTTTTCTCTAATTGTTTCTTTGTATACTGCTCTTTTGTTCCTGTAAGCCTCTCTCCTTACTTCATAAATGGTTGGGTTTTTATCCTTTTTCGTCCATGTCAGTCTATTGAGTGCTTGTTTTGCTTCTTTCTTTTTGATTTGACATTTTTTATCATACCAGCTGTTTGTAGTCTTATATTTTCCTCCTATACCTACTGTTCTGTACATGTCTTTCCCTGCCTCTTTTAATAGCTTATTAAATCTGTCTATACTCGTGTCTACATTTCTTTCTATTTCTTCTGTTATTTGCGCCATTGTTTGTTTTGCCTCTTCCGATTCTATGAACTGGACATACTGTTGTTTTGTGGGATCCCACTTTAGTTTCTTCACGTAAGATTTCTTGCCCTCGTTCTCTTGTCCGTTAGACAGTGTGCTTTGTAATTCCATCATAATAGGCATATTCTGAGCTTCAACTCTCTCTACTATCTGACACTTGTTCACATTTTCTAACAGTTCAACAGAACATATATAGTAATCTATAATACTATTACCCCTTTCGGAATAAAACGTGTATGCATCGTCGAACTTTCCCATACAAAGACCATTTAGTGTAGTTACATTAAATGTTATACAAAATTCTATTAGTTTCTTGCCAAAACCATTTGTGTGGGGATCTTTAGACCTACGTGCATACACGTCCTGCTCTCTTCCTGTAATCTCATTTTCATCATCGATGCTCAAGCTCCGTTCCCCAATACGAGCATTAAGATCTCCTCCAATGATGTAATGGAAGTTGTTTCCTTGTTCTGTCTGTGCAAATATATACTGTTCAATTAGTTCTAGTGTGCATGAGTAATCTTTGTCAGAATAATATGGACTATCTACTGGATGTACATATGTACCTAAAAACAAAATGTCTTTTTCACAATGCAATAGACTTTTCATTAGCTTCACACAGAGTACATTTTCCATGTCAGTATTTATCAGTTGGACATATTCAGATAACTCTTTTTTTATCAACAGGATTGTTCCCCCCGAGGGTCTTCCCATTCTAGTAAATTTGACCGCTGGACAATGTAATAGCAAAAACTCCTGGAATTTTAATTCGAAATCGAACAATTTAGAAGTAAATGTTTCTGTTAAACAGCACAGATCAAAAGATGTGATAAATTCTAAAAAGTCTGGTTCCGTTAACTTATCTAACGGGTGTCAAAGGAGATGGAAGAGCAGAGTGGGCAAGGCAACGATAAGAACTGGATTACAGCTCGGCAGATCTGATGGTATAAATATCTAAAGAATCACCTCAACAATCGAGATTTATACCTTCTTTCAGAGCTCAACGTCAAGAGAGGAAGCAGCCGCACATGCAGACTTAAAGGAAGAGCAAGAAATATTACCAATCAACCAACCATTGGAATAATCTCAAGGCCAACATTGCAAAGACTCCTAAACATTGGGCCAGACTCATGTTTTTGTCGTTGTTGTTGTATATATATATATATATATATATATATATATAATAAACTAATAAATTCCAAGGATAAATACCGAGCACCATTCCAGCAACTTACAGAGCAGCTTGGTGTTGCAATGACTGCAAGAAATATTCAATTATAAACAAAGCTTGCAAGCTTTGCAGCTTGGTGTTGCAATGACTGCAAGAAATATTCAATTATAAACAAAGCTTGCAAGCTTTGTTTATAATTGAATATTTCTTGCAGTCATTGCAACACCAAGCTGCTCTGTAAGTTGCTGGAATGGTGCTCGGTATTTATCCTTGGAATTTATTAGTTTATTGTAATTTAGTCCCTTGCGGATTCATTCCAAGAACTGGCCCTCAGCACGGGTGTCTTAAGAGGTTATCTTTTTATATTTTCTACTTTTCATAAGAAAATGTAGCTTGTTTTGCTCTTTCATGATTTTCTTTTGCTTCTTAGGTGGCACCTTTGGTTGGTTTTTCGAAAACTCAACAAACATACTACGGTATTGCACACCAGACTTTTCTAGAATAGCATTCTTGTTAAAACCGAAAAGGCAGAGGAGTCAAATTACCACTTTCCACGGTCACTGAGGAGAAACAATCAGGTTTCGAAATATCGGTATCTGACCAGGACTTATATGTTAGTGAGTTTCTTCCCCATTGGAGAATGTCTCCCCCTTGGAGACTAGAAGCTTGCTGAAGGCTCATTTTGAGAAGCATTTATTTCATTTTTTTCCCGTTCACCCACTCAAGCACATACTGTTGGTTAGGCAGAATTATCTACCACTGCAGATATGAATGCTTATTTCCCCTTATTTCTTCAATCTAAGACATAAGAGCAAGCTTTGTTTATAATTGAATATATATATATATAATATAGTAAACATGACCATACTCGTGTTGCTGTTGTTGTACAACACACACATACGCATGTACGCACACACGGACAGACACACACACAAACGCGCGCGCTCACACACACGCACGTACGCAGGCACCCACGCGCTCACACACACACACACACACACACACACACACACACTCATGCGCACACACGCATGTACACACACACACACGGACACATAGACACGCACAAGCGCGCGCGCGTACGCACACACAGACATGGAAACGCGCACGTGCACCCACACACTTACACAAACACACGTACGCATGCGCACTTACACACATTTGTTTGGGCAATGTTGAGGTCAGTCATATATACATCAAAAGACAGACGTTTGCTTCTCTCTCTCTCTCTCTGTTTTCTTCCCTTAGGATTCAGCGTTTCAAATTAAGGTATGGGACCTGCTCTTGTCGTCTTCTGTTCAGTGTGCAGATAGGCAGGAAACATGTCATAGGATCAATTACTGCAAAACGTTGGATAAGGTAGAATGTACAGAGAGAGTGTTTAAAGTTTATGAAATACCACCCCCAGCTGTGATCAACTTTGACATACCTGGAGGATTCACCAAAACCCGTTTACCACAAAACAACACTCTGTGCCCAGACACTCATTTTCAGTGTCATGATGATGGCTATTGTCTCCCTGTCTATGTCAGGTGTAATGACATGATCGACTGTCCGGGTCATGAGGACGAAGCTGACTGTCAGAATTACAAGACGTGCCCAGGGTTTTATCGATGTCGTGACAGTTACAAAACAGTTTGTGTGCACGTGAATCACCTGTGTGACGGCCTGCAACAATGCCCACAGCATGATGATGAACTGATGTGTGACTTCGTTTGTCCTGAGTCCTGTGTGTGCTATGGCTTTGCCTTCTCCTGCAGCCACACCTTTCTCATCAGCTCTTTCCCACAGCTGCGCTACCTGGAAGCTTCCAGCAGTGGACTAAGTATAGATGACGTCACTGATAGCATCATGCTGATCCACCTGGGTGTACAGGCGTGTGGATGGAGGAGGTTCACACAGGTAGTGTTACCGAATCTTCACAGTTTGGATCTCAGTAGGAATCTCCTTCAGTCTGTCAACTTCAGCCACTTTACAAAAATGCCTCAACTTCGTGAAATGAACCTGGCAGGTAATCCTTTGTCTGATGGCATTCTTCATGTCCCCAAGCAGTATATACATCCATCACTGACCATTTTCAATATTTCCCACGTCCAAGCCATTTTTCTGAATATAAGTGCCTTGTCCGCTTTAATGCCTAGTTTACAAGTCCTAGATTTGTCACAGAATAACATTACGGAATTGCAGGAAAAAGGCTTGTTTGATAATCTTCATGTTTTGAATTTACGAGGTTGTCCTATAACTGATTTCTCTCTGGACTTCATGAAACACATGACGAATCTCATGTCTGTTCTTGCTGACAACTACAGATTGTGTTGTTCTATTGTGTTACCAGATAATTTCCGAGGTGACTGCCTGACCCCATTTGATGAATTCTCGTCATGTGAGGACTTGCTGAAATCTGTTGCTTATCGCTGTGCTCTTGCAGTGTTTGCTGTGCTCGCTGTTCTGGGAAATTTTGGAAGTTTTGTCTACCGAATTTATATTTTGTCAGAAAGAACTCAGACTGGTTTTGTAATATTTGTTCTTCATCTGTGTGCATCTGATCTTTTAATGGGGCTATATCTAGTCTTCATTGGCGTGGCAGACCGGATTTATGCTGGTAGATATATGTTGAATGAAAATGCATGGAAAAGGAGTTCAGCTTGCAGCATTGCAGGGCTGTTATCCCTACTATCATCTGAAGTATCAGCTTTCCTAATCTGCTTCATTACTCTGGATCGCTTCATTGTGCTCCATTTTCCTTTCAGTCAGATCCGGTTTGGAGTCAGATCAGCTCACATTGCCTGTGTCTTCATGTGGGCTCTGGGACTCACGTTGGCATCTGTACCTCTGCTCCCTGCAACTTCACACTGGGAGTTCTTCCACCAGACAGGAATTTGCATTCCACTGCCTGTCACCAGAGCTGACTTTCCTGGTCACACTTACTCGTTCAGTATTATGATCATCTGCAACCTGATCCTCTTTCTCCTGATTGGTGTGGGTCAGTGTCTTATTTACTGGTCAGTAAGAAGTCATGCTCGATCTAATCAGCTAACAAAGACCAAAGATCTAGATACTGAAAGTGCACAGTCCAAGGAAGCAACCATCGCCAGGCGTCTCCTATCTGTTGCCGTGTCTGATTTCCTGTGCTGGTTTCCTATTGGTCTGTGTGGGGTCCTGGCTGCCAATGGTGTCGTCATTCCAGGGGAGGTCAACGTTGGAATGGCCATTTTTGTGTTGCCCCTCAATTCTGCACTGAACCCATTCCTCTACACTTTCAACATCATTCTGGAGAAACGGCGCAAAGCACAAGAACTTCGTTTTCTAAAACTGTTACGTGCTCAGATAAAGGAATAACACTTGCTGCATATTTTGAATGAAAGCATGTGGGATAAAAAGAAAATTGAATCCAAGTGTCAGGACAGTGTACTGTTGTATATGACGTAAGTTGCTATAGCACAGTGTATAGTGAGAACAAACAAACAACCAAAAACCACAAACATCATTCCTACAGAATGAACGTGTATTTGCCTGTTGCCAAAACTTCAATTATGATAAAAGCATTCAAGAGTAAATGTGAAGTTATCTGAACGCATGCAGACCTGTTCAATGTATTCTTTATGACTTATTATGTTCATGAAAGTGTTGGACATGGAACTTTATAGCTATACACAAAAACAAGCAACCAAAACAAAAATACACACACAAAAAACAAACAAAACCACCACCACCACCACCACCAACCACCAACAACAACAACAACAAACACATACACCCACATCGTTTATCGTTTTTAGTCTTCCCACTGATGGACTTTCTGTCTATTCAACAGACGAGCTGGCAAGCATGTCGTTTGCAAGAATGAATCCTCATGGACTCCTGTCATGGAGACACCAAGATAGGCCTCCATGAGGACTTACTGTGTGTCACCATGATAGTTCACCATGAGGACTCACTATATGTCACCATGAAAGGCCTCCATGAGGACTGACTGTATATCACCATGATAGTTCTCCATGAGAACTCACTGTATGTCACCATGATAGTTCTCCATGAGGACTCACTGTATGTCACCATGAAAGGCCTCCATGAGGACTACTGTATGTCACCATGATAGTTCTCCATGAGGACTCACTGTGTGTCACCGTGATAGTTCTCCATGAGGACTGACTGTATGTCACCATGATAGTTCTCCATGAGGACTGACTGTATGTCACCATGATAGTCCTCCATGAGGACTCATGATTCACCATGATAGTTCGCCATGAGGACTCACTGTTTCACATGTAAGGCCTCCATGGGACTCACTGTATGTACCAGATTTCTCCATGAGGACTCACTGCATATCACCATGATAGTTCTCCATGAGGACTCACTGTGTGTTACCATGAAAAGCCTCCATGAGGACTATCATGGTGACATACAGTGAGTTCGCATGAAGGCTTATGCGTGTGGGTGGAGGAGGCTCACACAGGTAGTCTTATCGAGTCTTCACAGTTTGGATCTCAGTAGGAATCTTCTTCAGTCTGTCAACTTCAGCCACTTTACAGAAATGCCTCAACTTCGGAGACTGAGCCTTGCGGGCAATCCTTTATCTAAAGGTATTATTCATGTCCCAAACCAGTATATACATTCATCACTGAAGATTTTCAATATTTCCTGTGTCCAGGCGGTTTTTTAACGGTATAAGTGCCTTGTCCACTTTTAGGCTTAGCTTACAAGTTCTAGATTTGTCACGGAATGAAAGTACGGAACTGCGGGAAGAAAACTTGTTTGAGAATCTTCAGGTATTTTTTCAATTTACAAGTTGTCCTATAACCGATTTATCTCCGGACTTCATAGAACACATGACAAAACATACTCCTGTTCTTGCTGACAACTACAAATTATGTTGTTCTGTTGTTTTACCAGACAATTTCCGAGGTGAATGTTTGACTCCATCTGATGAAATATTGTCATGTGCTTCAATCTGCTTCATCACTCTGGATTACTTCATAGTGCTCCATTTTCCTTTCAGTCACATCATGTTTGGGGTCAGATCAGCTCACATTGCCTGTGTCTTCATGTGGGCTCTGGACTTACGCTGGCAGCAGTGCCTCTGCTCCCTGTCGCCTCACACTGGGAGTTTTTTTTTCCCACCAGACAGGAATTTGCATTCCACTGCCTGTCACCAGAGCTGACTTTCCTGGTCTCATTTACTCCTTCAGCTTCATGGTCGTCTGCAACCTGATCCTCTTTCTCCTGATTGGTGTGGGTCAGTGTCTTATTTACTGGTCAGTAAGAAGTCACACTCGATCTAATCAGCTAACAAAGACCAAAGATTTAGACACCGAAAGTGGACAGTCCAATGAAGCAACTATCACCAGGCGTCTTCTGTCCGTCGCCATGTCTGATTTCCTGTGATGGTTTCCTGATGGTCTGTGTGGGGTCCTGGCTGACAGTGGTGTCGTCATTCCAGAGGAGGTCAATGTTGGAATGGACATTTTCGTGCTGCCCCTCAATTTGCACTGAACCCATTCCTCTACACTTTCAACATCATTCTGGAGAAACGGCGCAAAGTCCAAGAACTCTGTATTCTAAAACTATTTCGATCTCAGCAAAAGAAGAAACACTTGCTGTGTCTTAACTTATTTCTGTCTCAGCTGCCAGAAAGCTCAACTTATAATAGGAGAAAGTACACAAAATAATATACACAGTAAAATAGCGATCCAAAATTCCGGCGCAGTGACAATACATATTTGACTTTCTTTGAGGGAAGCTATAGAAGAGAGATACTCTGAAAAACATTTTTCCATCCAAAAATGATTTTACTGTCAAAGGATGTGGACCATCTTGCTATTCTGACTCCTCTTTTAAGCTGCTTCGTATGATGGCCACCAAGAAACTCCTACTTCTACTTCTTAAGTCATGCAGAACTCCTTCATGAATAACTGAAACTGAGTTTCAAATGAATACTGGATCCATGCATCCGGACAGTGTACTGTAGTATATGATCCAGTTAACATGCCATGTCACACTTTACACACACACCACACACACACACACACACACACACACACACACACACACACACACACACACACCCGCACGCACGCACGCACGCACGCACGCACACACACACACACACACACACACACACACACACACACACACACACACACACACACACACACACACACACACACACAGAGTGCCCCCGTTTCTGAGAGTTTCTCTGTTCTCTGCCCTTTTTATTGCATAGACAGCCAGTGTTGACAGGTGTTTTCCCCCCAAAGAGGTGGAGAGATATTCCAGCCACGATTCCAGGCACGTGTCCTGATCTCAGTTCTCTTTTCGTATCGGGGCACCCTGGTCACTCTGCAGGCAGGCCCGTGCTAAAAGGACAGAGAACACAATACACCGACAGTGGCCAATTGGATTAATGTAACAAGGCATCATATGGGTCGCCATGTTATTGTTGTTTTATGTTTGTTTGTTTTTGTTTCTTTTTCTTTGTTCGTTTGTTTGAGTTAAGGTGTACCGTATTCGGCCATTTTCCATCTGCAGGCGAGCGCGTATGCACATTTACACACACACACACACACACACACACACACACACACACACACACACACACACACACACACACACACACGTGCGCGCGCATACACACACACGCACACGCTCGCACGCAAGCACGCACGTACGCAGGCACGCACGCACGCACACACACACACACCACACACACACACACACACACACACACACACACACACACATACACACACACATACACACACACACACACACACACACACACACACACACACACACACACACACACACACACACACACACGTCGAACTCCGCACGCACGCATGCACGCACGCATGCACACGTACACATACACACACACAAATGCACACGCACACACACTCACATGTACGCACGCACGCATGCACGTACTATGCACGTACGTAGGCACACGCGCTTGCTCTCACGCTCTCTCCGTGTGTCTCTGTGTGTCACTTTGTCCCCCCCCCCCTCTCTCTCTCTCTATCTCTCTCTCTTTCTCTTTCTCTCTGTCTCTCTCTCTTTCTCTCTCTCTCTCTCCCCCCCTCTCTCTCTCTCTCTCTCTCTCTCTCTCTCTCTCTCTCTCTCTCTCTCTCTCTCTCTCTCTCTCTCATCGTACAATGGTGATGATAAGCAGCAATATGAAGATGTGCCGGAAATGATGTATGAACATGGAACGCATGACACTATCCCACCGACTCCAACGCAACATGGAACGGCCTTCAACATCAAGCACAGCTTGGCCATTAGTAAAGAACTAGACACTTGTCAGTACAGCAGGCCACAAGGGGTACAGTCAGAAATCACTCTTAGACACGCTATAACACATCTATGGGTCCTCTACGGTACCAGCAGCACCTATTCCAAGTGATCCCAAATGGAGCATTTTGCTTTTATTTTCGGCACTCTTGTCGATTAATCACAGATGTGTGTAATTTAGTTAATGCCCTGAGTACGGCATCCACCGCAAAGAAAAGATTATGTAAAGAAAAAAAACACGATTTTTGTAATGAAAGACAGTTATGCACCCTCCCTAACCTAAAGAATGAATGCATACCATCTAGTATTGTCTGCTTTCCGGGTCAGTATATCTGATCATTATTATTAAAAGTAGTTATATGATCACTGAGAGAGAGAGAGAGAGAGAGAGAGAGAGAGAGAGAGAGAGAGAGAGAGAGAGAGAGAGAGAGAGAGAGAGAGAGGACCTGCATGCCGGTAATACACAGTATCGTCCAGTGTGAGGGAATTTTGCTGAAGGCGCGCGCTAGCTGGAACTGGCTCTGTGACGGACAACACGTGCCATGTGCGCGGCTGTGGGAAAGAATGAGCAGGCTCCATCCTCAAGGGAGTGTGCACTGCTGTTAGCTTACGGTCAGCTGTTAGCGTAAGGGCCCACACACATCTGGGAGAACTAACGAGGAAAAATGGGACAAATTTCATGATATTCACAAGGAGGATCTACAAGTATTTTTCAATCTTATAGACACTGTCGACGATCCAAAACAAAACTGTATATCCTGATTATAGAACTGCTATTATTGTTATGATGAAATGGTACTGATTGAATTGACAGTACAATGACATCGTCCAGTATCCAATGCTGTGTATTGATTTCCACAATTAGTGTACCTATTCCCGATCGCTTTCGTTCAATTTCTCACATTGTTATGTATCTCTAACCACTGCTCTTCCCCTCCCTCCCCCCCCCCCCCCCCCCCACCAACTTCCCCTCCACTTTCTTTTGAAAACTTTACACAATGAATCATTCATTTATTCATTTAATCTCTCCTCTCTCTCTCTCTCTCTCTCTCTCTCTTCTCTCTCTCTCTCTCTCTCTCTCTCTGTGTCACACGAGCACACACGCACACACACCTAGATGCATTTGTATACACGCTCAAGTGCACTTACATGCACATACTCGCACCCATGCACATACATATATACACGTGTATGCATACAAGCGCATGCATTCATATGTTTGCGCTCGCACAACCCACACACACACACACACACACACACACACACACACACACACACACACACACACACACACACACACACACACACACACACACACACATGCACAACACACACACTCGCTCACTCACTCATTCGGGCGGAGAAAGAGACAGACAGACAGACAGACAGACGACAGACAGAGACAGAAGCGCCTACCACCACTACCACCCCGCACGCACACACACACACACGCACACACACACACCACACACACACACACACACACACATGCATGCATGCATGCACGCGCACGCACGCATGCACACACACGCTCGCGCGCGCGCACACACACACACACTCACACACACACACACAAACACACACACACACACACACACACACACACACACACACACATACACACGCACACACACACACACACACACACACACACACATACACACACACACACACACACACACACACACACACACACACACACACACACACACACACACACACACACTGCTCTGACATCGCCGATGTTGCCCAACGCATTTGGTTGTTTTCGTTTTTTCTGTTGTTTACGAGTAAAAAGTTTTGTGTTACCAGGAAGAACAGAACAAAACATTGAAGACTCCATCATCAAAGGAAGAGAAACTGTCAGCTGAACCTAATTTATAATTATTTTGTTAGGTTAAATGTTGCGCGCGCGCCGCGCACACACACACACACACACACACACACACACACACACACACACACACACACACAAAACACACACACACCAACACACACACACACACACACACACACACACACACACACACACACACACATCACACACACACACGCACGTGCTCGCGGGCATGACCGCTCACGAACACACGCACTCACTCACTCATTCACATACCAAGACAGAGACAGACAAACGGACGAACGGACAGAGAGATCAGACAGAGAAGAGAAGGGTGGAGTGTTGACCAAATGCTCCTTCTTCCCCAAAAAGATGTGCCTACTGGACAACATGTCTAACTTGCAGAAGTGACAGACAGGCTGCACACCAGAAATCAAAGCGCCAAAGCCTTGCATAGGGAGTCGAGTATTTATAGGCTGATGCAATTAGAATGTTTTGAGATTTTCTATCTTGTCTGAAAGTGGATTCTCCTCATTTTCTTTCATATGGCCATCAAGGCACAAACAGGTGGTTCCAAGCAGACAGATTAAAATCTTTAAAAAATGGGACTACTTGGGTGCTTCAAGCTGGCGCAAAGATACGGTCACATGTGAGTGATAAGGCCTGAAATGTGACGTCAACTAAGGGGAAGGTCATGTATTTGAAGATTGTGATTTAATCGGTGAAAATCCCCCAAAACAGGGGAAATAACTGGTGGGGTGGGTTCTTTTGATTAATTATCAGTTTAACCTTAAATGCTGGCTCAAATTTATGGTAGGCCTCAAAACATGGATTACATGGATTATATAGTGATTTAGTACAAACTCCTAATTGTGGCGTGTGGCCACATCCAGACGGACAAAGAGCTTGCACCAAGGGACATAAATCCTGACTAAAAGCTTCTGCTTACCCCGCCTAAGCTGTGGTGTGCGCGGGACAGGCCAGGTAACTGGTGACGGAGAGAGACTGGTCCTGACACCTGGCCTTTTCAAACATGCACCTGTCGGAACATTGCAGTCACATCGATATATCAATATATCCATTTAGGTGTCCAAGAGAGAGAGAGAGAGAGAGAGAGAGAGACAGAGAGACAGAGAGAGAGAGAGATAACAAGTTGTGAGAGAGAAGAGAACACAACCTCCTCTCTCACAACTTGTTCTCTGTCTCTGTCTCTCTGTCTCTCTCTCTCTCTCTCTGTCTCTCTCTCTCTCTCTTACACACACACACACACACACACACACACACCACACACACACACACACCACACACACACACACACACACACGTGCGCACGCAAACATCAAAACTATCACACACGTCTCGCACTCTTGAGACGCGCATCTCTGAACACCTGGCCGACATCCGCCACCATCGGCCCAAACCAGTCGCTCTACACTTCAACCATGCCCAACACAACATCAACCATGTCAAAGTCTTGGCACTTTGGCAATCTAAGAGTGACAGCTTGGAACGCCTTATGCAGGAATCTCATCTCATTGCCAAACTGGGCACCGTCCACCCTCATGGCATCAACGTCCAAAAGTACCTCGTTCTCATTCAACGCCTTCTTCCTTGCGCTGAACCCTACCAAGTGATCTGAAGCGATCAAAGCTAAGTGAATTTTCATTGTTTTTTTGTTAATGTCTCACCTGATGAAGACCTAAGAGGTCGAAACTAGTTGTGTTTCGTCTTGTGACTCGTTTGTCCACGTTCTCTGGCGGTTCGCTAACATTTATTTAAGATTATCACACACGGATACCGCTTCCAAATAACACTTTCTCTTAATTGTTTAGTTCATTAGTTTAAGATCTTGTTTTTAAATTTAATCCTTTGTTCACTTATCTAAATCGAAACATTGTGTGTGTGTGTGTGTGTGTGTGTGTGTGTGTGTGGTGTGTGTGTGTGCGTGCGTGCGTGCGTGCGTGCGTGCGTGCGTGCGTGCGTGCGTGCGCGCGTGCATGTGGTGTGTGTGTTTTTTTCTTGTTGGGTTTTTTTTTTTTTTGGTAGTCTGTGAATATTAATATGTGCGCGCTTACTATGTGTTGGCACATTTTCTTAATTATTTATTTGTAAAGTGAGGAGACTGCAGGCGGAAATCTAAACAAATTTTAAATGTAATCAATAGCGAACCGCCAAGAAAACGTAGACAAACCAGTCACAAGAAAAACACAACGCGTGACACGATAAGTGATCGCGCCTTCATTTTCGTTGCTCTTAGTGTTTTGTAGTTTGCCTGAAGAAGACCCAAGAGGTCGAAACGGTCGTGTTTTTGTCTTGTGATTCGTTTGTTTACGTTTTCTTGGAGGTTAGCTATTAATTACATCTAGAATTTAAATTTAGTTCATGGGTTCAGAATGTTTTTCCCATTTAATCATTTATTACGTTACTTGTTCCAATATATTTCGCGGTTTTGTTTGTTTGTTATTTCTTGTGATTCTGTGACCTTTAACATGTGCAGGCTTACTATCTGTTGCCACAAATACAAGTGGCAGTGATAGTGTTAGAAGGAGGGAAAGGGTATGAATGTCTGTGTCATCTGTTTGTCAGTGCAGATACTATGAATTGTACCATTACGTTCATGTAGGTGTGTTTGTATATTGTTCTCTTCTTCATACGCTTATTATATATTCTCTCTCTCTCTCTCTCTCTCTCTCTCTCTCTCTCTCTCTCTCTCTCTCTCTCTCTCTCTCCTCCTCCTCCTCCTCCTCCTCCTCCTCCTCCTCCTCCTCCTCTCTCTACTTACTCTACTACTGATCATATGCACACATTATTAGCTCTAATACAAAAGCAGTTTTGTCTTAACCGCAAACTCTATGTTGCTTTTATTGATTTTGAAAAAGCTTTTGACTCCATTGAAAGAAACTTATTATGGCCTATTTTTTTTTTAAATGGTATCAAAGGAAAACGTTTCCGATGTATCCACAGCATGTATGTTACAGTCAGAACTAGAATTCGTTCCGGCTCAAAACTGACAGACTTTATAAATTGAACCCGAGGGGTAAAACAATGCGATGTTACTAGTCCAGTGTTGTTCACTTTATTTATAAATGAATTAGCGTTGGAAGTAATCAGAAACTGGAACACATGGTGCTACATTTACGTGTGATTACCTTGAATTATTTATATTACTTTTGGCAGATGATGTGGCTCTCTTGTCTGAAACAATAATTGGGTTACAGACACAATTAAACAGCCTATATAGAGCAGCATCAGGACTCCATCTAAAGCTGAATATGAATAAAAGCAATATAGTCGTTTTTAGGAAAGGTGGATACTTAGCAGCGAGAGAACATTGGTCTTACAATGGAATCCCTATACCCGTTGTTAATGTTTATAAGTATTTAGGTATTCATTTTTCAACAAGATTGAGTTTTACTGTGTCGTGTCAAAATCTTGCTAGCAGAGCGAAACATGCGATGTTAAGTATATTGCAATTAAACTGTAGTTTCCTTGTTGTATATCTTAAACTATTTGACACACAAGTACAACCAATTGTTCAATATGGGGCTGAATTGTGGGGATTAAGTAGTGCAGCTCGACACTGTGAAAAGGTACACCTGTTTGCTCTTAAAAAGTTCCTATATGTTCAAATGCAAACACCAAATGATTTGATATATGGAGAAACAAATAGATACCCCATTTACATAAATTCTGCAGTCAGGTGTGTACGGTACTGGCTAAAGTTGACAAGAATGGATGAGACAAGATTACCACGAAAAGTATACTGTACGTTGTTCGATTTGGATTCTCGTGACAAAACCAACTGGGTATCCGATATTCGTTGTAAATTGTATTCATCGGAAAATCGGAAATGAAATGAGGCAGGGAACAGTAAACGATAAACAGTAAACAAGTTGGGTATTTTTTTGCTCCCATAAGAAAACCTAACACAGAGTAACTTGTATTCAAGACCGGCACAGCCTTTTAAACTTGAATAAAGTCAGACAAATACATAGACGAACAATCTAATAGTGGGGGGAAAAAACAAACGCAGGCCAACAACTGAACTATCTTCAGAGTAATGACTTGGCAAAGATTTGGACTTAAGGAGAGGGGGGGGGAGGGGCGGAATTTGAAGGTGGAGAAACTGGGAACATGAAATTAAGAAAATATGTTACAGATATGAAAACTCTCCACTAGCTGCGTAAGGGAACCATCGCAATCCCTTTTGAAGGCAGATATATTTGTATTGCCTGCTCCGAGGCCTTTCGTCCGCTGGGTCAGACTCATCGGGGAGACACGGCTGGTTGTGTCTGCGCTCCTGGCGTCAAATAGAGACACACCACAGTCCTATAATACTGTGGTGTTCTCACCACCAAGGGTGCAAAAAAGAATCCAATAGCACCCCCAAAGCAGCCAACGAAGAGTAGTAAATGTAACTAAACGAAAGTGTGGGGAGGAAAAAAGTTGCTGAAAAACTAGAGACATTATGCAAATAGTATAAAATGTAAGGACAATTTTTGAGTCTACGCCTGAGGATCCACCCAAAGATGCAAGGGAGATCGAAAGACAAACACACAGACGGACAGAAACAAATACAAATAACCTCAATTTAATCAAAACAAAATCGGAAATGAAATGAGGCAGGGAACAGTAAACGATAAACAGTAAACAAGTTGGGTATTTTTTGCTCCCATAAGAAAACCTAACACAGAGTAACTTGTATTCAAGACCGGCACAGCCTTTTAAACTTGAATAAAGTCAGACAAATACATAGACGAACAATCTAATAGTGGGGGAAAAAACAAGCGCAGGCCGCAGCCCCCCCCCCCCCCCCCCCCCCCCCCCCCCACCACACACTCCTTAAGTCCAAATCTTTGCCAAGTCATTACTATGAAGATAGTTCAGTTGTCGCCTGCGCTTGTTTTTTCCCCCACTATTAGATTGTTCGTCTATGTATTTGTCTGACTTTATTCAAGTTTAAAAGGCTGTGCCGGTCTTGAATACAAGTTACTCTGTGTTAGGTTTTCTTATGGGAGCAAAAAATACCCAACTTGTTTACTGTTTATCGTTTACTGTTCCCTGCCTCATTTCATTTCCGATTTTGTTTTGATTAAATTGAGGTTATTTGTATTTGTTTCTGTCCGTCTGTGTGTTTGTCTTTCGATCTCCCTTGCATCTTTGGGTGGATCCTCAGGCGTAGACTCAAAAATTGTCCCTTACATTTTATACTATTTGCATAATGTCTCTAGTTTTTCAGCAACTTTTTTCCTCCCCACACTTTCGTTTAGTTTCATTTACTACTCTTCGCTGGCTGCTTTGGGGGTGCTATTGGATTCTTTTTTGCACCCTTGGTGGTGAGAACACCACAGTATTATGGACTGTGGTGTGTCTCTATTTGACGCCAGGAGGCAGACACAACCAGCCGTGTCTCCCCGATGAGTCTGACCCAGCGGACGAAAGGCCTCGGAGCAGGCAATACAAATATATCTGCCTTCAAAAGGGATTGCGATGGTTCCCTTACGCAGCTAGTGAAGAGTGTTCATATCTGTAACATATTTTCTTAATTTCATGTTCCCAGTTTCTCCACCTTCAAATTCCGCCCCTCCTCCCCCCCCCCCCCCCCCCCCTCCTTAAGTCCAAATCTTTGCCAAGTCATTACTATGAAGATAGTTCAGTTGTCGGCCTGCGCTTGTTTTTTCCCCCACTATTAGATTGTTCGTCTATGTATTTGTCTGACTTTATTCAAGTTTAAAAGGCTGTGCCGGTCTTGAATACAAGTTACTCTGTGTTAGGTTTTCTTATGGGAGCAAAAAATACCCAACTTGTTTACTGTATTCATTGGGTTTTGGGTATGTACAGCAAAACCAAGGTGATGAGGGAATGAATCAGTTCCTTGCTGCTTTTAAGGAAAGGTTGGTTCTTTGTAGATGGCAAGAATGGGACTTTCATATTAAAAACAGTGAAAGATTTAGTTTCTATAATACTTTTTGCACAATAGCTGCTGATAAGACGCATTTGAAACTGAACTTAGACAGGCACCTGAAAATCATTACGACAAAATTTAGACTTAGCGTTTCAGCAATCGCTGTCCATAAGTTTCGTTACAAACAACACACACCCTGTTGATTTAATTTGTCCATTGTGCAAACAAGCGACAGAAGATGAGGTGCATTTTGTTTTGTGCTGTCCCGTTCTAAAGGATTTAAGAGTAAGGTATATACATCTAAAGTACTATAACTATCCGAATCTTTTCCGTCTTGGATTACTTCTAGCATCAAATAACGAAAGAACAACTAGAAATCTATCCATTTATCTATATAAAGCGTTTAAGATACGTTCTGTGTATGTTTCTTAGTGTATCAATTTTGATCAGTTATATTGTATTATATTTCTTTTGGAACGATTTTTTGTTGCACCCCTTTCAATAGGGGCAATGGCCTATTATTGAATAAACTATCCGTATCCGTCTCTCTCTCTCTCTCTCTCTCTCTCTCTCTCTCTCCCTTCCTCCTCTCTCTCTCTCTCTCACTCTGTGTGTGTGTGTGTGTGTGTGTGTGTGTGGGTGTGGATGGCGCGCGCGCGCACGCGCGCGTATATGTTCTTCATTCTTTTCTTTCTTCTTTTCCTTTATGGATGACTGGATGGGAAAGGTAGATTTATTCAATGTAACATCTCTACATAAAAGTTTAAATCTACATGTAACATTGATGGGGGGGGGGGGGGACTTTTTATTTTCACACACGCGCGTGCGCGCACGCACACGCACACACACACACACACACACACACACACACACACATCACACACACACACACACACACACTCACACACACACACACACACACACACACACACACACACACAACAGATAGAGACAGACAGACAGACAGATAAACAGACGGACAGACATAAACTCTCTCTCTCTCTCTCTCTCTCTCTCATAGATTCTCTTTCTCTCTCTCTCTTACACACACACACACACACACACACACACACACACACACACACGCGCGCGCGCGCGCGCGCGTGCGCGCGCACGCATGCACACACACACACACACACACACACTCTCTCTCTCTCTCTCTCTCTCTCTCTCTCTCTCTCTCTCTCCACTCCACTCTACTCTATTCTACTTCACTACATTACATTAGACTCCACTCCACTCCACTCCATTCCACTCCACTCCCCACTCTACTCCATTCTACTCCACTCTACTCTACTCCATTCTACTTTACTAAAGCTACACTAGACTCCACTCCACTTCACTCTACTCCATTCTACTTCACTACACTACACTAGACTCCACTCCACTCTACTCCATTCTACTTCACTACACTCTACTCTATTCTACTTCACTACACTCTACTCCATTCTACTTCACTACACTAGACTCCACACCACTCCACTCTACATTGCTCCACTCCACTCCACTCTGCTCCATTCTACTTCACACTACACTACATTTAACTCCACTCCATTCCACTCCACTCCACTCCCCACTCTACTCCATTCTACTTCATTACAATACACCAGACTCAACTCTACTCCATTCTACTCCACTCCACTCTACTCCACTCTACTTCACTACACTACACTAGACTCCATTCCACTCCATTCCACTCCACTCTACTCCACTCTACTTCATTCTACTTTACTACACTACACTAGACTCCACTCTGTCCACTCTACTCCATTCTACTTCACTACACTACACTACACTCCACTCTGTTCAACTCTACTCCTTTCTACTTCACCACACTACACTAGACTCCACTCCACTTTACTCCCTTCTACTTCACTACACTACACTAGACTCCACTCCGCTCTACTCTACTCCATTCTACTTCACTACACTACGCTACACTCCACTCCACTCCACTCTACTCCATTCTACTTCCTTACTACGCTACCCTCCACTCTGCTGCATTCTACTTCACTACACTACACTAGACTCCACTCTACTCCACTCCACCCCACTCTACTCCACTAAGGTCCATTCCACTCCATTCCACTGTAATCCACTCCACTCCACTGTAATCCACTCCACTCCACTCCACTCCATTCCACTCCACTTCACTGTAATCCACTCCACTCCACTCCACTCCACTGTAGTCCACTCCACTCCACTGTAATCCACTCCATCCACTCCATTCCACTCCACTCCACTGTAATCCACTCCACTCCACTGTAATCCACTCCACTGTAATCCACTCCATTCCACTCCATTCCACTCCACTCCACTGTAATCCACACTTCCACTCCACTGTAATCCACTCCACTCCACTCCATTCCACTCCACTGTAATCCACTCCACTCCACTGTAATCCACTCCACTCCACTATAATATACTCCACTCCTTTGCACTCCACTCCTTTGCACTCCACTCCTTTGCACTCCACTCATCACTCCCACTCCACTCATCTCCACTCATCTCCCACTCCACTCCACATCCCACTCATCTCCACTCATCTCCACTCCACTCCACTCTCTCCACTCTCACTCACTCCACTCACCACTCCACTCCACTCCTCATCTCCCACTCCACTCATCTCCACTCATTTCACTCCACTCCACTCCACTCACTCATCCACTCATCTCCCACTCCACTCATCTCCACTCACACTCCCTCACTCCTCACTCCATCTCCACTCACTCCCTCCACTCCACTCACCATCTCCACTCCATCTCACTCCCATCACTCCACTCCACTCCACTCCACTCCTCCACTCCACTCCACCTCACACTCACTCTCCACTCACTCTCCACTCCCACTCCACCCATCTCTCCACTCCCACTCCACTCATCTCCACTCATCACACTCCATCACCACTTCCACTCCACTCCTCACTCCAATCCACTCTCTCACTCCACTCCACACTCCACTCCTCACTCCACTCCTCACTCCACTCACTCACTCCACTCCACTCCACACCATCTCCACTACTCTCCCCTCCACTCCATCCACTCACACTCCACTCCCTCCACTCCACTCCACTCACTCCCACTCCACTCACTCCTCCACTCCACTCCACCACCACTCCTACTCCACTCCACTCCACTCCACTCCACTCCACTCCACTCCACTCTCACTTCCACTCCCACTCCACTCCACTCCACTCCACTCCACTCCACTCCACTCCACTCCACTCCACTCCACTCCACTCCACTCCTCTCCACTCCACTCCACTCCACTCATCCTCCACTCCTACTCCTCTCCACTCCACTCCACTCATCTCCACTCCACTACTCCACTCATCTCCACACTCCACGCCACTCCACTCATCTCCACTCCACCCACTCCACTCATCTCCACTCCACTCCACGCCACTCCAACTCATCTCCACTCCACTCCACTCCACTCCACTCCACTCCACTCATTCACCTCCACTCCACTCCACCTCCACTCCACTCCACTCACTCCACTCCACTCCACTCATCTCCACTCCACCCACTCCACTCCACTCATCTCCACTCCACTCCACTCCACTCCACTCCACTCATCTCCACTCCACTCCACTCCACTCCACTCATCTCCACTCCACTCCACTCCACTCTCACTCCACTCACTCCACTCCACCCACTCCACTCTACTCCACTCCACTCCACTCCACTCACAAGTTGGTATAGGTAACCCCGTTGGATCCGCACAGAATCTCTTGGTCCGAGCCACACTCTTGGTGCCTCAAGTTCTGGCAGAAGAACTGGTACACCGAGTCTCCACCTGGCCGGATAGTGCTGGGACTTCCTCCAGCTGTCTGTGACGTGGTGATGCTTTGGCACGCGCCTTCATGGGCGATATGCAAATCGCGCAGGTCGCAGTGCGCTTTGCTGAACTCGCACCTGCGGTAAAGTTTTTGCGTACGTCATCTAAGGTGATGTCAACATAAGCAATGTTTACGTATGATACTGAAATGTTTAGATATGCAAATATGAAACGTTGATTATGCCGCAGCGAGGCTGGAAAATGTCACTTT
>CM065739.1:18717214-18732214 GCA_033310375.1 Conus canariensis
TCCTGTCAAAACATGTTCTGGCGTCAACCAGATCTGAGAAATACAGACACCTGCAGTGTTGTGCATGAAATTTGAGCAACACCCTCAAGGACGCATCTCTTCAGTGGATGAATCTCAGTTGTAGGTTCCAGTCTTTTCACATGAATCTGAGGCACAGTCATCTCTGGGAAGAAGCCGGCCGATCACGATTTGTACCAGCATACACTCCTTTGTTCATCATGAAAAAGGTCTTGTTACAGCTAACGGAAGACTCAATCCTCTATGCCTTTATCGGATAGGAAATGACGCAAAATTAAAACACCAGCAGAACCAGAGACAAATGATAGAAACATGAACCTTGACGTCCAGATGCAATACTAAAGTTTGAAGGACACATCTTGCTCAGGACTTCGATACATTTGGAGCCGGTTGAAGCCAGAGACCCAGTAGATCACAAACTGAACTAGGTGGATTAGATGGCACTCCTAGGCAGGACAATCTCGGTGCAGAATAAGTGAGAGATCCAGCAGGTTAGAAACTGAACTAAATTTTGAACCGAATTGTTAATCAGTCAGCCAAACCCGCAGGGACAAACAAATGACAAGGCAAACCACGACGCGTTTCGACCCCTTACGTCTTCTTCTTGCAAAAGAAACAACGTTCGGGGCAATGAAAAAGAAGAACGAGCAATCACTTACCTTCTCATATTCGGCGCATGATGGGCATTGAACATTGTTTATCTTGCCTGGAGAAGATGTAAGAGGTCGACACGCGTCGTGTTTTGCCTTGTAACTTATTTGTCCTTGTTTTGGGCGGGCTCGCTAAGAATCGTTCTTAAAATGTTTCTCAAATTCGGCGCAATTGGGCGTTGAACTACCTAGATCAGATGGTACTCTTAGACAGGACAATCTGAGTGCAGAATGTAACTTGAGCGTCATAGCAGATGAATTTCATGTTATTATGCTAAGATACGTTATGAAAGAAACGTCTGCCTATAGTTCTGGGGAAAGCTTTTCTGTTTTCAATGTTTGTCTGACTGTATCGCGAAAAGGAAAAAGAATAGAAATATGGCTTAATTTGGCTAAATCTTTGAGCATTGAAACTATGTACAGAAAATTAATTTTCGTTTTGTGTCAAAGTTCGTTGATTGCTGGCGGAATTAAAACAATTTTTAAGAGAATTTTTCGTGAGTCTGCCTAACGACAGAGACAAACAAATGAAAAGACAAAACGAAAGTTGTTTTTTTCTTTTGCCATTTGTTTGTCCTTGTTGTTTGGCAGACTCACTGATAATTATTTTTAAAAGTAGTTTCCTGTTATCTTTCATATTATTTTGTGACAGATTTACGTCAAGCATTTTATTAGAAGCATGCTCTCTGCCTTGAATGCTCCATACCCTAAACAAGTTCAACAGTGAACGAACCAAGTGTTGAAGAAGAAACATACAACGTTATCCAGCACGTTATTTTTTGCCTCAACTTTGTGTGGAAAGTAGTTAACAATGAGATAGGAGACTCAACTTGGTAGCAAAACAGACTTCTCGAAAGGAGCTCCAACTGTAAATTACTTCGGAGTGACTGGCATTAGAAACTGAGATCCAAAAGACGACAGCAGATCATTCTTACTGTACATTTATGAAGCAAAAAAAGGCTACGAACAGTTGTATTGCGTGTATGGGAACTGCTTTCTTTTTTTACTTTCTTTCGTGAGAGACTTTTACTGCGTGTTACCAGTGTCATCCCTTCAGTGCATGTATGGCCATTATCTGAATATTCAACAGACAGACGACAGACAGCAGACAGACAGAAAGACTAACAGGCAGACAGACAGACAGACAGATATCGTTATCCATCATCATCATCATCGTCATCATCACCATCATCATCATCAATCATCAACATCGTTATCATCATTAATGACAACAATGGCAACAACAACAACAACAACATCTATAACAACAACAACAACAACAACATTATCATAATGTAAATACTTACTCAGACAAAGAGAAGCAAACAGAAGCACTACCGTCAGCATGATGAAATACCTTGAAGGATGGTCTGGTATCTTCAGTGTGCTCTGATACTCTGTTTGTTGCAGGTTGATAGTAAATGGCACATTGGGGGCGTTTGGAAATCTGGTTCAACACATAGGCACACGAACAAATGATAATCGTTTCTTAAACTAATTGATCTACCATTTTTTGTCTGCGATATGAGGGTGCAGTCATCTCTTTGCTCAATGAGTCTTGCCTGCGTAATGTGTGTTATCTTTCTTCCTTTATGTCTTCATCGTTCTTTCCCTTCTTCCTTCTTTCTTTTTTCCTTTCTTCTTCTTTTCTTTCTTTACTTCTACGTGTTTGCTTTCCGTTCTTTCTCCTTCCCTTCTTACTTTCCTTACTGTCTTCCTTCCTGCCTTTCTAACTTTTTGCTTCCTGTCTCACACCTATCTTCCGTCTGTCATTCCTTCCTTCGTTCTTACCTTGCTTTCTTCCATCTTCCTTTATTTTCTACCTTTCTTTCTTCTGTCATTCCGATCTTCTTTTTCCCTCTCTCGTTTTTTTTTTTTTTTACTTCCTTCGTGCCTTCCACTCTTTTCTTTTTCACTTCCCACTTTCCTTTTTCTTTTCTGTTTTCATTCTTCTCTTTCCTTTCTTCCTGGACTTTTCTTCGTTTAACTTCTTTCCTTTAATTCTTACTCTCTTCCAACCTTTCTTCTTTCCTTCTCTCTGTTCTATCTTGCTTACGTCCAATCCTTCCTCCCCCCCCCCTTTTTTTTCCTTGATTTTTTTTTTCTTTTCTTCCTTCCTTCACACAGTGCTTTCTCATTCCTTCCTACCATCCCCGCTGTTCTATTCGTACGTTCTTTTCTTCATGTCTTTCTCCATTCCCTTCTAGTTTCCAACGTACTGTTCTTTCCTAGCTTCTGCCCACAATTTCCATTCTGCTTTCCTCTTCCCTAACTTTCTGTCTGACTCAGTTCCCTCCTTCTTACATTGTTTCCTGTTTCGCTTCCTTCCTTCCTTCCTTCCTTCCTTCCTTCCTTCCTTCCTTCCTTCCTTCTTTCCTTCCTTCCTCAGTTCATTTCATTTTTTCACAAGCCTGTACAATTTGCACGAATACGTTTGACACGACGACGCAGTCGACCACTTGGACACAGAGAGATAAAGCCCTGGATTCTGCCTATCTCTACAGAAGACGAAGTTCCCCCCTTTCTCTTATCTACACTCTTTATCGCGGCATTGGCTTACAAGGTCAGTGAGACCCTAAAGTCAAATGCTGACTTTTTCAATGAAGATCTGCATAATCATTTAGACCCGTGATTGCTCTTTTCGTCGGGTAGAAAGAAAAAAACAGCTCCTCCTCTTCTTCTTCTTCTTCTTCTTCTCTCCACGTCCTCCTCCTCGTCCTCGTCCTTCTCCCCCTCCTTCTTCTATCTTCCTTTCTCACCTTCTTTCTGTTTGTCTGTCTTTCTGTCTGTCTTTATTTCTTTTCTTCCTTCTTTTCGCTTTTTTCCTTATGTCATGATACAGATCAAACAGCTGTTCATATGATGGAATAAGCAACCATAGGGCTTTCTCGCAACATGAAAATTAGTTAAAGGGAAAAAAAACATGTATAATCCCTAGGAGGTACGAGTTAGCTAATATTAAGAAATAAGCAGATAACATTATAAACTGGTGCACAGCCTTTCACTCTTCTCTGAAAAAACAACACCAACAACTTTGGTGCATGAATGAGCGACATGTAGTCCGGAGCGTCTTTTTTTCTGCTTTCTTTTGTTCATTTACATAACAGTGGTGTGAAACTTCCTCGTTTTCTATCCAAGGTGTACCTGAGAAATATAAAAGACAAAGAGCGGTACATCCAGATTTCCTTTCTGACCCCTTCGTTTAAAGTTATTGACACTGTTTACATTTACGACTGTATGGTGGATGTAAATGAAGAGATGCTGCGTCAGAGTTCTCTCCCTCTGTGTGTGTGTGTGTGTGTGTGTGTGTGTGTGTGTGTGTGTGTGTGTGTGTGTGTGTGCGTGCGTGTGTGTGTGTGTGTGTGTGTGCGCGCGCGCGCGCGCGCGTGTGTGGTGTGTGTGATTTTGTGGTGTTGTGTGTTGTGTGTGTGTGTGTGTGTGTGTGTGTGGTGTGCGCGCGCGTGCGCGCGCGGCAATCGTGCGGACGTGCGTTCGTCTGTGCGTATATACGTGTATGTGTGTGTGTGTGTGTGTGTGTGTGTGTGTGTGTGTGTGGTTGTGTGTTGTGTGTGTGTGTTGTGTGTCTGTGTCTGTGTCTGAGTGTGTGTCTGTGTGTGTGTGCAAGTGTGTGTGTGTGGTGTGTGTGTGTGTGTGTGTGTGTGTGTGTGTGTGTGTGTGTGTGTGTGGCGCGCGCGTCGCACGCGCGCGCACGTGTGTGTGTGTGTGAGTGTGTGAAAGTGTGTGGGGGAAGGAGGGTGCCCCCAGAGTGAAACCCAATTGCATGCAGTTCCAGACTCATGCTGTTTGCAGTACCCGTCCGCCTAGAACATATGTAGGCGAGACACATGCGAACAAACAACAAAACGTCTATAAGGATTTCAAGGCTTCCCATACATCCACAGCTAACGCATACATTCAGCAACAATTAGACAACAGTGGAAGAAACGAACGAACGCAACAATCATTTCAAATTAGACACGGACCCAAAAATTTACTTGTACACAGAACGACAGTACAACTGTGATTTTCATGTATTTCCTCATGCGTTCGATTGCGTGCATCCCATCCCATCCCCCATCCCCACGCATCGGTCAATCACCTCTAACCTCGTGAAACTTTCTCAGAACACTGAGTTTGAAAACAGTTCAAAAACTAAAACTGCTCGCCCCTGCGCTTAACAATCCCCCCCCCCCCCCCCCCTCTACAACCCCACCCCGCTCCTCCTTCGTCTTCTCTTCTCCTGCCCCCCCCCTCCCCCTCCCCCCCCTCCCCACACACACACACACACACACACACACACACACACACACGCCCCCTCTCCTTTTAACGTTCATCGGAGATGTGTGTTCACGTCCTGTTCCAGCTGATACTGTGTATGGATTGAAGTCTCATTCCACACTGTATGTGCTGGAACCTTTTTTAGTCGCTGCACTGTTAATTCCGTGTCCTGGACTTTTGCGGGAGACAGTTTGTTTTTACTTCTGTTGTTCTTCTAGGCTGCAGAACAAAGATTGCTGTTACGCTGACAATTCACAGGCAAGTTTCTTTGTCACTCTGTGTGTGTGTGTGTGTGTGTGTGTGTGTGTGTGTGTGTGTGTGTGTGTGTGTGTGTCCCTTTGTCGGTCGATGAATCTGTTTGTGGATATGTTTCTGTGTCCGTATTATTCTCCGCCTATGTGTCTTTGTGTGTGTGTGTGTGTGTGTGGTGTGTGTGTGTGTGTGTGTGTGTGTGTGTGTGTGTGTGTGTTGGGGAGATGGGGTGGGGGTGCAGGCAGTGTGTGTGTGTGTGTGTGTGTGTGTGTGTGTGTGTCTTACATGTTACAATTCCGTAGGAACCTATCAACTTTTTTTTTAATCTAAAGTTTCATTAGTTTCCGCAGATTACAAGAAAAGTGACATAGTAGTCAACCGTGACCGTGGTCACTAAACGGAAAGAAAGAAACATTCATTTTCTTTATAGCCCAGCCGACCGCTTGGGGCCTATCAGGGCTGCACTCTTGTGGAAAAAAAATTTCCTATACGTGTGATAGAAAAGCAATTCACAGCATATAAAAGCAGATTTTCTGAAACTTGCAAAAATCGATTTAAAGTCCTTATTTCATAAAATATTAAATTGGATGAAACGCATGTATCCTTTTTCAAAAACGAAAGGAAGAGAGGAGCAACAAGATATTCCTTATCATACCTTTAGATTTTGAGTACGAGACATTGGTCAGTTAGACATTCGAGCGTGTTGATATTTTGTCCTCCTGTTGTGTTTGTAGGTAATTTGTGTTAGAATGTCTACATTTCAAAATAGTCATCAGATCATTGAAAACAATGCTCTTCCTTTACTGCCAATACTTTTTTTCTCATCTAAAATAAGGCCGGCTGATAATTTTTCATTCCATATCTGGAAAGATTGTTACCCATCCCCTCCTTTACCAATTTCACTTTACAAATCATGTACGTACGGAAATAACACTGATTTGGACATTGGAACGTTTTCTATGGAAAGATCAATGCTTTCAGCAACTTAAAGTTTATTTACACTTTTTAAGTCGGAGAAATGAAGAGGTATGAAAGCTTACTCATTGTTTTCTAAAACTTACTGAATGCGAAGCTGGCAGATAGGATTGGGGGGTTGGGCGGAATGGTAAGGACATTCTCCTTTCTTACCCCCCCCTCTCTCTCTCTCTCCTCTCTCTCTCTCTCTCTCTCTCTCTCTCTCTCCTCCGCCTCCCCCCACATCCTCCTCCCTCGCGTGCGAGCGCTTCCTTTCCTTCAAATGTCAGTTTAATTTCAGGCAATGTGAAAAAAGTCCTACAACAAGAAGGAATTGCGCAACACCAACCGATTTCAATAAACCTAAAACAGTTGATGCAAAGCCCTCATAAATGTGCAGGAGGGTACAAAAAGGAATCTCTCTGACTTATCCTCTTTTGAGGCATTTTTTTTCTTTAGCTATATTCACATATCGCCTGTTAAGCGAAGGCAACCTGTTCACGGGGAAAAAAAGCTTTCTGAGTTATTTTTTGATTGTATTTCCGTCGACATTCTCCCCTTAAAGATCTAAATATGGATGTAGACCTATCTGGTAGACGTTGAGGTTGACAAAGTAAACGATCTTGTCACGGTTTCATTTTCTTTTTCATCCATGCCCACCTCTACGTACTCCTACTTGTTTCTGTCAGGCGAGGGACCGGTATCAGGCTTCAGGCCAGGGACCGGTATCAGGCTTCAGGCGAGGGACCGGTATCAGGCTTCAGGCCAGGGACCGGTATCAGGCTTTTATTTGCTTTTGTCGCCGAACGTTGACGAGGGGCCAGCGAAGCTGACCTTGATGGCGGGGCTGTTTACAAACAACAGCGTGTTGTAGAGAGTGGCCACATTCCTGAAGGGCCTACTCCTGGCCCTGCTCCTCTGGTGCCTCGAGCGCCTGCCGAATGGGAAAGAAAGAAAAAGACAAGATGCAAAGCATATAAAAGTACTCCCAGTCTATCTTGAATACGCGTGAGATACTCCATAAAGAGGAAAAACCGTTTTGGGCGTTATAGCCGTTATTAAGATATAACGGTAAACTCGCATCACATCTACAATTGAGAAGATCGGCCAAGTACTTTCTAGATATCTAAAGAAGAAACGTATGGCAGTTATAGCCGTTAGTAACGGCTATAACCGTTAGTAACGGCTATAACGTTAGTAACGGCTATAACGTAAAATAAAAATCGGGCATCATGCGTGACCCATAATGAACATACCTACAAATTTTCAGAAAGATCGGCCCAGTAGTTTTGTCTGGAGCGAGTGGAACACATTTTGACAACGGACGGACAGACACACAGACAGACACACAGACAGCATTTCTTCGCTCCCATTCTAAAGTCCCCCCTGTTCTATAAGAACTGGGAGTACAAAAAGCAAGACGACGTTACATGCAGGGAAATGCACTGTTCTGTTTGTCACAAAACTCCACATCTGTAGAGAGAAACCAAGCGGCGTGCTACGAATGTGTACATGGTTGAGCAGGAATAGTTTAGCAAGGATTACAGCTTCTTTTTGTTAAATATTAAAACTAGAAATGTGCCTCCTCCCCCCCCCCCCACCTCCCCCACCACCACCACTGCCGTTCCAAATCTTTATGAATATTTTTTTTTTACTTCGAACGAGAGATTCTTGCCGTCAAATATTAAGTCTTATTGAAATGTTTTGTCCTTAGGAGACATCTGGACACTTACATAAGATCTCAAAATACCAAGGCGTTCGACCATATTCGACATTCGCTGAGGTGTGTGTGTGTGTGTGTGTGTGTTTATGTGTGTGTGTGTGTGTGTGTGTGTGTGTGTGTGTGTGTGTGTGTGTGTGTGTGTTAGGGGAGGGTTATCTGGTGCTCAGTGTTGCTTGTCTAATACAGGTGATGATGCTGTTTGTTATCATAACGATAAAGATGAAGATGAAGATGATGATGATGATGATGATGATGATGCTTGTTGTCATTTTCAGAGTTGCATTGTTGTTATTATTTCATTTGTCTCTCTCTCTCTCTCTCCTCTCTCTCTCTCTCTCTCTCTCTCTCTCTCTCTCTCTCTCTCTCTCTCTCTCTCTTCTGCATCCTTTCCTCTATCAGTTTTATTCAATGTCTCTATCAATCGTGAAACAGCAGTGCATGTTTTAGCGGAAAAGAAGACAAAGAGGAAGCTGAAAGGGGACCAGATGGAACTCTCACTCTCTGATAATTATGACATGGAGATGCCATGTCCATTCATCATGATCTTTCACGGGCTCTTTGTCCAACGAGCGTGAACAACAGCGCATGAAGTGCTCCCTCATGTGCACAGAAGTTATGTCCCGATCTTTAACTCTCGACCTCCATTTTCGCCTGACCCACCGGGCTCCAAAGTAACAAAAGAAATAAGTGAACTTCTTCAACAACTAGAACAGCACTAGCAGCAGCTTAAATCTCTGCCAAGGTCGAACATATCCTGGGAAATTATTTTGCCACCAGGGGAAGAAATAGTAGGCACGGACTTGATGAGTTATTTCCTTTTTTTCAGGTAGGATATGAACAATCCGAAACAATAATGTTTGCATCACACGAAAGTTTTGCTATGCTACAAAAATGTATTACTCCACCCATAGTTGTAAATTCGTGAACAGTAACTCCACAGTGTTTATTTTGAGAGAAACGTTGGTAACAGTCTTGCTGGCGGATCCGGGATCCGCCGTCTGATCCCGCCGCGCTAAAATGTCAGGGGCTGCAACAGGTTTTGGTGAAGTTTCGCTGCGAATAAGCAAACAGAGGTGGATAAAAACAAGATCGCCGTGGGGGAGGGGTATAAACAGACAGGGTAGGAAAAATGCATGACCCCTAAACTGTTTAGTATGTAGTCCACGTACATATAAATAATTTAACAGACGCAGTATCTGTCCCTTACTTGGCCTTTTGCCGATGACACTATTCTCTACCAACACGTCCCAGACAAACAGGACGGCCAATTCCGTCCAAGCTCCGGAAAAATGGGATTTAGAACGGGACATGGAGTTCCTTCGAGACAAATGCGCCATTCTTAGCGCCGCTAAAGAGATCCTTCAGGACCAAATACAACATCCACACTCAAGATCTACAGAGCATCACCAGTTCTAGGTACACTCGACTCCAGACAACAATAGCTACTGGGACAGTCATGTTCAGAACATCAGTGCCAAAGCCAACATAAAGTGCTGGGTTATTTGAAACAAGCTTTAAGAGAGAAAAAACTGCAAAGAGATCAAGGCAGCAGCTTACAAAGCAGTGGTGAGACCAGTGCTAGAGTACGCTGCAACAATGAGGCTGGTACCCGTACATTCAAATAGAAATTCGGAAATCAGAAGCCGTCTTGAGAAAAGCAGCCCGCTTTGTCATAAATGATTACAAAGGCACCTCCAGCTTCAACAACATGTTGATAAGGTCGAAATGGCCAGCGCTGCAGAAAAGAAGACACGCCTGTCCGTTTACTTCTGTTGACGGTTTGGGCCAATGAAGATGCTTCATTTTTTGTTGGTGTGTATGTCCTGTGAATCCATCATGCTTATAATGTCAATGCTGGGCCATTCCTTCAGAGTCAAACATGATATGACAGGTCAGTATGAACTTACTACCAAACACTGCCTCTGCAAATTTAGCAGATCTTTCAACCGTTGCCACGAGCAAGAAAAATAAAGAAAGGAAGAACGAAGAAAAGGACGGAGCAAAGAACAAAATAGGGAAAGAAAGATAAAAGATGGATGCAATCATCAGTGTTGTCCAGACACAAGATGAAAAGATCGGCCTACTGCACATACACAACAACACATATTGAAGCGTGCTCATTGGCCAAAACCGTCAATAAAGAAGGTAGATAGCCCTAAAACAATAAAATGTATATCAGGTGGCGGGACTCCAATAATAAATACTTTTTGTCACAAAATGTTGCCTGCACTTTTGATCTGAAAGTAAATATAAATCTAGCAAGATGTATTCATAAATCAATTAAATCTCTTTTTTTCAGATACTCAAAACGAGCACAGACTGCATGGACTACAAGCTGGAGACACAATGCAACCGGATCACGAAAAGCATGTCATGAACATACAGTGATACGTCGGTGGCGAAAAGAGAATGTTTAAGTGAAAGAAAGGCAGGAACTAACGTGTGTGCCCAAGACCTACGCCAAATTAACCCGATTATTGCAAATACGTTTGGTCCAAAGCGTTTCAAAATTGATCCTTGACAATCTTCACACGTACTGCAAGAAATGGGCATAAACCCGGGACGGTCCTTGCACCGTCATGTCGGGCGCGCGCAGGTTAGAGAATGTACATCGTGTCTCCCACCACATCAGTGCAGAATTCCTGACAGAATGATGGCAGACCTTTTTCAGAACAGTCTTCATCTTGCGCATTGTTTACATCTGTCCGTTAGTTGTAAAACAGCAACGAAAGATAAAACCAATGAAACGGAAGGCGTGAACACCAACAAAGATTACGAGGGAACTTCGCCGGAGCAAACCACATTTTTGAAAAGTTACTTAGACGGATATGATGTTGAACCACTTGATCTGTCAATGAAAGAAAAGCCCCCAAACTCAATGTTTCAAGTTATTTCAAATTCAGAACAAATTTAGAAAGAGGCAACAGACATCGGAGTCAGCAAGTAAAAACAAAGTGTCAAGAATCTTCGTATTTAGATACAAATTTGGAGAAAGTTAGTCAAATGGACATATCGAATGATGGTGTCGATGGACCACTTGACCTTACAGTAAAACATCGCTTCTCGAAAACCGGTACACCTTGTCAGTCAAAGCAGTATACAAACCCAGCAGACGAAAACAACACCACATCAGGCAATGACGTAACAACAAATATTCCAGCTGGGCTCAAAGACTTTCGAGCACACATCAGATTTACAGAAAACTCGGTGGCACATGAAACTTTGAAAGCTGGGAGATGTGTCCATCCACTGAACATCTCTTCTGATGGGGGAACATTTCAACACCTGTGTGACACCAGTTATTCCCACACAGGCAATGCTACATGTAGATTTAAAGACGACAGACACTCCGAGAATCATTCGGCTGTTTACACAGCGACAGGATTGCCGGGTGGCGTGAACGATCCGAAAGAAAATAGTGCCGAACAAGTTGACAAAGGGAACAAACGCATCTCGCCGAAGGAAACCACGCGAACAAAACATGATACAGATGAATGTAACCTTACATCAGCTCCACCAGATCAACAGACCAGAGAAAAAGGCGGCGTCAGCCCAGCACGGTGTTCAAGTTCGAAAGATGACCTCTGTGAAAGAGGCTGGCCATTGCCAGTCAAAGGTCAAAACGATGAGGATGCCGGTTCTAACCTGGACGCAGATGACAAACACAAGGACCCCACGAGTGACAACGTTCAGGAGGTCCCAAAGCCAGATCCCTCCCGTGATGCCAACGACAAGCAGCAAGGGGCCGATCAGAGGCCGAAAAGGGCAGTCCACTCATCGAATTTCATCGAGTGGGAAGGACCGTCCATAAAACCACCTCGCTCATTGGAAACCAAACCCGAGCCGGCATATTCCGTGGAAAGTGTTCAGCTGAAGAGTTCGACTCCCCCAGATACCCCCGATGACCTGAGAGAGGTGCTGGACAGTGTCCTCGACAAGATAACCAGAATGGACTCTCGGGACAGCAGTCCCCTCTCATCCATCAGTCCCCCTCCCAAACAGCGCAGGCTACCGTCCTCCATTTCTTCTATGTCGTTACGAGGACACCCAATCAGCACTGAAGACCGAGGACACCAAATCACCACTGTAGACCGAGGACACCAAATGATCACTGAAGACCGAGGACACCAAATAACCACTGAAGACCGAGGACACCAAATCACCACTGTAGACCGAGGACACCAAATAACCACTGAAGACCGAGGACACCAAATCACCACTGTACACCGAAGACACCAAATCACCATTGAAGACCTCGATAGAATATTCTACAGCTACACCGAAGAAACGGAAAGCCAGAGAGCATTGAGAGAATCGTACCCCTTCTCCCACTACGGCCTGTTCAAGCCCGAGGTGGACGACATATACGAAGAGGAGCGAAGGGATAAACGACGATATATTCAGTGGCTGATGACGACGGACATAGGGAAGGATGACCCAGACATTAAAGAGGAAATCATCGAAACGTATTCCAGAATTCATTCTTTGCTTGTGCCTCGGCCGAAGCTTGCAAGACCCAAGCAAGATCCTAGCGAAAAAACGGGAAAAGGAGCTCAGCCGGATACTCCTAACTTGAAGAGGCCCGGATCAGGAAGTCTGTCCCGGAGGAGCCCAACCCCAAAAATAAAACTCACAGGCAGCAGAGCTCTTCGTCCGCACAGCAAACAGGCGCTGACAAAGTAACAGAGATCGCCGCAGCAGACTCCACTACGTCTAAGACGACAGATGTTACCCTCGCCGCGAACAAAGCCAGACGGAACGTCCGCCAGACGACCAGCGCGCGGATGAGGACGGAAACCGTGATCGAGCAAGCTGTGTACGGGGACAGTGGGAGAGGGCGAGAACAAGACTTCTCGTCTGCCGGCGGGTTCAGTACACCACCTAGAGGTTCAGCTGCCTCTTCCGATGACGAGTCGACCACCGACGACCAAGGCATTGAAGTCACCCTGGATGAAGAGCATGCTGCGATAATGTATTCGGAAAGAAGTAAGATGCGCTCTCTCTCTCTCTCTCCTCTCCTCTCTCCTCTTCTCCTCTCTCTCTTCTCTCTCTCTCTCTCTCTCTCTCTCTCTGCATCTCATTGTATAATGTAGCTTAGCAAGGACAGATTGGAAGTGTAGGCTCTGCCTGAAATTTCAGTCCTTGATTGAATGAAAGTTCTCTCTCCTCTCTCTCTCTCTCTCTCTCTCTCTCTCTCTCTCTCTCTCTCTCTCTCTCTCTCCTCTCTCTCTCTCTCTCTCTCTCTCTCTCTCTGAAACTCAGTACAGCCTCAAGCTTGGGTGTATTAAAATCTTGCCCTCTCTCAAAGATAAAACAAATCCCAATTTGAATCATGTCAATTTTTTTTTCCTTTTTTGTCATGCAGAAAATCCCTGCATGATTCAAAGACCTTTTGATAACAATGATCGACTTTTTTTTTCAAATTATTCGTGCAATTGTTATTAGTATTGCAGTTTGAAAAGTCAAAGATTTGGGCCACCAATTTGTTGTGGGTCAGTTCTAATCAAGGTTGTTGTTGTTGTTGTTGTTGTTGTAGTTGTTGTTATTGATGTTGTTGTTTTAACCTTGTTGATAGCTCGAAAAATCTCAAATTACTTGTTGTTGAAGTAAACCAGTGTCAGACATTTCTTTTTAGTATAATTCAAAGGTGTTCATAATATAGATAGATTGATAGATACTTCAACTCAGTGACGAGTCCGATCCAGCCGACGAAAGGCCTCGGGAGCAGGCAATATGAATATTTTCTGTCTTCGGGATGGGTTACGATAGTCTCCATATGGTGCCAGTGAAGAATGGTATGTTGTGGTATATTTCCCTGACTCTTGATTCTCATGTTCCTTATCACCCCTTTCGCCACCCCCCCCCCCCAACCCCGTCCCCCCTCCCACCCAATCCCCCACCCCACCCTTTTGTCTTTCCTTCGAATCTTTGCCAAGTCATTAATATAATGATGGAGTAATCATTGTTAGCCAGCACTTGCTTTTCTCCCGCTGCTAAGTTGTTCAACATATCATTGCTCGGTCGATCAGTGGGAGATTGCATCTTTTAAAAGATCCAAGTTAAGCTTGCACAATTCTTCGCTGCTGAAAGTGCTTGAGTTATTTATAATTGGATTGGCTCGATTTTTTTTTTAAGGGGGGGGGGGGGGAGGGGGGGCGGGGGGGAGATGGTTGATTCGACAGGATTTGGAATTGTAACTAATTGCATACGATGTGTTCCTATTTCGTTCGAATCAACTTGATTTGATTTGATTCCATGTACTCGATTGGGTGTGATTCGATGTGACCGTTGTTGATTTGAGTCCACTGGGTTGGATTTCATACGATTTGAGTTGTCGGTTTGATTGACTCCGATACCAATAGACTTCATTCGATTCGATTTCATTTGATTTCATTCGGTTTGAATCGTATGGTTTGCTTCTGCTTGCTTTTGCTTTGAGTCGACTGTGCTTGAAATGATATGCACTGGCTTGAATTATAAAACGAAATTAAAGTGAAACCGACAGATAACAGGGACAAACAATTTACAAGACGAAACATGACGCGTTTCGACCTCTTAGGTCTTCTTCAGGCAAGATAAGATAAGATAAGATAATGTTGCTTATAGCCCAGCCGACCGCAAAGGGCCACGTCAGGGCTGTCACCACGTTAAAATCAATTCACAATATTGAGGACAATGAAAACGAATAGTTTGTTCGAAGAACATCGATTTGATTTTATTTTGGATTGGGATTGGATTCGATTGGATGGGCGCTTTTGATTTGGTTGATTTGGTATGATTTGATTTTGATTTTGATTTTGAATTTGATTTGGGTTTGGTTTGGTTTGATTTGGTTTGGTTTGGTTTGATTTTGATTTGATTTTGATTTGATTTTGATTTGATTTGATTTGATTTGATTTGATTTGATTTGATTTGATTTGATTTGATTTTGATCTGATCTGATCTGATCTGATCTGATCTGATCTGATCTGATCTGATCTGATCTGATCTGATCTGATCTGATTTGGTTTGATTTGATTTGATTCGTGGGGGCGCAGTCCGCATGAAGAGATGGCAGTACGAGAGGATGCTGGAGACGTGGAGGGACGGGCGGTACGATCCCGAGGACCAGGAGAACCTGGCTGA
>CM065739.1:18744714-18752214 GCA_033310375.1 Conus canariensis
TCTGCTAAACGCGCAAATTCCACAGATGTGTTGTTTGTTGTTGTTTTTTTCACTTATTTCTCTATTAGAATTTTTCCAATTTTTTGGTATGTCTTTTTAAGAGCGGTACATGCTTTGGAGATGTTTGTTCAATTATAGTTTAGGTATAACTATAAGCCTGTAAACCTACTCTTCATCTTCAGGTGTGAAGTAAAAAATAAAAAAAACGCCACACAGTCTAATATGAAATGAACCAATCAATCAATCAATCTGTCAGTCACTCCTAACCCGCCACACAGTCTACTATGAAATTAACCAATCAATCAATCAGTCATTCAGTCTGTCAATCAATCAATCAGTCAATCAGTCTGTCAATCAATCAATCAGTCAGTCTGTCAATCACTCCCAGTCACTCACTAACCTCGTGCTGTCTGCTCCGCCGGATTGTCCATGCGTGTCAGGACTGGTTCCGAGCCCTGACCCATCCGCCTCCATCCCCCATTACGCCCTTACCTTCCACGTCATCTCCGCCACCTCCACCTCCTCCTCCTCCTCCGCCGCCGCAGTCGGCAGGGGATCTGGGTCCTGGCTCCAGCGAGGCTGCCGCGCCTGGCCCCTCATCTGCAGCGGCAGCGCCACCTAGCGGGGATGTCCCCAGCACAGCAGCCCTGGAGAGCGAGCGTCAAGAGCCGCAGCTTCAGTCGCAGGAGGCGAAAAAGCCCAAGCCGATTATATCCCTTACTGCCGTACAGGTAAACGCACACACGCACGCGCACATGCATGTACCCATAAATACGAGCGCGACACTTTTACGTCTTGCCAGCACTGGCTGTTAGCAGGAAGTTAGAATTCCGAACAGAGGATGTTGCCTTCTATGGTGTGCTGGAAAATGAAATGATGGCGGCACATGTTTCGTTAACATTTCCTTCTTGTCCTCTGAGTCTTTCAGTCTTTGAAGACAAACTTTCATCTTGTTTGCATTGAATCAGAGACGAAGTTGTATGCATGTTGTCTTTGTATTTCCTTCTGTCTCGGTCTTTTTTCTTTTATCTGTCTCACTGTCTGTCTTTCTGTCCCTCTGGCTGTCTGTTTGTCTGCCTGTCTGTCGGTCTCTCTCTGTCTCTCTGTCTCTGTCTCTGTCTCTGTCTCTCTCTCCTCTCTCTCTCTCTCTCTCTCTCTCTCTCTCTCGCTCGCTATCTCGCTCGCTCTCTCTGTCTCTCTCTCTGTCTGTCTGTCTGTCTGTCTATATGTGTGTGTTTATCCACGTCTGTATGTATAATATATGCACGTGTATGTGTGTGAGCGCGCGCGCGCGCGGGGGGGGGGGGGGGGGAGGGGGGGCGTGTGTATGTGTAAAAGAAAAGTCAACTTCCAAACTCGTAATTTCCACGAGCCTCTATTTTCCCTCTGTTTTGTCACTGGCTCTATTCCCTTTCTTTACGTACTAAAGGACGGTGCCTGTTCCTGGAGACTGTGGTTCCATGAAGCTGTGATCAAAACCAAAGAGAAAGCCAAAGGAGAAATGGTAATGCAGGAGTTAAAAGAAACAAGAACGGGAACGGGCCGAGGGAATCCAAAGGCAACCCAGGAAGGCCGACCGGTGCTGTGGACAACGTGGGACAATGCAGAACTCCACAAATCTCTGCAGGATTGAAGAATGGCATCTGGCACCTCTCAGGATCAGCTTCAGCTTCAGAGTTAAGTGCCTTCTGCCTTCGAATTCAAACTGATGAATTTGGGGAAAATCAGTCAGGACAAACAAACAAACAAACAGCGGAATGTGCCCTGAGAACATGCAAAGCAGCGCTAACCCAGGGAAGGTACAAATGGATAGACAAAGAAATGCTTAAAGAGATCGCACATATGGTTAGCACAGCCGGAGGAAACTACACGTTTTGAAGCACCAGCTGCAACGTTCTATACCGTAGGAGGCAACATCAACACACACGCACGCACGCACGCACGTGCGCATGGTCTGGTGCAGATGTGACATGAAGAGCATGGACGCGGGGATTGCTGTAGGGAGTGGGTAACTCGGAGTGCACAGAAGACCATCGAGAATAGTAAAACCGCCCAGAGATCATCAGGGAATTTAGCATGGCACCGGCTATCGTTCCCCTCTCAGATCCAACTAAAACAAATGATTCTGATGGAACTTAACAATACCGTATGAAAGCAGAATGGAGCAAGCTCACAGCTGCAAGCTTTAGAGATGGGGTTATGGCCTCGCCGAACAGGTTGGAGCATTGGGAGGAGAGGGGGGGGGGGCGTTGTAAGCTCATGAGCCGACAATCTTATCAAACAGCTCGCGAGGTCTGATAGGAAGAGGACCAGGACCCTGGAGGCAATGGCAGAGGCAGCTGAAGAGAGTTCCTGCTGGAGGAACAACAGTGAACCTCATAAGGCCAACATGTCTCAAGGTGGGGCAGGTATGCAAGAGTAGTATGGATGAGATATTCGTCTCAAAAAGCGACGCCATAAAACGCCCACTCATCCAGAAGGAGCAGATCGGAATTCTGGAAACAGCAGGGAAAACAATCTGCTGAAAACACCTCGGGGTTGAACCAACAGTATGTGAAGATGTGGGTCAGGGCCTGTTGAGGTACAGGTCAGGTAAAATAGATGAAGCACTCCACCTAGCAGATCTCTTCGTGTTGTGTTGTGTTGTGTTGTATTGTATTGTATTGTATTGTGTATTGTATTGTATTGTATTGTATTGTATTGTATTGTATTGCACTATAAAAGATATATGCTGACAATTTAGATTAAGCTGCACTTTAATTGATTTACTTTTGCTTCGATGTCTCTTGCTTTTATTTTTCTTGTTTCGTTATATTCTGTGTGACAGATCTCTTTGGGCAAGATATACAGAAATACCGCTGATGTAACTGTACTCTTTCTGCGCATCTGTATACCTCCATTTGTTTGATTAAAAAGAAAATACAAGAAAGACAAATCTTACAGCAGAAGAGCAACTAGGTGTCATGATCTGGATACAGCTGGCCCCCCTTAGAGTGTAAGAAGGGCAGAGTGGAAACACTAGTCTGAAACTTTATGCGGTAAACCTCTTCCTACATGTTCTACCTATCGACGTGTGGCCAGACCTGTCATCTTCCTCCATGTTCTACCTATCGACGTGTGGCCAGACCTGTCATCTTCCTCCATGTTCTACCTATCGACGTATGGCCAGACCTGTGATCTTCCTCCATGTTCTACCTATTGACGTCTGGCCAGACCTGTGATCTTCCTCCATGTTCTACCTGTTGACGTATGGCCAGACCTGTCATCTTCCTCCATGTTCTACCTATCGACGTATGGCCAGACCTGTCATCTTCCTCCATGTTCTACCTATTGACGTATGGCCAGACCTGTCATCTTCCTCCATGTTCTACCTATTGACGTATGGCCAGACCTGTCATCTTCCTCCATGTTCTACCTATTGACGTATGGCCAGACCTGTCATCTTCCACAACAGTTCGGAGGACCTCAGGGAAAGAAAGACCATATGACGCGGTCAGAGAAAGGATTTATGGGCTCTGTGTGTGCCGCCTCCCCACCCACCCCCCTTTTCACCCTCCCCCCCCCCCCCCCCCCGCACCCCCTCCCCCCCTGGCCCACATTGCCTTTCTCGAACTTGCCTCTGATACCGAAAAAGAAAAGGAAAGATGCTCCCAGAACTCGCCGAAAGGAGGGGGGAGGTCGAGAGACAGAGACAGAGAGAGAGAAGAGAGAAGAGAGAGAGAGAGAGAGAACGGCGAATCAATCAGTTTCAGCCTAATTATGACTCAAAATCCACAACGGATCGTCAATAACTAGTGGAACTCCTATGTGTCCATGGAAGGAAATTCTCCGCTAAGCGCTGTAGGATAGTTCCTGTAAATATACAGCAGCACCAGGAAAACAAAGGCCAGAATTCAAACAACGGTGCCAAGGACATCCACGATGATTATTCAAGGAGGAATTTGTACAGGCCATCGATGCCAAACGCAACAAACTTAGCCTGCTAGCGTGAAATAGGAATGGGAGAAATCAAAGCAAGAAGAACAGTCAACGGACAGGATCCAATGATAGAAAGGAGCACAAACGTGCTACATTTGGAGACATATATGGAATCTTTCAGCATGCCTATGGAGTGAAACTACCAATGGTGAAAGCACCTATCGAAGAAAATTCCAGACACCAGTCAGACATGGATAACATCCAAAAGAGAAAGAGGGATTTGAAGAAACGGATGAAGACTGCCTCAGAGGCTGAGAAGAAAGGGCCAGGGAAGCTCTCAGAGGAGCTAAAATACACAGCTGTTCTCTCAGAGAAGAAGAATCAGCAAAAAGGAGAAGGAACAAAACGTAGAAAACCAAGACAGCTTCTTCAGAGATCTCTTTTCAGTTCGCCAGGCAGCTCTTGGAGCACCCCCACCACCTCCATCACCACTACCATCTTCCTCTGAAACTGTCCGTCAGCGTTAAAATTTCTTTCGCAGTGTTGTCATGTTGATTTTTGTAAATTTACAACAGTGTTTATAATACCTCCGCCGGAATAGCGGAGGGGGCCGGAATGGCAGAGCGCCGGACTCGCAATCTTGCTGATCCTGGGGTTGCGGGTTCGAATCTCCGCCGGACCGTTTCGGTACAGTGGGATTTCTCCCTCGGGGTTAACATTGGTTCTGACCCATACAGTCCTTCGAATGAGACTATAAACCGAGGTTCCGTGTGTGAACGCACGCATAACATCTTGCACACATGTAAAATCCCATCACCAAGTTCCCGGAAGAGAGGGCCAGTTTGGCCATTGGTATGGATGACACGTTGCACATAGCATGCACCCTGCGTGAGAAATGCAAAGAATGAAGAAGATATTGAACGATATAGACTGGATGGCACGGCAAACAACTAAATGAAGCGCCAGATGGCAGCTCTTCAGTCGGCACTACCCAGGTAGGTAGCCCGTTGTGTAAACGAGTGTGGATTATAAAGCGCTTAGAGCTTGGTTTCTAGCCGAGGATAGGCGCTTTATAAGTATTCATAATAACAATAATAAAAATGTGGACAAACGAATCACAAGACAAACACGACGTACTTCGATCTCCTAGGTCTTCTTCACGCCAGGTAAACGACACTCGGGGACAACAAAAATGAACGAGCAATCATTTATGTTTGTCAAGCTGATTTAATAAGCATGAGGGATCATTGACTGTTGGGTGTGGGGAGCAACAAGGAAACTTCGTAAAACAAGGCCTTAGCCCAGCCTTTACTCTTCATTTTTTCAGGTATGAACTATCGATCAGCTAATCAATTAATCCTCTATTCAATGAATCAGCCAATCATTTATTCACTCAGCCTGTCAATCACCCAGTCACTAACCTCCTGCTCTTTGCTTGCTGGACTGTCATTGGTCAGAACTGGTTTAAGACTCGGGCCGATGCACCCCCCACCGCGGCCTCTGTCTCCGCTTTCAGGTATGAACTATAGAACAGCTAACCAATTAGCCATCTATTTAATGAACTAATTACTTATTCATTCAGCCTGTCAATCACTCTCAGTCATTAACCTCCTGCTCTTTGCTTGCTGGACTGTCATTGGTCAGGACTGGTTTAAGACTCAGGCCGATGCACCCACACCGCGACCTCTGTCTCTGCTTTCAGATATGAACTATAGAACAGCTGACCAGTTAATCCTCTATTCATTGAACCAACCAAACTCTCACTCAGCCTGTCAATCATCCAGTCACTAACCTCGCGCTCTTTTGCTTGCTGGACTGTCATTGGTCAGGACTGGTTCAAGACTCAGGCCACTGCACGCCCACCGCGACCTCTGTCTCCGCTTCCACCGGGAGGTCCTGGTCCTGGACCGAGCGGCATCGCGATGGCTGGACCCTCTTCTGGAGCAGCGCCCCCTGGCGGCGGGGGCCGGCCCGACCTGCAAGCACTGGAGAATGAACATCGGCGGCTGCAGCTTCAGATGCAGCAGCTGGCGGAACAGAGGGAGCTGGAAGAAGCGTTGAGGCGCAGTATGCAAGACTATTGAAGCACTCTGTTTCACCCCCCCCCCCCCCCAACCTTACGTCTTTCCCCTTTCTTCCCGCCCGCCCGTCCCCCCCCCTCCCCCCCCCTCTCTCTCTCTCTCTCTCTCTCTCTCTCTCTCTCTCTCTCTACCCCTCCATCTTTCTTCACTCTACCTTTCTCTCTCCCCCTGTCTCTCTCTCTCTCTCCTCTCTCTCTCTCTCTCTCTCTCTCTCTCTCTCTTTCTCTCAAGCACCCGTTCTTCCAACCTCTGATGGTTTAAAGACTGTCGAATATTTGTATATGTGTTAAAAGACTCCATAACTGAAAAAGAGCAAACAGCAGAGCGGATTTTTTTTTAAGAACTCCCTCTGCACCATCGTAGAAAAGCAGCAGACAGTTTTAACCATCGCAAATTTTACTAGAGAGAGAGAGAGAGAGAGAGAGAGAGAGAGAGAACTGTCTTAAGCAAATGTATATGTTTTTTCGGCTGCAGATGACTTTCCTTCTCTTTTCCTTTTAAGAGTTTGTTTTATGTCAATGATCGCCATGTTAAAATGAGTTTTTACCGAATTCCGGCCTTCTTGTTTATTTAACATCAAAACACACCAGTGTGGAACTTTGGCATATAGGATTGAAATTGTTTGTTCTGTTTTTCTTTTAACACGTATTCTACCGAGACGTTGGCAGCTGAAGAACAATCTTAACCCTTTCAGTACGTGTGTCCCTTCATCCCATCACCCAGCCCTGTCATGAATGATCTTCGACCTTTGGTGGGGGAAGAATGGGGAAGAAGGCTGGGGGGGTTCACTGGGAGGTGGGTAGGGTGTGGGCCATACAAATATGTGAACAGTTTGGTACACACATGCAGTCTGATTCCGTGCTTTGGGGTGTCGTGGGAAATGGTGATGCCCCTTAGTGAGACAGGCCAGAGAAAGCTCTTGTTGCGTGGTGACATGGTCTGTCTTGCGCCGTTCTTTCTCAAGGAAAGGTACTGTCCCTCTCTCTCTCACAGGCCATTACCTGTCAACGGTGGCGAAGGGGTTAACAGTGTACCCCGCTCGTCCACCTTTTCCTCCCTTTTTTCTCCTCTTTGTGTGTGTGTGTGTGTGTGTGTGTGTGTGTGTGTGTGTGTGTGTGTGTGTTTAAAATCAATCTCAAACACAATGGGCCCTTTCGGGGCCACTATGCAAACAAAATCTTGCAACACACATACGCGCGTGCACGCTCACACACACACACACACACACACACACACACACACACACACACACACACACACACGTGCGCTCGCGCGCTTTGAATTCCTTATATGTACATGAAAACAAACGGGAGGCAGGGAAGGCGAGGGATGGGTTGGGGGGGGGGGGGGGGGGGAGATAAGACGGGAAGATTTTCAGTTTGTGACATGCATGCAAGTCTATGGCAACAGACAGCCAATGAATTCTAAGCTTGTTTTCAATATGCAAATAGTGGGGAGCTGGTGTGGGTGGGGCATGTTTTAAAGGTTTAGCTGTGGTGTT
>CM065739.1:18757214-18774714 GCA_033310375.1 Conus canariensis
ATCCCGCCACAGCCACCCCGCCCATCCCGCCACAGCCACCCGCCCATCCCGCCACAGCCACCCCGCCCATCCCGCCACAGCCACCCCGCCCATCCTGCCACAGCCACCCGCCCATCCCGCCACAGCCACCCGCCCATCCTGCCACAGCCACCCCCCCGCCCATCCCGCCACAGCCACCCCGCCCATCCTGCCACAGCCACCCCGCCCATCCCGCCACAGCCACCCCGCCCATCCTGCCACAGCCACCCCGCCCATCCCGCCACAGCCACCCGGCCCATCCCGCCACAGCCACCCCGCCCATCCCGCCACAGCCACCCCGCCCATCCCGCCACAGCCACCCGGCCCATCCCGCCACAGCCACCCGGCCCATCCCGCCACAGCCACCCGCCCATCCGCCACAGCCACCGCCCATCCCGCCACAGCCCCAGCATCGGCAACCCACGAGATGCAGTCAGTATCAAGTCGTCAAGAGGCAACCCATCGGAGGAGACGCTGCATTGCTGCCGAGTCACTTTGGTGGTGTTCAGTGGTGCCTGTTCTGATCTAACACACGCAGGACACCATCTACTAAGCCCCTACTGACGACAATAATTGCTTAATCGCGGAGCCGGCGTGAGTGAGCTCTCCCTCCAGAGGGCGCCAGCACGTCTGTCCAACGACAGCCCCATGGACTAGCTGATACCGATGACCCTGACCAAATCATACCAAGGCCACAGACGTGGAGAGGACATCGACAGTGAGGTCACCATGAATGCAGGGCGTGAACGGCCACAGAATTGGAGACTTTTTTTATGCTGATGGAAGAGAATGAGGACGATGAAGATGATGCTACGGATTTCCATTCGGTCTGAAAGTGAATGACAGGGCTGTACTCTACGCTTGCTCTCATAATATATCCCGGCGTCAACCAGGCCCGAGAGACACAAATACCTGCAGTGTTGGTTTGGAAATTTGAGCAACACTCTCAGAGACGCATTAAGTAGATGAAACTCGACTGTGTGGTCCCAGTCTTCCCAATTCAGCCCGTAGCAAATTCAACTCTGGGTAGGAGCCGGTCGGGGCAGAAAAATCCCACATGGCTCCGACGGGAATCGAACCCACGACCTCCCAGCCAGGAGTCCCCGACGCTAACCACCTCGGCAGGGCGGCTGGTGACGACAAGTACTTGGTCGCGAGACTTGGACCCGTGTGCCTGCAGTCTTCCTGTTTCTTGCGCTACGGACGTCTAGGCCGAAGAGCGTCTGAGAACCGGGAGGAGTGGAGGGAGCTGGTTGCGAAGTCTTCTGTGGCGCCCCAACGATCTTCAAGAGTCCGGGATAGGTGATAGGTGATAGTAATAGGTGATAAGTGATGGGTGATAGGTGATGGGTGATAGGTGATAGGTAATAGGTGATAAGTGATGGGTGATAGGTAATGGGTGATGGGTGATAGGTGATGGGTGATAGGTGATGGTGGTAGGTAATAGGTGAGAAGTGATAGGTGATAGGTGATGGGTGATAGGTGATGGGTGGTAGGTAATAGGTGATGGATGATAGGTGATGGGTGTAGGTAATAGGTGAGAAGTGATAGGTAATAGTGATGGGTGATAGGTAGGTGGTAGGTAATAGGTGACAAGTGATAGGTGATAGGTAATAGGTAATAGGTGATAAATGATGGGTGATAGGTGGTAGGTAATAGGTGAAAGTGATAGGTGATGGGTGATGGGTGATAGGTGATAGTGATGGGTGGACGTCTAAGCAAGCAGGGAGCTCTTCACAAGGCGTATTCGTTTGGCCAACAGTTCACGTCATACGGCCGCGCGAGATTCGAACGTCCCCTTCCACCCCCACCCCTCTTTCTCCTTCCCCCCCCCCCACCTCTTTGCTCCCACACACCGTCCTGCCCCCCCCCCTCCCTACCCTACATCCTTCTCTCTCCATTCTCCCCCTTCTTACATGCCGTCCGATTTTTCAACGGTGTGATGATGGTAGAGGGAAAGGGGTGAGGTTGAGGGTGGGGTGGGAGGGACCAATACCTGACGCATTTGCCTGAGAATCGAGAGAATCCCGGACCGTAGGTTCGAATCTAGATCAAGGCAGTGGGGTTTGTTGTTGTTGTTCTAATTTTTCTGACGGTGGTGGTGGTTTTTCTCCCTTGTTTTCCTCCAGATCTTAATGGGTGATCTGGGTTCTCGTCTTTCGAACGATATGATAAACCGAGGTGCTGTGTACATGTTGTACACGTTGTACACAGCACACTTAAAATAACCCTCGGAAGTTGTCCATAGTAAGGTTCTGTTTAAAAAAAAAAAAAAAGGAAAAAGACAACAACAAAAAAACCCACCTCTACTGAAAGGTAAGGTAAACAAAACAAACATAAATGAAAAAAAACCGGGGAAACAACATAGGGGTAACGCTGTATTACAACTGTGCACTCTCCTAAGGGAGAAGTTATGCACAAGAGAAATGATGCTGCGGTATAGTTGAGCAAGCACGTGCAGTACAGTCACACATACAGCCTGTATTGCAGCCTCCTGTCTGCCGAATCACTGTTACAATTTTCTGTCATCATACCATTCATACTACTAGTGGTTAGAGTAGTTACAGGCGAACACGTAAACAGAAACAACAATCCAGCACTTTCTAGGAGAGAGAGAGAGAGAGAGAGAGAGAGAGAGAGAGAGAGAGAGAGAGAGAGAGAGAGAGAGAGAGTTTTTTTTAACGTAATTCAATATTCTGTTGTTGTTTTCAGACCACTATACTCTTTTTAATCACACATAAATGAAAGTCTTAAGATTTTTTATGTGAAAAAATCATATATCCGACATAAACAGCTAAAGGAGGAAACGAACGGGTAAATAAACAAACAAACAAAACCAATAAGGAAAGAACTGAAATACTATAACAAATTTCATATCAAAACTCCAGAGACCCCATACCATCAATCATGAAGTATTCATTTTGGAACCTCCATAGTGTATTTTCAGTCCTTTAGTACATAATTAAATGATTTACAACAAAAGCAAAAACATACTTTTAAAGATACAGAACAAAATCATTTTAACAAATCTTCGAAGTAATTCTAAGTAATTTCGCCGGTTAACATGGACAAAAAAATCACAAGACAAAACACGACGCGTTTCGACCTGTTAGCTCTTCTTCAGGCAAGTTAATTAAGATAAACAACATTCAGGACCATGAAACGCCCATCTTGCGCCGAAATCGAGAAGAGAAGTGATTGCTCGTTCTTCTTTTTCATTGTCCTGAACGTTGTTTATCTTGCCTGAAGAAGACCTAAGAGGTCGAAACGCGTCGTATTTTGTCTTGTAATTTGTTTATCCATGTTAACCGGTGGAGTTACTTAAAATTACTTTTAAAATTTGTTGCAAATTCCGCATGCAGTCGCCTCACTTTGAAACCGAAATCATTTTTTAATCAATCCCATTTTTGTAACAACCGCGCGACTTTGCGCTCGTCACATGACCCGTCTTTGGTCAGCACCCATTGGTTGAATGTTTTGAAACGCGTCACCTTCCGGGGCCCGCTTGGCAGGAAGTTGTTGTGCACAGCTTTGGGGCGAGGATTGAACCTTCGCTCCGCGGCCATCTTGTACCAATTGCCCGTCCATCACTGTGCGTCGATAGTCCACGAGGGCGTAGCGGATTCCTTTCCATTTGGTCTGTCGTGAGGATGAAAAGAAAAGGGTTCAAAGTCCCAGTGAGTTAGAGCGTAGGGGCAGTTATCTGTTAAAGGGTTAACGTGTCTTCGGCACGGCATGATGGTAGGCGCAGCCCATCCCTCTCCTTCCGTCACCTTAATCTTCCCTGTCTTGAATCAAGTGGGCAAAGGGGGGGGGGGGGGGGGGGGGGGTTGACCCTTAGGGAGATTCGAATTCATGACCGTGAGACCCACAGGCGAACGTTTTGACCATTTGAGTTCTGGGTACGGGTCCCTCTTAGTAAGGATGTGGAAGGTTAATATCTCTGCAGCGAAAAGACTCTCTCTCTCTCTCTCTCTCTCTCTCTCTCTCTCTCTCTCTCTCTCTCTCTCTCTCTCTCTCTCTCTCGTCTAGCTTCGTAATAGTAACGGGAAGATGAAAAATGTCTAACTAAGCCAATATTTTACCGTCATGAAATAAAGAACCATTGTTCTCTCTCTCTCTCTCTCTCTCTCTCCTCTCTCTCTCTCTCTCTCTCCTCTCTCCTCTCTCTCTCTCTCTCCGTACTAGCTTCGTAATAGTACGGGAAGTATAAAAAATGTCTAACTAAGCCAATACTTTTACGTCATGAAATAAGAACCATTGTTCTCTCTCTCTCTCTCTCTCTCTCTCTCTCTCTCTCTCTCTCTCTCTCTCTCTCTCTCTCTCTCTCTCTCTAGTACTAGCTTCGTAATAGTAAAGGGAAATATGAAAAATGTCTAACTAAGCCAATACTTTTACCGTCATGAAATAACGAACCATTGTTCTCTCTCTCTCTCTCTCTCTCTCTCTCTCTCTCTCTCTCTCTCTCTCTCTCTCTCTCTCTCTCTCTCTCTCTCTCTCGTACTACTTCGCAACGCAACGGACACGACAACAACAATGTCTAACTAAGCCAAAACTTTACTGTCATGAAATAAAAGAACCATTGTTCTCTCTCTCTCACTTCTCTACCTCTCTCTCTCTCTCTCTCTCTCTCTCTCTCCTCTCTCTCTCTCTCTCTCTCTAGTACTAGCTTCGTAATAGTAAAGGGAAATATGAAAAATGTCTAACTAAGCCAATACTTTTACCGTCATGAAATAACGAACCATTGTTCTCTCTCTCTCTCTCTCTCTCTCTCTCTCTCTCTCTCTCTCTCTCTCTCTCTCTCTCTCTCTCTCTCTCTAGTACTAGCTTCGTAATAGTAAAGGGAAATATGAAAAATGTCTAACTAAGCCAATACCTTTACCGTCATGAAATAACGAACCATTGTTCTCTCTCTCTCTCTCTCTCTCTCTCTCTCTCTCTCTCTCTCTCTCCTCTCTCTCTCTCTCTCTCGCACGCACACACCACGCACGCACACGCACACACACACACTAGACATTCAAAACTTTGAAAAAAGACAAGAATTCCAGAAATGTCGTGTCAGTGCTCGCAACCTACACATAGAAGTGTCTACTTACACAAACACAATCACAGAACAAGACCGAAAATTTGTCAGATACCGAACTGTTAAGTCTGGCATGAACAGAACAGCTATCTAAAAGTTATTCCAGACCCACAATTGTGTAAACTAAACCCATTTAAAATGTTTTGCAATGTCAGTCGAGCAAAATATGTCCGTGAGAACATGGATATGAAAAGACGGTAATGGCTCCGTATGCCAGCTCACATCAATTATGGTCCCAAACGTAAATCCTGATGTGGCAAATGTTACCATGTTGTGTCCATAGGCCCTTGAAGTTTCTCGTAATGATCAAGGTCTGAGTATGAGTCTGAGGCACGGACAAGAAAGATTTTATGTCAAGAAAACGAACGGGGTAAGTGGGCGAGTGAGAGAAAGAGAGAGAGAGAGAGAGAGAGAGAGAGAGAGAGAGAGAGGGAGAGAGGGAGAGAGAGATCGGTTTAAGTTTCATCTTACCAGCGTATTGAGAAAGTCAAATTATACATGCTTTTCTTTCTCAGCCCTGAGAGACAAAAAATATGAAGAAAACGCAGAAAAACAGGCACGTCAATATAGCAGGAACAAGGACAGAAAGCAGACACATTGCAGATTATCTAAAGAAGTACATTAATACTGCAAATTCAAACAAAAAACATGCACACATGCGCGTGCATGCCTAATCACACACACACACACACACACACACACACACACACACACACACAACATAAGCGCGCGCGCACGCACGCACGCACGCAGGCACGCACGCACGCACGCACACACACACACATGGGATTAAGGGTGGCCGGGGAGGCGTGTGGAGGGGGTCAACTGACGAGAGATTAAGCAAGAACTGTATAGTCGCGTTTAACATAGATTACAATGTCTGTTACAGTCTTTCTACCGTACCATTCAGCAAGAAGAAAACCGACTTCATATCTAGCATTGTGGTGTACTTGAAAGTGTTGCATGCCTGAAACATAAATGCTTTGTAAGCTGGTTTATAAGAACTAATACTGTTTTGTCCTTGATGCAACCTTGCTTTGAAAAGCAATGTCCGAAAGGACTCCTCCTGAGTAAGCAAGGTTTGCCTTGAAAAGATCAATTCGGAATTTTCTGAGCAACAAATTACCTAGAATGATTTCGCTGAAATGGTGTGGTAAGCGTAGGAGGAGCAAATGCCATCCATCATTTGATACATCATGAGTGCTTTAGTATACTACAGTTTATGGGTTAACGGAATAGTATCTGTTATAAGGGAACTAATCGGGTTTGTTTAGTACGTTGCTCGACGAGAGTTGCTACCCTAGAGCCAGATTAAACGGCTGACTTCAATTCACCGTATCTTTGTTTCTGAATGCAAGTTTGGAAGGCACATCACACACGCCCCACTCATCCATCTAACACAACATCAAGACATGTTGGTTTGGTGTCAGAAGTGGGATATCCAATGCTAAACAGTCTTTGGTTGTCAAACTAGATGATTTTAAGTACCTTCAGTCGGGGTCGTCAGGCATCACCGTAAATAAAACAAAGAAGTACCTTTAGCAGGTAGTTCATATATCGCTGTTAAACGAATACGTACCTTGAGCAGGTAGTTCATATATCGCTGTTAAACGAATAAGTACCTTCAGCAGGTAGTTCATATATCGCTGTTAAACGAATAAGTACCTTGAGCAGGCAGTTCCTATATCGCTGTTAAATGAATAAGTACATTGAGCAGGAAGTTCTTATATCGCTGTTAAACGAGTAAGTACCTTTAGCAAGCAGTTCCTATATCGGTGCTAAACTAATAAGTACCTTGAGCAGCTAGTTCCTATATCGTTTTAAACGAATAAGTACCTTGAGCAGGTAGTTCCTACATCGCTGTTAAACGAATAAGTACCTTTAGCAGGTATTTCCTATATTGATGCTAAACTAACAAGTACCTTTAGCAGGTAGTTCATATAGCGCTGCTAAACTAATACGTACCTTGAGCAGGTAGTTCATATAGCGCTGCTAAACTAATAAGTACCTTTAGCAGGTAGTTCATATAGCGCTGTCAAAACTTATAAGTACCTTGAGCAGGTAGTTCATATAGCGCTGCTAAACTAACAAGTACCTTGAGCAGGTAGTTCATATATCGCTGCCAAACTAACAAGTACCTCTAGCAGGTAGTTCATATAGCGCTGCTAAACTGATAAGTACCCTGAGCAGGTAGTTCATATAGCGCTGCTAAACTAACAAGTACCTTTAGCAGGTAGTTCATATAGCGCTGCTAAACTAACAAGTACCTTTAGCAGGTAGTTCATATAGCGCTGCTAAACTAACAAGTACCTTCAGCAGGTAGTTCATATAGCGCTGCTAAACTGAGAAGTACCTTTAGCAGGTAGTTCATATAGCGCTGCTAAACTAACAAGTACCTTTAGCAGGTAGTTCATATAGCGCTGCTAAACTAACAAGTACCTTTAGCAGGTAGTTCATATAGCGCTGCTAAACTAACAAATACCTTTAGCAGGTAGTTCATATAGCGCTGCTAAACTAACAAGTACCTTTAGCAGGTAGTTCATATAGCGCTGCTAAACTAATAAGTACCTTTAGCAGGTAGTTCATATAGCGCTGCTACACTAACAAGTACCTTTAGCAGGTAGTTCATATAGCGCTGCTAAACTGATAAATACCTTTAGCAGTTAGTTCATATAGCGCTGCTAAACTAACAAGTACCTTTAGCAGGTAGTTCATATAGCGCTGCTAAACTGACAAGTACCTTTAGCAGGTAGTTCATATAGCGCTGCTAAACTGAGAAGTACCTTTAGCAGGTAGTTCATATAGCGCTGCTAAACTAACAAGTACCTTTAGCAGGTAGTTCATATAGCGCTGCTAAACTAACAAGTACCTTTAGCAGGTAGTTCATATAGCGCTGCTAAACTAACAAGTACCTTCAGCAGGTAGTTCATATAGCGCTGCTAAACTGAGAAGTACCTTTAGCAGGTAGTTCATATAGCGCTGCTAAACTAACAAGTACCTTTAGCAGGTAGTTCATATAGCGCTACTAGTACCTTGAGCAGGTAGTTCATATAGCGCTACTAGTACCTTGAGCAGGTAGTTCATATAGCGCTGCTAGTACCTTGAGCAGGCAGTTCATATAGCGCTACTAGTACCTTGAGCAGGTAGTTCATATAGCGCTGCTAGTACCTTGAGCAGGCAGTTCATATAGCGCTACTAGTACCTTGAGCAGGCAGTTCATATAGCGCTACTAGTACCTTGAGCAGGCAGTTCATATAGCGCTGCTAGTACCTTGAGCAGGCAGTTCATATGGCGCTGCTAGTACCTTGAGCAGGTAGTTCATATAGCGCTGCTAGTACCTTGAGCAGGCAGTTCATATAGCGCTGCTAGTACCTTGAGCAGGCAGTTCATATAGCGCTCCTAGTACCTTGAGCAGGCAGTTCATATAGCGCTCCTAGTACCTTGAGCAGGTAGTTCATATAGCGCTACTAGTACCTTGAGCAGGCAGTTCATATAGCGCTGCTAGTACCTTGAGCAGGTAGTTCATATAGCGCTGCTAGTACCTTGAGCAGGTAGTTCATATAGCGCTGCTAGTACCTTGAGCAGGTAGTTCATATAGCGCTGCTAGTACCTTGAGCAGGCAGTTCATACAGTGCTGCTAGTACCTTGAGCAGGCAGTTCATACAGTGCTGCTAGTACCTTGAGCAGGCAGTTCATACAGTGCTGCTAGTACCTTGAGCAGGCAGTTCATACAGCGCTGCTAGTACCTTGAGCAGGCAGTTCATACAGCGCTGCTAGTACCTTGAGCAGGCAGTTCATATAGCGCTGCTAGTACCTTGAGCAGGCAGTTCATATAGCGCTGCTAGTACCTTGAGCAGGCAGTTCATATAGCGCTGCTAGTACCTTGAGCAGGTAGTTCATATAGCGCTGCTAGTACCTTGAGCAGGTAGTTCATATAGCGCTGCTAGTACCTTGAGCAGGCAGTTCATATAGCGCTGCTAGTACCTTGAGCAGGTAGTTCATATAGCGCTGCTCATTTTCCTTCCCGTCAGTCGGTACCTCGTTCCCCTGGCCCTCCAGTCTGACCTCCACATTTGCATCCTGCACAGCACTTCCCGAAACAACTCGCGAGTGCGCACGGTGTTCCGGAAGTAGATGAACCCCCCGCACATGATCTGAAACCTGACGTCGGATCTTGTCCCTATCAGGTCGGCGCCCGAGCTCTCCGCCAGAGCCAGGAAGTCAGGTAAAGGATTTTCGTACCAGACGAAATCCGTCTCCAAGAGGATGAAGGAGAGGCCTGTCTGGATGAGTTGGTAGAGCAGCTGGACCCTCCTGGCCATCAGTCTGACGTAGCCGACCGTGCCGAACTTGAGGATGCCGCGGAAGGAGACGCTGGCCAGTGAGGGAGTGATCAGGTTCAGATGAGGCCATTGGTGTTGCAGCTTTCGTTTCGACTCTTCATCCTGTGGAGGAAGATATGGTCAATGAATGACACCAATCATGTGAGAAGGAGGTTGAAAAAAAAATCCTACGCACCCAGTACCGTACCCTATACAGAAGGGGATAAATGTCTTTTTGTCCCCAACTGCACAGTTTCTAGCGCCTTGGTTTATGACATAGATTGTATTATCATGTGTTGTATTGTATTGTATTGTTATTTATAGTACTGTTTGTATTGTACTTAGTTCATCGTCATTTTTTTTTTATCTCGTAAATCTTGCAAACATCCGTTTCTTTCAAACAAACACGCTACGTCAAGGTACAATCCCATCAGAACATTATGCATTAATATAGTCTAAATCCCTAGAAACAAAATATGTAGTGCCTTTATGGAGAAAACTGTGTGTGTGTGTGTGTGTGTGTGTGTGTGTGTGTGTGTGTGTGTGTGTGTGTGTGTGTGTGTGTTTGCCTCTGTGTGTGTGTTTGCCTCTGTGTGTGTGTGTGTGTGTGTGTGTGTGTGTGTGTGTGTGTGTCTGTGTGTCTGTGTGTCTGTGTTTGTACCCGTGTGCGTGTGTGTGCGTGTGTGCGCGCGCACGCGCGTGCAAGCGCGCGCGTGTGTGTATATGTGTGTTTGTGTGTTTCATTGTATGTGTGGGGGTGTGTGCGCGCGCGCGCCTGTGAGTGTGTTTATGTATGTGTCCAAGTGTGTGTGTGTGTGTGTGTGTGTGTGTGTGTGTGTGTGTGTCTGTGTGCGTGTGCGCGCGCGCGCGCGAGGGCGCGCGTGTGTGTGTGTGCGTGTGTGTATGTGTGTGTGAGTGAGTGAGAAAGAAATGAGAGAGAGAGAGAGGTGTGTGTGTGTGTGTGTGTGTGTGTGTGTGTGTGTGTTTTTTCGTGCGTGTGTGTGATCGTGCGTGCGTGTATGTTTGTCTTTCTGTTGCCTGTCTGTCTATCTGTCTGTCTGTCTGTGTGTAACTTGTATCCCTTACATTTAGTCACAAGATACTGATGTGTCATTGTGATTTCATTGACTTCTTTGCTCTTCTTCGTCTTTGCTTCTCCACTCCTACAAATATCCCTCTACCCGTGCTCCCCCCCCCTCTCCCTCTCTCTTCCGGTTATGTCCCTGCACCTCTCTCATCGCTGCTCTCTCCTCTCTGGAAATTCCATCACCGTGGTACATTAAGCCGTCTTGGAGCCTTCTTCCCTTGCGGACATCTCTTGGGTTGGATCCAGATGTTAAACCTGATGGTCAGTCCAGCTCTCAGCACCGCTCAAGGATTTGGTGACTCTTACATCTTGTCTATTCGTCTCCCTGACAATGACATAGTCCAAACGACGTGCCAATGCTTGGATCGAGGATGCACCCACGATATTCTGTTACGGGTAGAGAGGCGGAAGACTGTTTGTTGCTGATCAGCAGTTGATGCTCGGCACAGGTCTGGAGAAGCAGGAAACCGTTCCTGTTTCAGTGGCACGTTCCGTGTTGGTCGATGACACCTTCCAACGAGTCGCTGGTGGAACCGACTCTAGCGCTGAAATCACCAAGTATGGCGAGCTTGTCTGCTTCGGGGACAGTAGCAATGACAGAGTGAGGATCCTTGTAGACTTTGTCCTTCACGTCGTCTGGGTCGATCGGTGCATAGGCGCTGATAATTGTCAGGTGCTTCTTTCCAAATGAAAGGGGGAGTTTCATGATCATCAGCCTGTCGGTCACTCCCATTTGAGGGCCAGCTAGCTTGCCAACAAGAGCTGTCTTCAACGCAAAGCCTCTCGCCGCTCTTCACCCTCTCTGCCGCTCCAAAAGAAGGTATAGCCAGAGCCCCTTTCACGAAGTTCGCTCTGTCCCGTTAGCCGGGTCTCACTCAAGGCAACAATGTCGATGTTAAACCGGGCGAGTTCTTTTCCAGGCAGAGCTGTTCTCCTCTGAGGCCTGTTTGCATCGTGTCTATCAAGAAGGGTGAGCACACTCCATGTGCCAAGGGTGAAAGGAACAATCTTCGTCTTTTTTTTTTCTTTGACTTTCGACCGCTAAAGTAGGGTCCTATCCAGCTGCAGTGGGCTGAAGAATGCCAGAACCAAGCAGTCGTTTGTAGACACTCTGAAAGAACGCCCTGAATCCGCCTCTATGGACAACCAGAATGTGGAATCCAACAGGCCGACCTTCAGAGAACTGGTCTACAACACTGCTGCGGAAACCCTGGGATCGGCAGCCAAGAAACTCAAGGACTGGTTTGATGAGAACTGCGATGACATGCAGCAGCTACTGGATGAGAAAAAACTTCTGCACAAAGCTTACTTCAGTAATACCAAGTCCACCCCAAAAACAGATGTGTTCAACAACTTACGCGGACCAGTTCAAAAGAAACTAAGAAAGATGCAAGACACGTGGCTGAGCAACAAGGCTGACGAGATCCAAGGATATGCTGACTGTCATGATATGAACTTTTATGATGCCTTGAAAGAATTGTATAGACCTATATCATCAGGATCATCCCCTCTGCTCAGCTCTGATGGAAACACATTGATCACTGACAAGGGAATGATCTTGGAACGCTGGGCAGAACATTTCAACAGCGTACGAAACCGCCTGCCATCCATCAATGACATAGCCATTGACCGACTCCCTCATGTGCCTACCAACGAAGAAATGGATGAACCAGGAACCTTCCTGAAGACATAGAAAGCGACAATGTTTGTTGTCCAATAGCAAAAGTCCTGGCTCAGTCTCCATTCCAGCTGAGGTCTACAACGAAGGTAATACACCTCTGGCTAAAATGCTTCATCATTTGTTTCTTCTGAGGTGGCAGCAGGAGACAATTCCCCAAAGAGTTCAAAGATGCACCCATTATACACTTGTACAAGTGCCGAGGCATATCCTTCCTTTCCACAGCAAGCAAGATACTTGCCAGAATTCTGCTGAGACGCCTTATAACACACCTTGAACAAGAACTTTTGCCAGAGAGCCAGTGTGGCTTCAGGAAAGACAGAGGGACCACTGATATAGTATGTGCTGTAAGAAAACAGATCCGAGAAAAAGTCAAGGACAAAATGCCGACCTGTTCTCCATCTCTGTCGACCTGACCAAGGCCTTCAAATTCTGTCAGTAGAGAGGGTCCGTGGAAGATCATGGTCAAGAACGGATGCCCACCGGAATGCATCTATGTAGTGCGACAGCTTCATGACGAGATGCAGGCTCGAATCCAGTACAAGGGAGAGACATCTAACGCGTTCCCTGTCACAAATGGCGTAAAGCAAGGCTGTGTTTTGGCACCCACTCTATTAAGCATCATGTTTTCTGCAATGCTGACTGACACCTTCAGAGAATACGACGTAGGCATCGGCATCAGATTCAGAACCAATGGAAAACTGTTTGACCTGAAGAGGCTCCTTGCAACAACTACGGTTATGACAGACATCACCAGGGAATTTCTGTATGTTGATACTGCGCCTTCAGTGCTTGCTCAGCAACTAACAATGCAATGCAGCTTTGACAAGCTTTCCATACATGCGCCAACTTCTGTCTCATCGTAATACAAAAAGACAAAAATTCTGCATCAACCAAGCCAGGCAGACTCTACCCTGAGCCTAACATCATAGAAAATGGTGTGAGTCTTGCTGTGGTAGGTAAATTCTCCTACGTCGACATCACACTGCCCCAGAACGTCACCATCAATGAAGAAGTGAGTGTCAGAATTTCAAAAGCAAGTGCAGTCTTTGGCAGATAATACACCAATGTTTGGATGGAAGAGACATTGGTCTGTTCCTACATCTGTCCAGTCGACGAGGACCACTTCAGTCATCTCGGGGCTGAGGGGCCGAGACGATTTGTAGATACGCAGGGTGCTGATCAAGCCGATGGGTGCAGGGAATGTGTGGTGACAGCTTGAACAGGGAATCTGGGAGACCTTCTCTTAATAAATGGTGCAGGCTTTCCTTGCCTCTCTCTTTTGTTGCACATCGGTCTAGAGACCAAGCTGAAGCTGTACAAAGCAGTTCTCTCCACACTCTTCTACACATGTGAAACGTGGATATTGTACAACGTCATTCCAAGAAGCTGAATCACTTCCACACAACGTGCCACAGAAGATTGTTAAACATCAAATAGTGGGACAAAATCCCAGACACAGAGGTGCTAGACTAAACAGGCTTGCCTAACATCCACACCATCCTGATGCTGTTTCAGCTACAATGGGCAGGTCATGTAGCTCGCATACCAGACCACCGGCTGCCCAGGCGGTGAGCTGGAACAAGGAATGTGTTTCTATAGAGGTCAGAAGAAACGCTTCAAAAACACCCTCAAAACATACATAAAACCACTTAACGTCAAGCCTGACACATGGGAGCAAACTGCTACGGATCGAGCTAGATGTAGCGCCATCTAGCTCGATCCGTAGCAGTTTGCTCCCATGTGTCAGGCTATCCACAAAGGCGCCAGTTTATGTGAAGAAAGGAGGACAGCCACTGCGCAACACAAGAGGCAGGCAAGGAAAGACAGCGCCAGCAATCAAGAGAACGTCTGTCCCATTCCTTGTCCAAGCTGTCACCGCACATCCTGTGCACGCATTGGCACGATCAGCCACCTGCGTACCAATAAATCATCTCACCTCCCTCAACCCCAAGATGACTGAAGTGGTCCTCGTCGAACAAGATCATCACTTCCATCTGTCACGATCACGCCCTTGGCTTGTGGGTGTTTTCCTGGTTCAGTATAAGGAATAAAATCACACGGATCTGTAGAATTAGGCAAATTGTACTCTTTATAAGACCATTTCAGGCTTCAAATACATTGGCGTCACATGGGAATCATCTTTAAAGTGTTAGGCAATGCATGCACTGCCCAAAAAATGAGGTTCAAATGAACGTAGTAACTGACTTCATAACACCGCCAACTTTGTTTTGAAGAGTTTTCCCTCCATTTTGTATATCTTCAAACGCAGAACACACGCGTAAAACAAAATTAGAACAACAACAAAACAAAAAAAATGTTAAACTCGTTTCATTCTTTATATCGCAGCCGTTGTTAAATTGTTGAGATTCTAGAAGTATATTTCTTCCCAGAAAAATACCTCTGTTGCCGTTTCATGAAGTCTGTCAACAAGTTGTTCCCGCATTCTCACAGAAATCTATGTCTGCAGTTTGCGCTCTACTAGTTTCTATCTCTTGTGCTAAGTTTAAATATGCTCGCTTTTTCTCACGCACAGCGTATTGCACAGCTTGTCAAAACACATACTTCAATCAAATATCAGTTTAGCAACATGTAAGAGCGTTCAGGCAGTTCACATACAAATAGGCCCTCATTTTCAGGCAGTCCGTAAGAACCGCCTGTTTCTTATTTGTTGATGGAACTCACATCTTTTCTGAGAAGTTACAAAATCCGTGTAGCATTTGAAATGCAAAGGGAATTCGTGGATTTTCTGATAATAACGATTGCATGTAACCTACCTACACTTTGAACTAGACGGATACTAGGGAGAGCGCAGTTCCCCGTCAATGTCAAATGGTTCCGCCCTTTCTTCTGGATCGGCACCACATATCCGCACCAAAATGTAATGGTGTCGTTTTGGGGTCACGTTGAGTATGACTGCCAAGTTTCAGAAAAAATCGATTCGGCAATATTTTAGTCATCTTGCCCACTGAATAACAAAAAAAAACTGACGAGGGTGAGAACGTAAACTCCTTGGCAATGGCGAAAATTTTTGGGACATTTTGAGAACCGTTGTCCTGATTCCTGTCTGCATCTCTCCTCACCATGGCCACGATGAGCAGGCGGTCGTGCACTCCACCCAGATGGGGCGTGTGACACAGCCAGTTGTTGGCCATGCTGACGTGAGCATCGTTGATGAAGGTCACCAACAAAGGATCGCGCCCTCCAGTGGCCAAAGCCTTTGCAAGGGAGCTAAGCGAGGTGGTGGACAGCAGTTCTCGTTCTTTGCCTGTTGCCGCTGTTGGGGCAAAAACCAAAAAAATAGGACAGACAACGGCCGTGGCGTTAAGATTTATTGTTGTGAAATGTTTGTTTGTTTGTTTGTTGATTATGCCAATCGATGAGGATGACGATGATGATCATGATGCTACGGATTTCCATTCCGGTCTGAAACTACATGACAAGGCTGTACTCTACGCTTACTTTCATGATATATCCCGGCGTCAACCAGGCCTGAGAGATACAGACACCTGCAGTGCTGGTCAGGAAATTTGAACAACACTCTCAGAGATGCATCCATTAAGTGGATGAAACTCGACTGTATGGTCCCAGTCTTCCCTATTGACCCCGTAGCGAACTCGATTCTGGGTAAGAGCCGGTCGGGGCAGAAACATCCCACATGACTCTGATGGGAATCGAATCCACGACTTCCCAGCCGGGAGTCCGCGGCGCTAACCATTTCGGCATGGCGGATGGTTGTTTTGACATGTTTTGTTACGATTCTTCAGAGTTGTCTGGTTGTGCAACACCTCTGTCCTGACGCGTATAACTAAGGGCAGAGAGTTTAGCAGACCCCAACTGCCCAAGCAGTCCGCCAAGCAGTCCGCCAAGCAGTCCGCTAGGGCCTACTGGCATGGCACAACAGAAAGAAAGTTCTTTGAAGCACTCGTTTACCCACAGACACTTTACAAGGCAAAACAAACTCCCAAAGTCTTAATATGAACTAGCTATTGAGGCAGCAGTGTTGAACTGACAACCAGTGTTTTATTTAACCATGGAAGTGGTACTGATTTTTTTAACTGCATTAGAAGTCGTGGCAATGGTGATGATGATGTGGTAGTGATGCGGTGTAGTTTTCTTTTTGTTTGTTTGTTTGTTTTTAGAAAAGATGTAGCAAGATAAAGTTAAGCACAATTCTTAATCGATTTTATTGATGCTAAATAATCATACTAATGTGAAAATTAAACTTAAAAGCGGCAGTAGTAGTAGTAGTAGCAGCAGCAGCAGCAGCAGTAGTAGTAGTAGTAGTAACAGGTGCAATATGAGCCAAAAGTATAGAAAAAGTAGCAGCAGCAATAGCGGCGGCGACAGTATTAGGAGTAGCAGTATCACTAGTACGCTCTCTTCTCTCTCCTCTCTCTCTCTCTCTCTCTCTCTCTCTCTCTCTCCTCTCTGATGCGCGCACAGGCACGCGCGCGCCAACAGACTCTGAAAAGGAAAACAGATATCGTACAGATAGGGAAACAGATATGTAGAAACAGACAGACAGACTGACAGATACAGACATTCCAAGCAGACAGAAAAACACAGACATTAGAAGGGAGTAGAGAGTAACAAGTATTTCCTTTACCATCTTGTCCGGCTGTCGTCGACTCGCGGGACCGCATGGACCGAAACCACATTACAAACAGTATCAAACATGCTGATAAAAATACCGCCCTCTTCACCGATGATTCGTCGTTCCTCTTCTTGATGAACACCAGTGCCGATATGCGTGGTCCCATTGTAGTATTCTAGACGCATACAGACTTAAAGCAAGGTCAATACCCCTTTAGCACCGGTACAGTCTCGAAACTGAGTGCTGTTTTGTTCCTCAGTTCGAAAACAATTAAAGAATCGATTCTATCACGAGACGACAATGATTAACATCTTCCGATCGATCTTTTGTCTGTGAGAGCAAATAAAAAAAAGCACACAAAAAACAAACAAACAAAAGAAAAAGAAATTCGAAAGAGAGTTTTCTTTCTTTGGTTAGATCAAAAGTTGTGGCTATCTAATATGTTCGAGTGATGCATTTTCGGCCAATCGAAAATTAAACAAAGAAATTGCTCCAGTCGATGTATGTTTGTGTTAATTAGATTTCTGCCCAGAAAAAAATAAATAAATAAATAAACGAAAACTTGTCTATGTCGACGTACGCCGATCAAACCATCAACGCTTGTTCCTATCAACGCATGCAGCGTCTGACCATTGGAACTTGGTCATGCGACGCTTGTTTAAATCACATAGTTTCGACCAGATAAATCTTTGTTTGTTCGTTAAATCATACAAAA
>CM065739.1:18784714-18792214 GCA_033310375.1 Conus canariensis
ACCATGTCACGCCCTTCATCCCCGGCCCTTGCTGCCCAATTCGCCCACCATGTCACGCCCTTCACCTGCATCTTCTGTCTCCAATATACTCACCCACATCACGCCCTTCATTCGCGCCCCCTATGCCCCAATACGCCCACCAAGTCGCGCCCTTCATCCGCTCCCCCTCTGCCCAAATAGGCCCACTCGGTTCACGCACGCCTTACATCTATGCCCTCTCTGCTCCAGTACGCCCCCTGTATCACGCATGCCCTGTATTCATGCCCCATCTGTCCCAATACCCCCATCCACGTCAACCCTTCATGCGCGCCCCTCTTCCCAAGTAGGCCACCCGTGTCACAGCCTGGATCGACGGCCCCCAGAGGCCCACACGTCAAGCCCTGAATTTCTGCTTCTGGTTCCCCTGCTCATGTCATGTCCTATACCCTCACCCATGTCACGCCTAGAAAATCTGTCCCACATCCAAATCCAAGTTACGCCTCGAAATCAGTCTCCCCCTGCCCCCAACTCTTCCACTACCCCCATCCATGACAGGTGCTTAAAAACACCACGCCCCACGATCCCACTGATGTTGTGCCCTGAAATCAATGCCCAACCTTTCCCACCAGTATCGTGGCCTGAAATTCGCGCTCCCTATCCCAAACTCACGTGAAGCCCCCCAATATGCACTCCCTGTACTCACACCAATGTCACATCCTGCATCCGCGCCCCCTGCACCCCCACCAGTGTCACATCCTGCATCCACACCCCCTTCACCCCCACCAGTGTCACACCCTGCATCCGCGCCCCCTACACCCCCACCAATGTCACACCCTGCACCGCGCCCCCTGCACCCTCACCAATATCACATCCTGCACCGCGCCCCCTGCACCCTCACCAATGTCACATCCTGCATCCGCGCCCCCTGCACCCTCACCAATGTCACACCCTGCACCGCGCCCCCTTCACCCTCACCAATGTCACATCCTGCATCCACGCCCCCTGCACCCCCACCAATGTCACATCCTGCACCGCGCCCACTTCACCCCCACCAACATCACACCCTGCATCCGCGCCCCCTGCACCCCCACCAACATCACACCCTGCACCGCGCCCCCTGAACCCCCACCAACATCACACCCTGCATCCGCGCCCCCTGCACCCCCACTAATGTCACATCCTGCATCCGCGCCCACTTCACCCCAACCAATGTCACATCCTGCATCCGCGCCCCCTGCGCCCCCTGCACCCCCACCAATGTCACACCATGCATCCGCGCCCCCTGCAACCCCACCAATGTCACATCCTGCATCTGCGCCCCCTGCACCCCACCAATGTCACACCCTGCACCGCACCCCCTGAACCCCCACCAACATCACACCCTGCATCTGCGCCCCCTGCACCCCCACCAATGTCACATCCTGCATCCACGCCCACTTCACCCCCACCAACATCACATCCTGCACCGCGCCCCCTGCACCCCCACCAACATCACACCCTGCATCCATGCCCCCTGCATCCCCACCAATGTCACATCCTGCATCTGCGCCCACTTCACCCCTACCAATGTCACATCCTGCATCCGCGCCCACTTCACTCCTACCAATGTCACACCCAGCACCCTCACACCCTGAATCCGCACCCCTTTCACCCCTACCAATGTCACATCCTGCATCCGCGCCCACTTCACCCCCACCAATGTCGCACCCTACACCCCCACCAATGTCACACCCTGCATCCGCGCCCCCTGCACCCCACCAATGTCACACCCTGCATCCGCGCCTCCTGCACCCCCACCAATGTCCACACCCTGCATCTGCGCCCCCTGCACCGCCACCAATGTCGCATCCTGCATCCGCGCCTCCTGCACCCCCACCAATGTCACATCCTGCATTCACGCCCCCTGCACCCCCACCAATGTCACATCCTGCATCCGCGTCCCCTGTGCCTCCACCAATGTCACATCCTGCATCCGCACCCCCAGCACCCCCAGCACCCCCACCAATGTCACATCCTGCATCCGCGCCTCCTGCACCCCCACCAATGTCACACCCTGCATCCGCGCCCCCTGCGCCCCCACCAATGTCACATCCTGCATCCGCGCCCCCTGCACCCCCACCAATGTCACACCCTGCATCCGCGCCCCCTGCACCCCCACCAATGTTACATCCTGCATTCGCGCCCCCCTGCACCCCCACCAATGTCACGCCCTGCATCCACGCCCCCTCCACCCCCTCCATCCCCACCAATGTCACGCCCTGCATCCGCGCCCCCTCCACCCCCACCAATATCACGCCCTGCATCTGCACCCCCACCAATGTCACGCCCTGCATCTGCACCCCTTGCACTCCCACCAATGCCGCACCCTGCATCTGCACCCCCACCAATGTCGCACCCTGCATCCGCGCCCCCTCCACCCCCACCAATATCACGCCCTGCATCTGCACCCCCACCAATATCACATCCTGCATCTGCGCCCCCTGCACCCCCACCAATGTCGCACCCTGCATCCGCGCCCCCTGCACCCCCACCAATGTCACATCCTGCATCCGCGCCCACTTCACCCCCACCAATGTCACACCCTGCATCCGCGCCCCCTGCACCCCCACCAATGTCATCCTGCATCCGCGCCCCCTGCACCCCCACCAATGTCACATCCTGCATCTGCGCCCCCTGCACCCCCACCAATGCCACATCCTGCATCCGCGCCCCCTGCACCCCAACCAATGTCACGCCCTGTATCCGCGCCCCCTGCACCCCCACCAATGTCACACCCTGCATCCGCTCCCCCTGCACCCCCACCAATGTCACACCCTGCATCCGTGCCCCCTCCACCCCCACCAATGTCACATCCTGCATCCGTGCCCCCTCCACCCCCACCAATGTCACCCTGCATCCGCGCCCCTTACACCCCCACCAATGTCACACCCTGCATCCGCGCCCCCTGCACCCCCACCAATGTCACCCTGCATCCGCGCCCCCTGCACCCCCACCAATGTCACCCTGCATCCGCGCCCCCTGCACCCCCACCAATGTCACCCTGCATCCGCGCCCCCTACACCCCTACTTACAATACACCCAGCATCAACTCCCTCCATTCTCCCACTCATGTTACGCCCTGTATTCGCACCTCCCTCCCTCCTACCCATGCCACACCCTGCATCTGCCTTCCCCCACCGCGCTCCCTCCGGCACAATGAAACACCCGCGTCGAGCTCTTCATCTGTGCCCCCTCTACCCCAATACGCCCATCCATGTCACGCCTTTCATCCGCGTCCCGTCTGCCCTGATACACCCACCCACGTCACGTCCATCTGTGCACCCTCTACCCCAATACGTCCACCCACGTCACGTTCTTCATCCGCGCCTTCTCTCCCCCGACACGCCCATCTATGTCACGCCCTTCATCCGCATCCCCTCTGCCTCAATACGCCCACCCATGTCATGCTCTTCATCTGTGCCTCCTCTGCCCCACTACACCCGTCTATGTCACGCCCTTCATCTGCGCCCCATCTGCCCCAATACGCCCATCTATGTCACGCCCTTCATCTGCGTCCCATCTGCCCCAATACGCCCATCTATGTCACGCCCTTCATCCGCATCCCCTCTGCCCCAATACGCCCACCCATGTCATGCTCTTCATCTGTGCCTCCTCTGCCCCACTACACCCGTCTATGTCACGCCCTTCATCTGCGTCCCATCTGCCCCAACACGCCCATCTATATCGCGCCCTTCATCTGCGCCCCATCTGCCTCAATACGCCCATCTATGTTACACCCTTCATCTGCGCCCAATCTGCCCCAATACCCCATCTATGTCACGCCCTTCATCTGCTCCCCATTTGCCCCAATACGCCCATCTCTGTCACGCCCTTCATCTGCTCCCCATTTGCCCCAATACGCCCATCTATGTCACGCCCTTCATCTGCGCCCCATTTGCCCCAATACGCCCATCTCTGTCACGCCCTTCATCTGCTCCCCATTTGCCCCAATACGCCCATCTATGTCACGCTCTTCATCTGCTCCCCATTTGCCTCAATACGCCCATCTATGTCACGTCCTGTATTCACCCTCTTCTGCTTCAATACGTCCACCCTTGTCACGCCCTGCATCCTCTATCCTCTGGCCCAATACGCCCGCTCATGTCATGCCCTGTATCTGCGCCACATCTGCCCCAATACGCCCACCCACGCCATGCCCTTCATTCGCAACCCCTCTGTCCCATACGCCCAAGCGTGTCACGCCCTGTATCCGAGCCACATCTGCCCCAATACGCCCACCTTTGTTACACCCTTCATCGACACCCCCTGCACGCCCCCCCCCCCCCCCCCCCAGTCACGCCCTTAAGTCTTCACTCGCTGTCCCTCCTCTCATGTCACGCCCTGAAATCCGCGCTCCTACAGACCTTAACCCATGACAGGACCTGAAATCTGTGCACCCTATACGTCACGTCCCCAACATCACCCATGTCAAGCTTTGAAATTCACGCTGCCTGTGCTCCCATCCATGTTACACCCTGCATGTGCACCCCACCCATGTTACTCTGCATCTACACCCCCCATGTTACTCTTTATCTGCACCCCATGTTACACCCTGCATCTGCACACACCTCCATGTTACACCCTGCATTTGCACACACCTCCCCCATGTTACACCCTGCATTTGCACACACCTCCCCCATGTTACACCCTGCATCTGCACACACCTCCCCCATGTTACACCCTGCATTTGCACACACCTCCCCCATGTTACACCCTGCATTTGCACACACCTCCCCCATGTTACACCCTGCATTTGCACACACCTCCCCCATGTTACACCCTGCATCTGTACCCCCACCCATGTTACACCCTGCATCTGTACCCCCACCCATGTTACACCCTGCATCTGTACCCCCACCCATGTTACACCCTGCATCTGTACCCCCACCTATGTTACACCCTGCATCTGTACCCCCACCCATGTTACACCCTGCATCTGTACCCCCACCCATGTTACACCCTGCATCTGTACCCCCCCATGTTACACCCTACATTCGTACCCCCACCCATGTTACACCCTGCATCTGTACCCCCCATGTTACACCTACATCCATAGCCCCACCCATGTTACACCCTGCATCTGTACCCACCCACCCCATGTCACACCCTACATCTGTACCCCCCCCCCCATGTCACACCCTGCATCTGTACCCCCTCCCCCTGTTACACCCTGCATCTGTACCCCCCCCCCCCCCTCGTACAACCTGCATCCTAACCCCAACCACGTTACACTCTGCATCCATACCCCAAACCATGTTACACCCTGTATCCGTACCCCCACCCAGGTTACATCCTACATCCGTACCCCCACCCATCTTGCACCCTACATCCGTACCCCCCACCCATGTTACACCCTACATCCGTACCCCCCACCCATGTTACACCCTGCATCCGTACCCCCCACCCATGTTACACCCTACATCCATACTCCCCACCCATGTTACACCCTACATCCGTACCCCGTACCTCCCACCCATGTTACACCCTACATACGTACCCCCCACCCATGTTACACCCTACATCCGTACCCCGTACCCCCCACCCATGTTACACCCTACATCCGTACCCCCCACCCATGTTACATCCTACATCCGTACCCCCCACCATGTTACACCCTACATCCGTACCCCCCACCCATGTTACACCCTACATCCGTACCCCCCATCCATGTTACACCCTACATCCGTACCCCCCATCCATGTTACACCCTACATCCGTACCCCCCACCCATGTTACACCCTACATCCGTACCCCGTACCCCCCACCCATGTTACACCCTACATCCGTACCCGCACCCAGGTAACATCCTGCTTCCGTATCTTCATCTTCTACATCTTCATTCCCTCCTCTCTTCCCACCCATGTCAAGCCCTGAAATCCGCACTCCTTGTACCCCCACCCATGTCAAGCCCTGAAATCCGCACTGCTTGTACCCCCACCCATGTCAAGCCCTGAAATCCGCACTCCTTGTACCCCCACCCATGTCAAGCCCTGAAATCCGCACTGCTTGTACCCCCACCCATGTCAAGCCCTGAAATCCGCACTCCTTGTACCCCCACTCATGTCAAGCCCTGAAATCCGCACTGCTTGTACCCCCACCCATGTCAAGCCCTGAAATCCGCACTGCTTGTACCCCCACCCTTGTCAAGCCCTGAAATCCGCACTCCTTGTACCCCCACCCATGTCAAGCCCTGAAATCCGCACTCAATCCATGTTACGGCCCTGCTTCTGCACGATCTCCCTATCACCCCATCCATGTCACGCCCAGCAACTGCAACTGCTGTACCCCCCACCTATGTTATATGCTGTAACCCCGTCCTTACACCCCAACCATCTAGAACACTGCATCCGCGACCCACGTATCCCGACACGTCATACCCTGTATTGGCATCTCTCCCCCCCCCCCCCCGCCCCCCCCCCCCCCCCCCCCCCCCCCCCACCCCTTCCGCGTACGCCCATCCTTGTTACGATCAACCTCCGAGCCCCGTGTACCCCTACCCAAGTCACGCCCTGCATCTGTCTCCCACAGTACGCCTGCCGGACTGAACGAGCGATCGAACAACTCTACAAAAGAATGACTAAACGACCAACTGATCGAAAAACATTTTTCGAACGACTGACCGACCGACTGAACGAATGAATGATCGAACGACTGACTGACCGACTGAACGAGTGACCGACCGAATAAATCTACAAACGAATGACTGAACGATAAACTGACGACTTAACGAATGAATGACCGAACAACCAAGTGACCGACTGAACGAATGGATGACTGAACGAGCGACCGATTGACAAACTGAACGAATGAATGACTTAACGACCGACTGACCGAAAGTATGACTGAACGACTGACAGACTAAACGAATGAATGACTGAACGATCGAGTGAACGAATAAATGACTGAACGATAAACTGATCGAACAAATGGCCGAAAGAATGACTGAACGACCGACTGACCGATTAATTGTTCGAACGAATGACTGAACGACCGACTGACAGAAAGAATGTCTGACTGACCGACCGACCGACCGACCGACCGACCGACTTAACGAATGAATGACTGAACGACCGACTGAACGAAAGAATGACTGATTTCGACCGAGTGAATAAATCTACGAACGAATGACTGAACGACCGACTGACCGACTGAACAAATGTGTGACAGAACGACCGGCTGAACGAATGAATGACTGAACGAGCGACCGACCGAATAAATCCACGAACGAATGACTGAACGACCAACTGACCGACTGTACGAATGGATGACTGAACGACCAACTGACAAACTGAAGGAATAAATGCCTGAACGAGCGACCGACTGACCAACTGAACGAATGAATGACTGAACGACCGACTGACCGAATGTATGACTGGACGATCGACTGAGACTGAACAAATGTATGACTGAACAACCGACTTCACGACTACGCGAATGAATGACTGAACGACAGAGTGAATGAATGAATGAATGAACGAACGA
>CM065739.1:18797214-18804714 GCA_033310375.1 Conus canariensis
GAGGAATCTGGTGAACAGTTCGTCAGCACGATGCTCCAGTTACTTCACAAGGACCTAGGAAAAAGAAGTCAATATTAGTGATATCAAGACAAAGTTATTCTTGTACTTTTAACATGATTTTTTATCCAGATCGAGTGCGTGATTTTAGGATCCAGCCATTTGTTAACATTTTTTGACATTTTGGATACATGACCTTAATATAAAATATAGAAAATAAGATATCTATGTTAATCGTCTTTCTTTGATAATAAACGTTAATGTTTTCACCTGTCTTCAGTACCATGTAATCATTATCAAATTTGACCTATCGGTTCTCTCGGTCAGGCATGGCAGGCACTGCTGGACCTGATGAAAACAGAAGGCAGAACAAAACTGCATTTTTGTATAATTCCTTTGCATAATTTCTGACTGGCTGGACAGAGACAGCGTGTGTCTAGTTCTTTTCAGATACTCGTTGCAGAGTCTAAGAATATTTTCACCGTTTCTGAATCCAAAACAAAAAGTCATCGAATGAAAACGATTAGCTTTTGACAACTTACCTTACTCTGAAAAAGACAGTAAGCTAGTTTCATGGTGTAAATCTATTTGTAGCGGATTGCCAAGAGCTAAATCAATAGCTCTACTGTCTGTGGATTGCATTTTATTCAACAAGCTCTGAAGGGTTAAAATATAAACTTCACTGATATTTCAGTTTTGATCGGACGAGGCAGGTGACTGTGGTAACGGAAATTTCTTATTTTATCTTGATTACATGGTTAAGCATCAATAACTGTAAAAAAAATATATATATATTTAAAAAATGACGTTCTCCCTGCTGTTATTATGAAATTCTCAGTACGAAATTGCCAATGTAGTTACTAGACAAGTGAGTATCCAAAAACTTCATGTTGTGAAAGTTGTAAAATTTTGTCATATAATACGTGATTCTGTAGCAATGATCTCCGTTACGAAAAAAACAATTATTAGCGTTTTCTCTCCCGAACGTGCAAGCCCATTTTAATCCATGTGCATTTTAATGTAGCCATCTCCGGCTGATAAATACTCTGTGCATGATTTCTTACCCTCTTCTTCTTACATTTGCATTTGTCTAGATGGAAATATCGTCTGAATATCATACCGTATGCATGTCTTTTGATAATACCATAGGTAAGTGACAAGTAGGAGTAGCACACACAACGGAAGCAGTAATGACACATTGAAGGGTATGGATATTCTGAAAAGATGACTAGACTTTGCCGACTCTTACACATTCAGATTCTCCAGATTACAAAATTTCTGATACAAAACTTCGCTTATTCTGCTGATTTTCACATTTGAGCAGCTTTGCAAGTAATTCTTCACTGTAACATTTTAATGATAATTAAACGACTATTTTACTAACACAACAAAACACAGTAAACACAAGCTTTATGACCATCACATTCAATGCCATAAAACATTAAAGCATCAATGAATAAGAATAGTAAACACAAGAGAAAAAGGTACAAGGGGAGGGAGGAAGAGAGAGACAGACACAGAGAGAGAGAGAGAGAGAGAGAGAGAGAGAGAGAGAGAGAGAGAGAGAGAGAGAGAGAGAGCCGCGACTAAGACCAAGTTAAGTCGTATTTTCAGTATTGTGCAAAGAAAAAAAAAACAACAAGAAAGATCTGGTTGACACATGTTTGGCAAAGGTCATTCAAAAACAGTACAATCTGTCAAAACAACACAAACATATTCCATTTGAAAAGTAACAAACACATACTCTCCCCACCCCCTTTCCTCCACACCACTCCATCCCCATCTTTCCCCGTGTCCTGTCACTCCTCTACTAACACGTTAATTTACATGGATGCGCGAAAATGCCGACTCATGCGTCCCCCTCCTCCTCACACACAGACACACACGCAAAGAACGCGCGCACACCACACACACACACACGCGCGCGCGCGCGCGCGCGCGCGCGCGAAAGCAAGCGATCAAGCAAGCAAGCGCGCACACGCGCGCGTGCATACATACACAAGCGCAAGCGCGCGCACACATACATTTTACATATCATACATATACAATTATGCGCGCACGCGTACGCACTAATGTGTACATACACAACCATGCACGCGCGCACGCTTCACGCACGTAACACACACACACACACACACACACACACACACACACACACACACACACACGCATGCGTGTTCTCACTGGAAGCTACTACAGAGTGTTCTGCAGCTCACTGGCATATCACCACTTGCTCTTTGCTCGAGTCTTGCAGCACGATTTTGAATTGACTGGACTTCATGAAGTAAAAAAAAAAATATTGCAAACCTACTTTTTTCTTCAATCTTTTTATCTTATGTGCATCAACGCTTTTTTTTTTTTAACCCGTGTGATGCATGCTGGAGTGGGGGGGGGGAGAGAATAATGAATGCAGGACAGGGAAAAACATGAAAATGATGAATGTTGGACTGGGTTTAAATGTGGAAACGATGAATGTTGGGTGGGGGGAACTTGAGAACGAAACATATTTAAATAAGGAAAAACATGAGTGATGAATGTTGAACACGGAGGAGGACGGAGGGGGGGGGGGGGGGCGGGGCGGGAGAATGAATAATGCTGGACTGACAGAAAACGTAAGAATAATGAAAATTGGGAGTGCAGGAAAATGTGAGAAGGATGAATGATTGAGTAGACTAAAACATACGAATGGTGAATGCTGAACGGGAGGTGTATGTATGTAGGAAAAGGAAAGGACGGGGAACTGAAAATAATGAATATTGGTCGGGGATGGAGGGATGGGGGGGGGGGGGGCGTGACAGTGACCGATGTTGGACTTGGGGGGAAATATGAGAACAATAAATATTGGACTTGGGGGGGGGGGGGGGGGAATGAGAAATGTTGGACTGAGGTAAAAGGCGAGAATGATGATTGTTGGACTGGCGGGAAGGGGGGGGGGAGGTAAGACTCGAGAAAGGTGAATGCTGGACGGGAGGACACTGTGAGAATGATGAATGTTGGACTGGAGAGGAAGAGGAGAACGCAGGAAAGATGAATAATAAATGGAAGGGTGATGCGACACTGATGAACACACATGGATGAGGAAAGCGAAGTATAGAGAAGAGCGTAAGAATGATGGCCTTAAATGAAAACAGGATAGCGACAGAGTATTCGTGGACACAGTCAGTACAGAATAAGACGGACTGAGAAGACGGGAACGCGTTAACAATGAATGGCTGACACGATGAAACCAAGAGAACATTACAAATGCTGAGTGTAAGACAGGGGCAGAGAACATGACAAAAGTTAATGAAGAACAAGATGAGAAGAAGAGAATATGAGAATGATAACTGAAAGACGAAACGGTAAGTGGGGAACGTGAGAGGGATGAATGATGGACGAATGAAGAAGAGGAGAAAGAAGATCAACGGATGTGAGGAGAAGACAACTGATGAAAGATGCTCAGGAGGTGCAAAGGAGTTTGATGGAATGAGTGATGGATGGGAGAAGAACGAAGAACAAAGGAATGACAAAGGACGGGCAGGAGAAGAACGAAGAACAAAGGAATGATAAAGGACGGGCAGGAGAAGAATATGACAATTGGATGGAGCTGAATATGGTTCGTCCACCCTACTACCGCCGAAAGAAAAGTAAAGGGGTAGCAATGGAAATAACTATCATAAATTTGTAGCGATGCAGAAGAATAGGTCAGCAGTGTAGAAAAGGAAATGTTTGTAGCAGAGTAGAACGAAAAATGGAGGGGGGGGGAGGGGGGGGGGGGCTGCAGGATTTCAACGGCTGGAGGTCTAATGGAAAAAGACCAAATATGACATAATGGGGAATATGGGCGAAATGGAATGGCTAAAGAATACAAGGAGGGGTAGAAATTGAAGGGCCTCGGGTTCAAATCCATGAAATATTCAAAGAAGATAACTGCAGTGGAACAGCCAGAAATTGCCTCTGGACGGAGATGGACACTGGAGGTGGTGTGTCCAAACCTTTCAGCATGTCCACAACCTGTTTATACAATAAAGTGCTGCGTCTCTGAAGAACATCAAGGAGTGAACTTGAAAAGTAGGGAGTGGAGAGAACACTGGACTGAACAGCACAGCATCCTGGGGTGAAAGAATTCCAGTGAGAACCAAAGGAAAGGAAGCTTTTGGAAGAGATGTGTTGTGAGGAGCATCTTAAAATCCTACGTGAAAGGGAATAGGGGCAAAAAGAGGAATCTTCATACAGAGTTATAAGCGGCATCTATCTAAATTGATATATGTTGAGTGTATCAAACGTGAACCATATCAGGGCCGTAAGCATTTATAAAACAATATCAGTTAATACCGAGTCGCCAGATCTAAACACGAATGGAAAAAAGAAGAAAAGAACGAAAGAAAAAGGAAAAAAACAGAAACCCATCCAATCAACGTAATTCAGCATAGCTGCTTCAGGTACCCACCATCCCCATTCTCTCCTATCAATATCCACACCCACCCCATGAAATAGTAAGCTCAGGGTAAAGCACCCAGGCAGTTGTAAGACCAGTCCACATACGCCTGGGGCTTCATGTAGTGATGCTCTGATGACATCGGTGCGGTGTTGCATAAACCCTCTACCTTCACTCTCTTCCCCTCCACACCCCCGCCCACCCCCTTCGACCGGCCTTCCTGTTGAAGTTATCCCGACTACCTTGGCGAGTGCCAACGCTTAACCTGAAGATGACCTCACACCGAACCTGACTCGGGTGTCGCTTCTCTGCACAGTATCTACACTGAATCAGCTTTAATGCCAGTTTGACGGATACGCAAGAAATCTCAGCAACGAAATATTGTTGGATGCTACCAGCGGTGTCACAAGCTGATGAATACAAAGTGCGGTATCACGAGCAAAGCGTTTCACGGAACGGCAACGAAACAACATTGAGCTGCACCTTGGTTACACCCAGAAAGAGTGAACAGCACAAAGGCCGGAAAACTCAGAAACAAAGGTCAATTCAACCATGTGCAGAAACTTCTTCAGTGAAAAAAAGAAGAGAAAAACGTACGGCGTTGACTACCTGCGGACAGCGAACGGAGAATCAGGGGGCACTGATATGGCAGCCTGTTGACCTACAGGGAGCTCAATGGAAGTTAACCCTTAAGCAAATATGTCACGCAAGAAGTGAACATAGTACGTGAAACGTAGAACAGAGAAAACTGTCAGGATACTCTGTGTGTGAATGTGTGTGAGTGTGTGTGTGTGTGTGTGTGTGTGTGTGTGTGTGTGTGTGTGTGTGTGTGTGTGTGTGTGCGTGTGTGTGTGCGTGTGCGTGTGTGTGCGTGTGTGCGTGCGTGTGTGCATGTATGTGTGCGCGTGTGCGTGTGTGTGTGTATGTGCGCGCGCGCTCACGTGTAATAACTTTCAGTTTAAGAAGAAAGTGTCTTTTGCAAACGGTAAACAGCAGCTCCAGACATCATCGGACTTTGGACGGCTGGATACAAACGGAGGAAGGTCTCGTCAGACCGTGCTCATCCGGGTAATTATGTGGTGAAAGAGAACAAATTATAAGAAAAAACAAAGACTGCCTTTTTTGTTGTGTTCTTTCTTTTGGAATCAATTGTTATATATGTCATTCGTTTGTAATGTATGTGTGTTTGGAAAATTATTTTGTTTTTGGAAAATTATTTTATATTAAAAAAAAAAAAATTTTAAGAGTGTTAGCATACGGGCTCCAGTCACCGAGAGATTAAAGAATGTTCGTACTCTGAGGGGAAAAAAATACTGGAAGTGGGAAGCATTATCAGAAACAAAACTGAAATGACAGCACTGCAAAAGGGGACACACAATGTCTATTTCACTCTACAGCTCCAGCAGACCTCAGACAGCATTTCTAGGGCTGTCCACACGTACTAGAAAAGCAAACAAACAAAACGCAAGCATACAAACAAGCAAAACAAAAACAAGCACACAAACAACGAAATAAGAAGTCACTCCCGTCAGGGGAAAACTCAGGATTTACATACGGTTTACGGGTACACTTCTTCATAACATCAGTGTCCATGGTGCAGGCCTTCAGTCGGACAAAACTAAGCCATCGGATGTGCACCAATCACTCTGATCATCTCGCTCGGATCTTCTTTTTTTTTCTTTTTTTATTATTAACAAAAATCCTTTTGAGAAATTCAATGCAACAAAGATACATCACAATGCCCAATTAATGAACAGCAAAATGGACAGCAGGTGCCTGCTCCGATGGTGAAACTATCTAGTCACCAGATTACAAGAAAGAACTTGCATCTTACAAAGTTTATCAAGAAAGAGAAACAAATGGAAATGCTTTCCAACCCACAGGAAGACGACCACACCACAAATACGTGTAAGCGGTTGGCAACAGTAAAGAGGAAAAAAATAAACCCAAATTTAAGAAAGAAAACTAAGTCAAAGAGATGTCAGAGAAGAAATACCTAGCACCGGACTTGCAGAAGACAGGCGCATAATTAAAGAGCAAGATACTCACCTTCTCCCCTCCCCTCCCTCTCTCTCTCTCTCTCTCTTTCTCCTCTTCTCTCTCTCTCTCTCTCTCTCCTCTCTCTCTCTCTCTCTCCTGCATTCCTAGAGGGTGAATTTTTTTTAAGTATGCAGAGTGTTTAAAATGCAGATTAAAGAATGGGCCACGACCTTGAAGAATCGGGAGACCAAAAAAAGTCAAAAAACCGAAAGAAAAAAAAAGAAGGAAATTAGGAGCGCAATATCGCAAGAAGGGTGGAACACGGTTTACACTAAAAGAGCCATGACCCACCCCCACCCCTTCTCTTGGCATGGGGTTTCCACTGTACTGCCTTCTATGTGTGAGGCGTGCTGCAGATTGGTTCGCGGGATGACCAAGATGGCCGAGGGGGAAAAAACACAAGAAAGGGACGGTCAAGCGGGTTTAGAACAGTATCATACAGAAAACCCTACAGAATTGTATCTACATGCTAACAACAACGGAAAGTTGTTTCAGGATACTCAGAGAATGGGAGCTAGGGCAGGAATGGGTTTCATGGACCTCAAATGTCCTTTCCACCAGGATGTTGTGAACTTCAGTTTCACTCACAGAAAGAAAGGAAGCGGGGATGCATCAGTGAATGAGGAGCCATGAAGGCACTGTGGGAAAGGGAGTGGGGGCGAGGGGCAGACGCTCGGAAGCGATCACGTGGGCTCTAAGATGATGAAGGATAACATCAGTTAAACAATAGGTAGGACAAAGACGAAAGACCAAAGACGCTCGACACGACAGAGCAAAGTTTTCAGGAAGAAATAATGTTAGGCCTACTTCTACATTTGAAACATACGACGTCTATGACGTGAAAAATACTTCGCTTCGTAGAGAAAAGTCGATGATTCTGTCAATTTGCTCACAGCACTGCGGCTTGCAGATTTGATACTGATCACCATTGCCGCTTGTACTGTCAAACAGCAGGAGTGCCCGCGCGGTTTCTGCGTCTGTGTGTATGTGCGTGCATGTGTTGTGTGTGTGTGTGTGTGTGTGTGTGTGTGTGTGTGTGTGTGTGT
>CM065739.1:18809714-18812214 GCA_033310375.1 Conus canariensis
TGTGTGTGTGTGTGTGTGTATGTATGTGTGTGTGCGTGCGTGTGTGTGTGTGTGTACGTGTGTGTGTGTGCGCTCTCTCTCTCTCCCTCTCTCTCTCTCTCTCTCTCTCTCTCTCTCTCTCTCTCTCTCTCTCTCTCAAGCCACTTATCCGATTAAAACAGTTACTAAAAAGATAACTAACAGGTTCATCGTCACAGCAGTCTTTGTGCTTTCGATGTCATGCCCTATACATGCAAACCAGGAAGGAGAAGAAGCCGATCTTTTCCTCACTTTTTTTTTAGAGCTTAATTAACCTTACACTAAGTATAATTCTACGTTTTGCCTTATGAGTCCCCTGAGTGTTGTTAAACTGAGGCAAGTGTTCAATGTGCTCGTGTGTGTATCTGTTTGTTCGCTTATTCTGTGCTAACTGAATAATATCGTAAGCGGCACTGCAAAGCCTTTTTTTTAACTACCGCGGAGCATGTCACACTGCTTGGTTGGTTGTTACTAACCTCATTAACCTCTTTTCTGAGTTTATTCCTCACTGACTACACTAAAGCTTCGAGTGCTGACACTTACCAAATTCTCCTGACCTAAATTTCATTTTATAGATAAATCTCTCAGCACATTTATCTATAAAATGAAATTTAGGTCAGGTGGGAAAAGTGTCTATGATTTTGTTTTAGAGGCCTGTTTTACCCACAGATTGATTTATTAATGTTGAATTGGTTGTATTTGTCTTTTACGTGCCTGCAAAAGCATCTTCCTTGTGCATATGGGGACATATTAAAAATTCTGAAAGTCTGAAAGATGTCAGGGTTCTCAAGACCTCATTTTCGATGTCAGATCATACCGAAGATACTCAAACTTGTCAGAACATAGTCATTGTTTGATTCCCCTAAAGCTCGTTTAAAATTTCATTTAACACGAATCACGTTGCGCTTGTAAGAATGTAGCGCAATCATCAGTATTATTTTTCGCTTACAACGAGCACTGCTACTTCTAGTACTGCTATAGCTAGTGGTGTTACGCCACTACTCTTGCAGTTGCTACTACTATTACTGCTGCTGCTGCTGCTGCTGCTACATGCCCAGTACATCACGACAGTCACAAGACGATCTAACAAAATTTTGTCGACGATAGCGTTGAGCACGTACATTTCAAATGCATACGCAGGCACAAGCGTGCACACACACGCCTGCAGTCAGAGAAGACGTAAACTGAGTACAAGGGTGATGGGTAGGAGTCAGAACGCTTCTCTGAATAAAATTTTTTTTGGAAACTGTAAAACTTGTGGTCAGGTCTGCTTGGCGAACAGAGAAAGGGAGCTGCTTACAGATGGAGGGACCCTAGTATGAAAGGAAAACGTTGGCTGTAGGTTTTAGGCCCAAGAAAAGGAGAGTCTGTACATATGGATGTCAGAAAGAAGAACGTTGGCCGTATGGTTTTGGTCTAAAAGAAGGGAGTCTGTAAATATAGGTGTCGGCAGCAGAACGAAGATGACTAGATGTGGACATACCGAGGGGTTCAGAGTGACACGCTGGAGCATGGTCTTCAAACGACTTCAACGATAGAAGAGAGTGATTGGAATATATCCTTTGCTCGACATGCGACCGGCGAAGGGAACAACAGAGACAGGTGCAACACAAGCATGGTAAGAGGACCCGAAACCACGTCGTGCAGCGCTGTTCTGGATTTGACTGAGGCTGGATCCTCAGGACTGGAAAAGATTTTCCGTTATCTGGTGTACATTGGACAAAGGAACGCATACAAGTAGAGACAACTTCTTCATGAAGATAGGAACGGAAGGAGTCGAGTCCTGCGCTCGACGTGGAAGATGCGACCAAAGCAAGGGAAGAGAGTTGCTGAAACGAGAGTTTCGTCAACCAATACACCCAGACTGCTCACCCGTTGAGACAATCTAACTTGTGTCTTGTCTCGTTTACATGCTAAAGGAGGAACAGATCTTGAAAGAAAGGGGAGGAAAACGGGGGAGGGGGGGGAACAGTTCTAAAACCTAGTGTTATTCTGCGACATGAATCACAACCAAGCAGGACACAGAAAGAAATGGGTTTAAAGCCGTCATGACTCCTCAAAGCGCTGCTATGTAATATGGAACAAGGAGCTAAAAGAAAAAAAAAAGACGATCGTTTCACACGAGTTTCTGAAGCCAATGGTAATTGCCAAGCGTGAAAAATATGTGCATTTTATACGTCCTTCATCATCCCCTCCTATATCGCAAATCCAGTTTGGTCAAATGAGAAGAGAAGGACAACTATATGTTTTCGCAGTTGCATAGTTTAGTGCAAAAGAGGAGTTGTGGTACAGGGGGTGGCGTGGGTTGGGCACAAGCCAGAGAGAGAGAGAGAGAGAGAGAGAGAGAGAGAGAGAGAGATGAAATTCGACCTCAACGGAAGGCAAGTAAAATGCAACTTTTATAAGAAAAAAATGGAGCATGCATGAAATCTGCACGAGATGATCGCGGATCGGCAGGAGTGAGAAACAGAAGCTGCCCGGT
>CM065739.1:18817214-18824714 GCA_033310375.1 Conus canariensis
AGGTCTTCTTCAGGCAAGATAAACAACATTCAGGACAATGAAAACGAAGAACGAGTAATCACTTATCTTCTCAAATTCAGTTAAGAATGTTTAAAGAGAGCTGTTGAGTCTAGGAATGAAAGCGCTGTTAACAGTCCAAGGTACTTTTAAGCACTGATATATTCTTAGTGATGAAAAATGTCCGTTGGGGACTTGTCAGGGTCGTGAGGTAGGCCTATTCGAGTGCTTAGTTAGCGTGATAGGATGCCCATGTGTTTTGCAGTACTGTACGATAAATGTTGATGATCTGACATCAGAAAAAGTGGCCACTATTCATTTTTAACTGAATGTTGTGTGTGTGTGTGTGTGTGTGTGTGTGTGTGTGTGTGTGTGTGTGTGTGTGTGTGTGTGTGTGTTGTTATTGTTGTTGTTGTTGTTGTTGTTGCTGTTGTTGTTCTTGTTGCTCTTGTTGTTGTTGTTTGATGGAGTGTTCATATTGGGGTTCTATTTCTTACGTCACTGATTTATTATTCAGAGTTTTCTAACTCTTCTTCAGACAGATTGATGGTTCTCAACTGCTGGGCCCAGCTCTGAACTTTTGGGACTCAGGAGAGAGAGAGAGAGAGAGAGAGAGAGAGAGAGAGAGAGTTTGTGTGTGCCAGTGTGTGTGTGTGTGTGTGTGTGTGTGTGTGTGTGTTGTGTGTGTGTGTGTGTGTGTGTGCGTGCGTGAGTGCATGCGCGCGCGCGAGCATTTAATTTGCTTACACAGCTATGGAACGCACAAGACAAGGGAACTGCGTACTCGACAGCCCACATCTTTTGTGCCGTCCATTCATTTCACACACAGATACACCTTCTCCTGCATGTTCGTAACCTAACCCACTGTTCTTCCACATCAATGAACGGTTGAATCTCCAATAAAATACGAATATATGGACTACATTTTGTAGTCTAGAGAGTGAAGCATCTGTTATGTGCAGTATTACGAATTCAAAAATTTCCATATATCTCTATCTATGTTGCCAAAGTATCGACATTACTTAGTATTGTCACCGGTTGGTCAGATCTATATGCATTGGGTTTTGCTATGTTGTGTCATGTTCTAGCTGACTTTTGTTTATTAATGAAGTGACGTATGCATGAACTACGTAATTATTCCGGAGGTCTGTTTGCAACATCAGAAGAGTAAAGAATGTACAAGAAGGTTCCAGAAGTTGCTCTAAGCATTTCGATTGGCTACAGCATGTGACGGCTCTCTCGATCCTTCCAGAAAGTTCCACGTATTTTGATTGACTGTTCCACATCATCATTCTCGTGCATTTGTTTTTAGATAATCCATGATTCTTGACTGGCTACACCAGCTTTCTTGAACTTTCGATTTCATGATTTATAAATAGAAGAAAAGGAAACACCCGAAGGTGCGAGTGGGACCCACAAAAGTACTGTCCTCAAATGCCGAACAAACCAGCTAACAATCCTGCATCACCCGTGCGCTGTGTTCACATAGGGTGCAGGCACGCACAGAGCATTCCACTAAAACGCAAGGGACATGATTGCACCTTGGCAGATGCCGTTGTGTCATGGCCACTGGATGTGACACGACAGAATCTCCACGGGGGTGTTCCCATGGGTGTACCAGCCCATATTATTTCATGACTGAAGAACCCACGGGCAAAGACGCCACCATCAAGCAACTGCCGTGCGCATCCTGCGCGCAGCCTCACCCGATGCTCGATTTGATGATGTATAAATAACTGAGGACATGAGAGAGCGAGGCGGATGTGAGTGCGTTGACTTTGTGCGTGAAAAGGGACAGGGTTTTGTTTTACATCCATTGCAATGGTCATAGAGTGTTTGTCTCCGAATCATCTGCCATAATTGAAGACGCTGAGTTTGCTATCAGAGCCATACTTTTTTATATCTGGGTCGATTTAGCGAGATCAGAACCAGATGCTGTCAGCCCATTTCAGTCAGTGTTCTACACTGACCAAAGTGCGGGAAAAAAAAGAAAGAAAGAAAAAAGACAAGGAGTTCGATTCTTCTACGATGCAACGATCTACCAGCTGCTTTTTGTGTTCTGGGAAGGCTGCGAATTGATTGAAGGTCTTCTCGCTTCGCTCTCCCCTCCCCACCACAGATACAACAGCTCTCTCTCTCTCTCTCTCTCTCTCTCTCTCTCTCTCTCTCTCTTTTTTCTTAGCTGGAACTCAGGCTCAGCATTTGCGAGATGAATGCGTATGCAACTGTTTACTAATAATCCCAACACTAACGTATCCACCTTCCGTTTTCGGGGATGATGATGTTTAAAGAAAATGACAGGTCTGCATGTGTTTTAGTGTTTTGCCATCCGGCACATGATCGTCTACACTTCCCAGAAAGGTGGAACGAGGGGTGTAACGTACGTGCAAGAATGTTGATGCGTGCGTTCAGCGCGCAGTCTCAGCATTGAGTCTCATCCAAAGGACTAGCAGCACACTGGGTGTGTGAGCCACGAAAGTAAAATTAATCCAAGCTCTGCCATTGTGTCTTCGGCAGCTCCACATCCACCACGGCTGCATCGTCATTTTCACTTCCGCGTCATCCCCTGTTACTCGGTGACCACAGTTTTAACATGCGCATGCATACTTAGCGTTTCCGCTAAAATCACAACAACGCGCACAGTACGCAATTTTCGGTATTGTTCTCAAACAGACGTTAACCCTGAAGAGAGGATCTCTTCCAGCCAGGCTACCTTAAGTGAGAATCGAACCCCTGTCCCCGGAATAACAGTGTGATGTTTTTCCCACAAGGCCAGTCAGGGTTCCTGCACATTCACATGAATTCAAAGCTAGAATAAAAATCATGTCAGAACCGAATGGGTGATGAAGGCTTCTTTGATTCTTTCGCTTCAAATTCCAGGGTGGATGCTGTTTGCTGGAACAGTAACTTCGAATTTAAAATGTAATCGTTGTTTTTGTTTTTGTTTCTGAATGGGAGGAAGTTGTAACAGTAACTTCGAATTTGAAAGGTAATAGTTGTGTTTTTGTTTTTGTTTTTTTTTAATGGAAGGAAATTGTAACAGTAACTTCGAATTTGAAATGTAATAGTTGTGTTTTTGTTTTTGTTTTGTTTAATGGAAGGAAATTGTAACAGTAACTTCGAATTTAAAATGTAACGGTTGTGTTTTTGTTTTTGTTTCTTAATGATGTGATTCGTTTTCATTTCATTAACAGTTGGCGGGAAAACATTACAAAAAGGAGTGTTTCTGTCCACAGCACAGATCAACAGCACATTGTCCTTGGCTGGAAGGAGATACTAAGGAAGTGTCTTAAATCTATGACTGGCGGAGACGGGAATTTCGTGATGGATGTCTCTATAGATTATTACGATTACGATATATTATGACGATAGTATCAAAACACAAGAAGTAGAAATCCCCCCAAACAAGCGAAATAATTGGTGGGGAATTGTTCCTCTCATCAATTATCAGTTTAAAAGTAAATACTGGCTCAGAATTATGATAGGCCTCAAAACGCTTTATGGATTATGTAGTGTTTTAGTGCAAAATCCTGATTTGGGAGTGTGGCCACATTAGTAGTTGGGTGAGGGACTTTTGACGCCTCAAATGGGGATCTCGATGGGGATCTCCACCGGAAGTGGTCGTGCGCATGCCGGAAGTAGGCGGAAGTTGAGTTCGACCGGAAGTGGTCGTGTGCATTCCGAAAGTAGTCGAAAGGGTCAAGGTCACGGTATGTCGTGAGTCGAAAGCGGATCGATATTGTTGACGTCATGTGCTAAAAAATAGATTTTCTTTTCTTTTCTTTTTGTTTTTTTTTTCTCCTCCGAACACCCACTTGCGCTGCCACTCACCTTCCTGACGACACTGATGAGCGTGGAAGATTATTTGACTGTGAGCATCGTCCCGTCAAGGTCCGTTGACTCGTCCTCCTTTTCGGTGTTGACAGGCAGCCAAGTGGCATATCAAACAGGAGGCCAGTAAAAATGAACGACGCTGTCTGACTGATACACGATTTGGGGGTTTGCCCTTAATTTCTCATTGTGGATCAGACAACATCAATAATAATAACGAAACAAAACAAACAAAGAGATCGCATACACAAGCACATACAGACATACAAACAGACAGATATACAGATATAGAAACACACAAACAGACGATGTAGTTGTCGGCTGTGTGTAGAGGGTGGTGGCGGTGGTGGTGGTGGTGGCGGTGGTGGTGGTGGGGGTCACCTCCGCTTCACTCGTCGTCATCGTCAACTGAACCACAAATAATGTCAGAATAAGACCATGAATTAAGTGGGGGGAAAGTACGATAGTGGTGCGTACTAGACGGAGAGAGAGAGAGAGAGAGAGAGAGAGAGAGAGAGAGAGAGAGAGAGAGAGAGAGACGACAGACAGACAGACAGATAGACAAAGTGCTTCCGAATGAGACTGTTTCCAAAGAACAGCTGCGATTCGGTTGGAGGTTGCGGTTGTCCTTCCTCCTGGCTGAAGAAGGGCTGTTTGAAGAAAAGGAGATGTAATCTTCTTCTTCTTCTTTTTCCTCCGTGGTCACTTTCCTCTTCTTCGTTGCAACTGTATCCCCTGCTGGCGTGGTTTTCGTACGCTGCTGCTGCTGCTGCTGCTGCTGCTGCTGCTGATGATGATGATGATGATGATGATGATGATGCTGTTGTTGCCGCTGCTGCTGTTGCTGCTGCTGCTGTTGTTGTTGTTGCCGCTCCTGCTGTTACTGTTGTTGTTGCGTTTTTATTTTTTTCTGTATTACACGGACCACAGTCCCGGCCCTGGTGACGTAACCAATGTGATTTTGAAACCCATCCCCTTACAGCGCCTTCCCCTTGTTGTGGGTTTGACTCTCGCCCCACAGCGGGTTTGACTCTCGCCCCACAGCGGGTTTGACTCTCGCCCCACAGCGGGTTTGACTCTCGCCCCACAGCGGGTTTGACTCTCGCCCCACAGCGTTCCAAGTGGCCTATATGAAGTTATACGCGTCTGCAGCGCCTTCCCGTTGTTGTGGGTTTGACTCTCGCCCCACAGCGTTCCAAGTGGCCTATATGAAGATATACGCGTCCGTGGAACTGGTTCACCGTAAGATATGTCTTCTTTCGTAATGGAAGGAAGGCTTCTTGATCCTGGTAGAAGATGGTTCCGTTGCCACTGCTACCGCTGCTACTGTTGCTGCTGCTACCGCTACCGCTGCTGCTGCTGCTGCTGCTGTTGCTGTTGGTAGTGGTGTTCATCATCGCGGCTCAGAGTGTCTTGTCTCAGAGTGTGATGGTTGTCTCAGGGAGCGAAGAATGAGTTTGCCTGGATTATCCTGCAGACTGTACTTATAGCTCTTGAGCAGCCGCTGGGTGTACCACGTGAGGCATTTGAAGCGCCAATATGGAAGGCAGGAGTGTCAGAAACAATGAACAAAGAGCCTGTGAGTTCCTGGCAGCTAGGATGGGGCTGCAGGTCATTAATCGATGCCACAGAGCAAAGGAAGCGTAGGTTGAATGCGGCGGGGTTATCATGAGACCCAGGTGCAGTTGGAACAATGGGACAAGGGAGTCAGTACCTCAGAGGAGGGAAGCAACGCAGAAACAGAATGAGGAAGCAGATGACTTCTAGACAAAAAGGCAGAGGTTTTTAGTATAAAGATCGTGAACATAGGCAGAGGTTTTTAGTATAAAGATCGTGAACATCGAAAGCCTTGCATCAGACGCAGTGAAACTGTCGCTGAACTTACTTCCTACGCGGCTCCCGTTGCCTTTAGTTACTATGAACTATCACAGCCACACGAGTGCCAGAAATATTTCCACCAATAAAGAAGAAGATACCCAGACTTCAGCTTCCTCTTTGACCTGTCCTGAGTGCCCTGTTGTGTTCACCAACAGAACCAACCGCAACCACCATGTCCGGGCTCAGCATATTCGACTGATCAGACACGTGATACCCGTGGGTAATGTTGGTTTTGGTCGCAAAGACCGCTGGACCAAACACCTGCGGACCCATGACGGCGATAAACCAACACCGATATGTTATAATTTTTTTTCTTTTATCTATGCGGTGGGTGTATACATGCGCGTGTATGGATGTGTGGGCACGGGCCCGTGTGTGTGTGTGTGTGTGTGTGTGTGTGTGTGTGTGTGTGTGTGTGTGTGTGTGTGTGTGTGTGTGCGTGCGTGCGTGCGTGCATGCGTGCGTGCGAGCGTGCGTGCGTGCGTGCGTGTTTGTGTGTGTGTGTGTGTGTGGAAAGGTACAGAGATGGTGGAGAAGGAAAGCACCAGTGGTTGAAGGATCTTGGGGGTCAGGAGAAAAGGAGGGCACCTGGGGAAATAAGGGAGACACACACGTCAGTCTGCTGTTTCAGTGCCAGTCAGACTGCCAGGCATTCTGTGTAAGTTGGGTGCTCTGTGCTGGCTCGTTGTGTACCACTGCATTGGGTGCTGTGTGCTGGCTCGTTGTGTACCACTGCATTGCAACAGCCAGATACATCTAGTCAAAGACCTGAACATTCCACAGGACGGTTCCGATTGATACATCTAGTCAAAGACCTGAACATTCCACAGGACGGTTCCGATTGATACATCTAGTCAAAGACCTGAACATTCCACAGGACGGTTCCGATTGATACATCTAGTCAAAGACCTGAACATTCCACAGGACGGTTCCCATTTGTTTTTCAATCACAATTGAGGGAACACTGTCTTCAGCAGTTTGCTATTGATCATCATACAGTATTAGAAAAGGTGGCCATTGTTCATGAAGACAACGTGATCACCCACAGACACACAGATATCCAAACACACATGGACACACAGACACACAAACACAGATGCACAGACACATACACATACGCATTCTCTCTCTCTCTCTCTCCTCTCTCTCTCTCTCTCTCTCTCTCACACACACACACACACACACACACACCACACACACACACACACACACACACACACACACACACGCACATACATACATGCACACGCACACAATACATTCCTCCCTCTCTCTCATCTATCTCTCTCATCTTCTCTACTTGACACACACACACACACCACACACACACAACACACACACACAACACACACAACACTCACTCATCATCACTCCTCGCACCACTCTCATGATATAGATAAAGAGATAACACCGTTTCTTCTTTGTGCATCATGGCACTGGATAATGAACAAACACACGAGAGTCGTTAAAAACCACAACCATCCACATGAATTCTCCTCTCACTCCATCTCACTCCACCACACACACACTCACACACACCCCATCTCTCTCATCTCATCTCCTCACTCTCGCTCCCACTCTCGGGAGTTTTAATAGCAATAAAATGAGAATAACACAGCGTTTACTTCATTGTTCATATGAGACATATATGCAAAAAAATAGGAAAGTCGGGTGTAAAAAAGCCAAATGATGCTTTTTCCGTTGTTTTTTTTTCCTCATTGAAAATTTGCTCTCTCTTCTCTCCTCTCTCTCTCTCTCTCTCTCTCTCTCTCTCTCCTCTCTCTCTCTCTCTCT
>CM065739.1:18832214-18844714 GCA_033310375.1 Conus canariensis
TTTGTGGGAAATGAATGGTCAGACCTTGAATAGCCTATACCTAACACTGGTTGTGCCATTATTATCATTGTATGTGTGTGTCGTGAGTGTGCACGTATGTGTGTATGGGTGTGTGGGCGTGTGTGTGTGTGTGTGTGTGTGTGTGTGTGTGTGTGTGTGTGTGTGTGTGTGTGTGTGTGTATCAGCGCACGCGCGCGAGTGTTAAATTATAAACCCTTTCTCCAGTAGCCTACGGGGACCATCATCATCCATTTTCAAAACAGAACCATTCATGTCGCATCCCCAGTGGCCTTTCCGTCGCTGATTCAATATCGATCCCCCCTAAATCAAATGAAACATACTACCGCCTAAATTCTGTGATATTCTCACCACCAAGTTTTCAACAACAACAACAACAAAGAATCCAACTGCATCTCAAAGCAGCCGTGAAGGGTTAGAAAAGTAGAATGAACGAAAAAATCTGTTAGGAAATCAGTTGCTGAAAAACTAAAATAATCATATAACAACTATAAACTTAGGAGGAAATCTTTGAACCTGTTCTTGAGGATCTATTTAAGGATAAAAGGGAGGTCAAAATCTGTCAGTGGTCACAGTGGTCAGCTCTACTGTTTAAAAACCCAAGCGTTGTCATGTCAATCACGTCAGTACTGACAGCGGCTAAGAATTGTGTAGAGATCTCCCAAGAGATGCAGTGTCCCACTGATCGACAACACACTAAGGTGAATTTGACCACAGGATTACAATGAAAACTTAAATGAAACATCAGGGTGGAAAAGGTAATCCAAGGAGATCAACCAAACGTTTCGGGCCTTAAACCCTTTTTCAATGGTAAAGAACTGTGAGAGCATAGCAATTTAAAAGATGGAAAGGTGAACATAAATCATGGTGGTAGCAAACTCAAGCAAGTGGCTGCAGGGCCGAGTAGGAATCAGATGTGTTAGGAGAAAGGAAAGTGAAGTTGAAGAGAGAGAGAGAGAGAGAGAGAGAGAGAGAGAGAGAGAGAGAGAGAGAGAGAGAGAGAGGAGCGTGGGAGGAAGAGAGAGAGAGGAGGAGGAGGAGGAAAAAAATTATTCTTTGATGTTAAAGTCCTGTTGGTGTGGTGGTGCCAAGCCGATGGATCAGCCAGGATTCCATGAATTGTCGATAGGTCATTCTGGCTTTATTCTGCCAGACAGCAGCAACTTTGGCGTGAGAGTACGTGTGCATGGGGCTGTTAAAATGCACCCCAATAGGGTTCTTGTACTGAAGTTTCATGGATCTAAGATGTTCAGTGAAACGGTCGTTGAGTGAGCGTAGGTTTCTCCAATGTACAGTTTGTTGCAAAGTGTGCAGATTATGATGTAGACCAAATTGGATGACTGGCAGGTGAAAGAAGATCTTATAGTGAATTTTCCAAGTGGGCCTGTGATGGTGGTGGCAGAGCTGAGGAAGGGGCAGGTTTTGCAGTTCTTGTGACAGGGCTGATGTCCAGGAGAAGGAAAAGAGCCACTGGAGGGATGCTGGACTGATGCTCTCACAAGAAGGTCTTGAAGGTTTGTGTCGTTACGAAATGCAATCAACGGTGGTTTGGAAAATGCAGTTTTCAGTTCTGGATCATTTTGCAGAACATGGAAGTTTCTGAGGAGAATATTGCAAACAGCAAGGTTGTTTGGGTGGTAGGTGAGCACTGCAACTGTTCTGTCATCATGGTCTTTAGAAGGTCTGGAACTGAAGGCTGCTGAGCGTATGACTTTGCGTGCACGTTCAAGTGCTTCATAAACAATGTTCTCTGGGTAGTAACGGGAAGTGAAAAAGGAACACATTGTCACTGCTTCATTTTCAAAGTCAGTAGCATCACTACATATCCGTTTCAGTCTCAAAAACTGTGAATATGGTATACTGTTTTTGGCAGTGCCAGGATGGCTTGAAGAGTAAAGTAGATAAGAGTGGGAGTCAGTAGATTTATAAAATACACTGGTCTTAAGGTTGTCCTGGTCAGGCTGGAGAGAGATAATAATATCCAACAAAAGTGACAGAAGAAGGAGATATATTGTATGTGTAGTGGAGCGATGGGTGAGAATGAGACAGATGGTGGATAAATTGGAGTAGGCTTTCTCTGGAGCAAGTGGCATACCCAGGCAGTCATCAATGAAACGTTTGAAGAGAGATGGTACTGGACCCAGATACTGTTTGAAGGCCTGTACCTCAACATAGCCAACAAACAGTATTTGGAGAAATCATTGATAAATTGGATGACTGGCAGGTGAAAGAAGTTCAAATTAGATGGGTAGATAGATAGATGGATGGGTAGATAGATGATAGATAAGATAGATAGATAGATAGAAGATAGATAGATAGATAGATAGATAGACAGACAGACAGACAGATAGACTGACAGATGGACAGAGAAACAGACAGATTGATAGATGTGTATAATGTGATATATAGGTATGTAATATGAATACATATACACGTCTATGCAGACGAATAGATGGATAGAGAGAGAGAGAGAGAGAGAGAGAGAGAGAGAGAGAGAGAGAGAGAGATAGTTAGATAGATAGATACAAACATACATACATACATAGACAACGTGTGCGTGCGTGCGTGCGTGAATGCGTGCGTGCGTGCGTGCGTGCGTGTGTGCGTGCGTGAGTGCGTGCGTGCGTATTTGCGTGTGTGTGTGTGTGTGTGCGCGCGCGCGCCCACGCGCGTGCGTGTATACGTCTTACTGGTCGACCGACCAACCGACCGATTAAGTGAAAGACTGACTGACCAACTAATGACCTTGCATTGAACAAGAAATTTGCCTGATCGCGTAACAATGGGAATCTTATGACTACTACGACCACAGTTACTTTTACTCTGGACAAAAGAAGACGATCGAAACATCGACATGATTCTTTTTCTCCCGTCTTCTTGCGATCTCAGAGGCAATGATCTAACATACGCAGGACACCACCTACAAAGCCCCCTACTGACGACAGCAATTGCTTAGTCGCGAAGCCGGAGTGTGTGAGCTCTCCGTCCGGAGGACGCCACCACGTCCGTCCAACGACAGCCCCCACGAACTCACCGATACTGGTGACCCCGACGGAATCAAACCAAGGCCACAGACATGGAGAGGACATCGAAACTGAGGTCACCACAAGAGCAGGGCACGAAGGGCCGCAGAATTTGAGACAATTTTTAATGCTGATCGACGAGAATGACGATGATGAAGTGATGCTACGGATTTCCATTTCCATTCCGGTCTGAGACTGCATAACAGGGCTTTTTCTACGCTTACGTTCATAATATATCCCAGCGTCAATCAGGCCCGAGAGATACAGATGCCTGCAGTGTTGGTCAAGAAATTTGAGCAGCACTCTCAGAGACGCATCCATGAGGTTAATGAAACTCGACTGTGTGGTCCCAGTCTTCCCATTTGAGCCCGTGGCAAACTCAACTCTGGATAGGAGCCGATCAGGGCAGAAAACTCCCTCATGGCTCTGATGGGAATCGAACCCACGATCCCCCAGCCGAGAGTCCTCGACGCCAACCACTTCCCCACGGCGGCTGGTTAACATGGTCGATTCTGTCTGCGAACAACATGGACCACGCAAGGGACACAACTGTTCATTAGTACAAGGAGCTCTTCAACTATATGGAGGAAGTCAGTCCTCATGATCGTCTTGCCCATCGTCGTCTTTACCGTCGTCTTCGTCGCTACTGTCCTCACCGCCGTCAGGTTGATGAGGATGATGAGGTGGAGGGAGGGTGTGGCCTCTGCGAAGGTGACGATGAAGAAGGCTCAGGTGAAATGTGTGTGTGTGTGTGTGTGTGTGTGTGTGTGTGGTGTGTAGTGTGGGTGTACGTGTGCGCATGCGTCCATTTTGCGCCCAATTTGAGAAGATAAGTGACTGCTCGTTCTTCGTTTTAATTGAGCTGAATGTTGTTTATATTGCTTGAAGGAGACCAAAGAGGTCGACACGCGCCGTGTTTTGTCTTGTAACTTACTTGTCCCTTTTTACCGGCAGAGTAGTAATTTTTGTGTGTTCAGTTTGTTTTCAACTAATCACACTTAACAAGGCTAGCAATGTTTTACCATGAAACAGAACGGGCAAAATGAAATTCAGTACACTCTGTGAACATTCTCTCTTTTTCACACGAACAACTCGCTGAAGACATAACATACAGGTTCTCACGAAGCTAGTAAGGCATTCAGTGTCTCAGGTCTTTTCAATGTGCATTTACTTTTCAACAGGCAGTGACGAAATTAATCCGTCACAGAACGCAGATGACGTCATTTCACAGATATGGTCAATATAGGAGAACAAAACACGTCAGCTCCGACGTTGAGTTGTTCCAGAACTAGGGGAACCTTCTGGCACTTTTCCCGTACAGACAGCAAGGTCAGTGTCCACCGTCCAGTCGTATGTAATACTGACAAACCTCGCAGCAAAATCGCACTCTTTCCTCATCGTAAAGGAATCTTTTAGAGCCTGACTACATTGCGACAACAGAGGATAATCTGATACAATGATCACGAACAACAAAACTCATGCTTAGGGTAAACGAATCATTCTTGCACTAAATACTAATCATTTTCCTGGAATTACTTCCCTTTGACCATTTAGCTCGTGAAATAGTATCAAAACAGAGGACTCACGCCAGGGAATATGCAATGCATTTTCCTCTGCTTTCTTTTTTTTTTTTTTTTTTTAATTTGTGAAGAACGATTTCGAGGCATCTCGTCTTCAGAAAACTTTCAGAGAATCTTCATCCTTTCGCCCAGACAAAATGTGGCACAATGCTCGTACACTAATTCACAACATCAAATTACCTCAGATAGGTCTACGTTATCGCCCTGTGGGTTGGGCATAGAATAGACCCACTGCCCTGCCATGCATGTCGTAAGAGGCGACTAAGGCAGGACCACCTCGCCCGGAGGATAAAGGGGTTTGCGTCGGGCTAAAACCCTACCTGTAAAAAAAGACCAGTTATAGAAGCATCGACGACAACGAACCAAAACATTCACCTGGGCAAGGAAGGGTCTCCATCCTGGAGACATTATGACGGGTGCAGTGAAAGCCGAAAGGAAGCTGCAAGGCTGACTCCCCTTCTAACACCCAGGACAACAACGAGAGTAGCCACATGGAACATCAGGACGATGTATGAAACAGGAAAAACCATCCAAGCTGCGAGAGAGATGAAAAACTATAAGATCGGAGTGCTAGGACTGAGTGAGACAAGGTGGCTACAGTCAGGACAGCTGAGACTTTCATCTGGAGAACAGCTGCTGTACTCAGGACACACAGAAGATGGAGCCCCCCACATTGAGGGTGTGGCCCTGATGCTGGCACCGGAGGCACAGGGGGCACTCATCGGCTGGGAACCTGTCAACTCCCGCATCATCACAGCGAAGTTTACCACGAAGAAGAAGGACATCAGGCTGAACATCATCCAGTGCTATGCTCCCACCAATGATGCGGAGGAAGAGAAGAAAGATGACTTCTATCAGCAACTACAGACAGTGATAGACAGAAGAGGAGCAAAGGACATAACCATACTGATGGGAGATATCAACGCCAAGATTGGAATGGACAACACAGGCTACGAGGACATCATGGGGACACACGGACTAGGACAGATGAACGAGAATGGTGAGCGCTTTGCAGACCTGTGCGCCCTGAACCAGCTGGTGATAGGAGGAAGCATCTTCCCACACAAGCGCATCTACACGGCCACATGGAGATCCCTGAACCACGTCATAGAGAACCAGATTGACCACATCTGCATTAGCCGCAAGTTCAGGAGATCATGGCAGGATGTACGAGTAATGAGAGGTGCTGACGTGTCATCAGACCACCTCCTTCTTTTAACAACAGTGAGACTTCGCCTCAAGAGATTCACCAACGCCAACAACACACGGACAAGGTACAATGTTGGACTGCTCAGAAACAGGGACACACAAGCAGCATTCCAGATCAGCCTTTCCAACAGGTTCCAGCCGCTACAAGAGCTGATAGAAGACAGTGAGACGGACATCGAGACACAGTGGGAACACTGCAAAAAGCTCAGGCACGACACATGTGAAGAGATCCTTGGCAAGAAGAAGACCCAGCACAAGGAATGGATCTCTGCCGACACCATCCACAAGCGGAAACAAGGAGAGAGAAGAAAACTACGCTGAACACGAGCCAACAAGAGCAGCTAAGGCAAAGGCACAGGAAGAGCACACAGCAGCGAACAGAGAAGTAAAGAAGAGCATCAAGAAGGACAAGAGGGACTACTTTGACGATCTGGCCAGTCAAGCAGGGGCAGCAGCCGGACAGGGGAAGCTGAAGGACCTGTACCTGGTAACCAAGAAGCTGACGGGCAAGTTCCAGCAGACAGACAGCCAGTGAAGCACAGGAACGGAAACCCACTGACAACAACCAGGGAACAGCTAAAACGATGGGCAGAACCTTCAGGGAGCTGCTGAACCGCCCCACCCCTGACGTATCACCAGACATCCCACCTGCAGAGACAGAACTGCCCATCAGCTGCGACAAACCCTCAAAGGCAGAGATCAAGAAGGCCATCATGACCTGAAAAATGGGAAGGCTGCAGGGCCGGACGAGATACCAGCAGAAGCCATCAAAGCAGACATAGAGACAGCTGTCAACATGCTATACAGCCTCTTCAGCATGATCTAGGAGAAGGAGGAGGTACCGGCCCAGTGGAAAGAAGGAATCATCATCAAGCTGCCGAAGAAAAGAGACCTCAGGGACTGCAGCAACTACCGAGGGATCATGCTCCTATCAACGCCAGGCAAGGTTCTCAACAGGGTTCTACTGGAGAAGATGAAGGAGGCTGTCGACCCCAAGGTCCGAGACCAGCAGGCAGGCTTCCGGCGGAACAAATCATGTGCCGATCAGATCGCCAGCCTGCGCATCATCGTGGAGCAGTCGCTGGAGTGGAACTCCCCCCTCTACATCAACTTCATAGATTATGAGGAGGCCTTCGACAGTATGGACAGAGAGACGCTGTGGAAACTGCTGAGGCATTACGGAGTCCCCGAGAAGATCATCTCCCTCATCCGGTGCACCTACCAGGACATGAACTGCAGGATTGCCCACGCCGGCCAGCAGTCCGAAAGTTTCGAGGTGAAGACCGGAGTTCGGCAGGGGTGCCTGCTGTCGCCGTTCCTCTTCCTCCTGGTCATTGACTGGATCATGAAGACCACTACAACAGGCAGGAACAACAGTATACAGTGGACACTCTGGACGCAGCTCGACGACCTCGACTTCGCTGACGACCTGGCGCTCCTGTCATACAGCCACAGCCAGATGCAGGACAAGACCAGTCACCTGGAGACCATATCAGCCGGGACAGGGCTTAAGATCAACAGGAAGAAGACCGAGCTGATGAAAATCAACACCACTGCCAACACATCAGTCACAGTGGGTGGAGAGCCCATCAGGGAGGTGGAGTCTTTCGTCTACCTGGGAAGCGTGGTTGACCAACAGGGAGGCACGAACCGAGACGTCACAGCCAGAATCGGCAAGGCAAGATCAGCTTTCGTCATGCTCAAGAACATCTGGGCATCTGGAGGAATCAGCATAAGAACCAAACTCCGCATCTTCAACTCCAATGTGAAGTCAATTCTGCTCTGCGGATGCGAGACATGGCGGACAACACAGACGATGCAACAAAAGATTCAGACATTCTTCAACACCTGTCTGAGGCGCATGTACAAAATCCGATGGCAGGACAAGATCCGAAACGAAGATCTGTGGGAGCGTGCGGGACATGAACCAGTGGTCAAGCAGATACTGCGAAGGAAGTGGGGCTGGATTGGACACACCCTCAGGAAGCCAGCGTCCAGCACCACACGCCAAGCCCTGACCATGGAACCGGCAGGGAAAGAGGAAGAGAGGCCGACCTCGCAACAGCTGGAGGCGAGACACTGAGGCGTAGCTGAAGCAACTAGGGACCAACTGGACTGGAATGACCAGAACAGCCCAGAACGGAGTGCGATGGCGAAGGGTCGTCGATGGCCTATGCTCCACCGGGAGCGATGGGCATAATGAATGAATGAGGTCTACGTTATCATTCAATAAATCAGCAGCAAATACATGTAAGATATCTTATCTCACCATAAAAGATGACTAAAGATGAGGTACTCTTGGCAAGGTCGGCTTTCCATCTGATTTGACTGTGAGCCAAAAAAAAGAACTGTCCTTAATACAACCGCTTCGACAGGCCGTCTGAACACAGAAAAGGTATTCGACAGGTCTGAAACCCTCAGTGAGTTAGGGTCTGCCTACCTATACATGTCAAATTCTGGACTTGGTAGACTGCGCGGATGAAGTCGTCAGCTGTTTCAAAGGGCAGAAACACGGCTTGTGGCAAGGCATCAAGGACTGCTCACAGGGCACCACTAGCCATCCATGCATTGCCACCTGTCTGCGACCAGCTTGATCATGTTTTGCCACTGCATACAGACAGGCTGGACAGAGAGAGAGAGAGAGAGAGAGAGAGAGAGAGAGGAGAGGAGAGAGAGAAAAGAGATTGACAACCTGCCCGAGTCTTTCTCACTTACATCCAGTTCACGCGCAAATTAAAAAGACATCACACCCACCCCAACCCCACCATCACGTCGCCTGCAATACACTAGCTACTGTAGCCACAAAAATCCACACAGGTGGCACAGGGCAAAGTGTCCCTCCACACTGGACTGAAGCAGCAGTGGAGTCCAATAGCCCCCATGGTCGTCTGATCAGCTCTCTAGGCTTCGCTCTGATCACCTCCATAGCAGGAGGAAAAGGCTTGAAAGGTTCTGCATAATAAAAGCCTGCTTCCCCTTACCCTGATCTGCTTACCACAGCAGATGGGGATCTCATCCACACTGTCCAGACACAAAGGGGAGGATACTGCTGGCATCATTTGTATTGCCACACGGTGCAAATGTTTGTGGACGGCTCCAAAGCCAGCAGACCTGAGAGACAGACAGCACTTGGTGCAGAAGAAGTTTTACTGAAACAACCTTCTGGCTGCAGCTCTGAGCGGGACCAGGCCAGCAAACGAAGGTCAAGTTGACTACACTTTCTTCTGGAATGGCCCCGGAAGTGACGAATGTCCTGGGATGGGAGTGAGTTTTGCTACCAGGTCTACTTTGGTTTATCAAATCTAATTTGATTTACCAAGTTTAATTTGATTTACCAAGTTTAATTTGATTTACCAAGTCTAATTTGATTTACCACGTCAAATTCAATTTACAAGTTTTATATGATTTACCAAGTCTAATTTGATTTACCACGTCAAATTCAGTTTACAAGTTTTATATGATTTACCAAGTCTAATTTGATTTACCACGTCAAATTCAATTTACAAGTTTTATATGATTTATCAAGTCTAATTTGAATTTCAAGCAGATCGGTCTCCCCAAAGGCCTGAACAACCTGCTCACAACACTGCAGCTGTCCTTTGAAGGAAGGTACTGTGCCGCCTCATTGATGCGGTCACTCCCACCATGGCAAGTCCTGTGGAGGTCAAAGGCAAGTTTTGTGAGGATCTGAATACCCTCATAGCGGCTGTGCCCAAGAAGGATCAGCTCATTGTTCTCGGCCACTTCAACACCCAGACTACCAGACATGGGAGGGAATCATTGCCATTATGGGGTCAGCAAGAGCAGCAGCAAGGGTTCTATTCTACAAGAGACCGTTACAACCCATGACTTTCTGATCACTAACTGGTCTTCCACGCCCAGAGCCATAATCAAAAGTCCAACATGCATCCACATAGCAAGCGTTGGCATCTCACAAACTATGTCATCGTCAGGTTACCGGACAGGCAGGATGTCAGGGTGACGATAGCCATGAGCGCCACAGACGGCTAAACAGACCAAAGATTCATCTCTCCAGATTCCTTATTGAACACGTACAGCCCATGCGACGACCACAGGGACAGGCAACAAACAAGCGACTAAACGTTTAGCTAGCTGGAAAGACGCTCTGTTCGACAGAACGTCCGTGTGGACCTGAACAACTTAAACCAACATGACTTTGGCGCCCGGGGAGGGGTGGGGGAGGGAGAGGGGCGGGGGAGGGTAGAAGAGGACTGGGCAGTATTCAGGGACGTGGTACACAGTACCACATTCAATCACTAGGACCAGAGTATGCGCATAGCCAATGCTAGTTTGACGAAAACTGTGGTGAGAAAATTCCGAAGCTACTTGATGTGATGCACGTCATCCATAGAGTCTATCAACAAGGCAGCACATCTGCCTGCAAGAAGGCAGCCCACTTCTATGAAGAGCAACGTTCAAGCGAAGCTCAGAGAGTGGCAGGATTCCTGGCTCTTATACAAAAAGGCAGACGACATACAGCAGCATGCAGATACCAACAATTCCAAGCGCTGCAACGATTCCATGAAGATCGTCAATGGGCTCAGTCCTTTAGAAATCGCTACTGATGGAAAGTAGTTCACTTTGATGAAACTTTTCTGATCACTGATAAGAATGTAGTTCTCGACAGAGGCTCGGAACACTTCAACACGCAGCTCTAGACAGATGGTCGGAACACTTCAACACGCAGCGCTAGACAGATGGTCGGAACACTTGAACAAGGTTTTGAAAAGGCCGACCTCTACTGACACCAAAGTCGTTGCATGCTTGGCCGAAGTTGAGGTAAACACTTCTGTGGCAAAGTCTACAATGGAATTGGAGTTACGCATGACAACCAAGCTCGTTCCAAGGTAAGGCATTATGATCTGCACGTTCTAACTGAAATTTATACCACCGGACACCAGTCATAGTACAGAGGCTCACTGGTTTGTGTAAAATCATGTAAGAACAGGCAGTCATTCTACAGGACCTCAAGGATGTCCCCACCCCCATCCGCCTATACGACAGAAAGGGAGAGAGGCACTCTTGCAATAACCACAGAGGAATATCTCCACTAGTCGTCGCCAGCCAGATTCTCACAAGAGCCCTCCTCAACTGTCTAATCCAGCTAATTTGAAATGGCCTACTGCCGGAAAGTCAGTTAGCCTTCAAAATAGCCGTGGGAAGATTATTATTGTGTTTGTTGCGTTCAAACTTCAGGAGATGTGTCAAGAACAAAACAGGGACTTCTACATAACGTTTGTGGAGCTGACAAAGGTCTCAGAGACTGTCAGCCTTGAGGGGTTGAAAACGATCACGGCAAATAAATATTTCAATCACTTATCTCCTCAAATTCGGCGCAAGATGGGCGTCGAATGGTCATCTTGCGCCAAATTTGAGAAAATGTGTGATTCGGGTAGTAAGAGGTCGAAACGCATCATGTTCTGAGTGGCGGGTGTGGAAGTTTAGCCCGAAAGACCAAACAACAACAACAACAAAACAGGGGGAGAGGGGTTGGGGAGGGGGAAAGGTGTGAGATGATGTCCAGCAGAATATCTATGTGGGTTCCGAGAGAAGGAGGAGGGTTGTAGTATGGGGAGGGAGGGGAAGGCGTTAGTGATTGTCAGAATGGAAGAGAGTAAAGGTGAGCAGTCTTTGAGACAATGTGATACAACATCAGATTCCTGTCAAAGAAAGAAAGGATAGAAGACAGAAGGAAGGAGGCAAAAGAGACAGAAAATAAACCAGCCAGATCTGTGTGTGTGTGTGTGGTGTGTGTGTGTGTTGTGTGTGTGTGTGTGTGTGTGTGTGTGTGTGTCTTGTCTGTGTGTGTCTGTGTCTGTGTCTGTGCTACTACTACTACTACTACTACTACTACTACTACTACTACTACTACTACACACTAATTTATCATTTTGATACCTCGAATAAACTAGTCTGATAGTCGACCGGCAGAGGGAATAAACAACAGCCTCTCTGTGTGGGCCGAACGAACTGCAGAGCCAGAAATGAAGCATTACCATGAAAGCTCACACCAAAGCCAGAGTCGAACTCGCCCATGTTGTTTGTACGTCCGTCGAATCGACGAGAACCACTTCAATTACCTTGAGCATGAGGGGTGGATACGCAGGTGGCTGATCAAGCCGATGCGTGCACAGAATGTGCGATGACAGCTTGGACAGGCAATAGGGAGGCCTGCCCTTGAGTGCTGGCGCTGTCTTTCCTTGCCTGTCTCTTTTGTTGCGCTGCAGCTGTCCTCCTTTCTTCACATAAACTGGCGCCTTTGTGGATAGAGTAGCGCCATCTAGCTCGATCCAAAGCAGTTTGTTCCCATGTGTCAGGGTTGATGTTAACCGCTTTTAAGGATATTTTGAGACTGTCGTATAAGCGTTTCTTCTGATCTCCATGGGAATGCTTTTCTTGTTGCAGCTTACCGCAGAAGAGTCTCTTGGGTAGCCGATGGTCTGGCATACGAGCTACATGACCTGCCTATCGAAGCTGAGATAGCATCAGGATGGTGTGGATGCTCGGCAGGCCTGCTTGATCGAGCATCTGTGTGTCTAGGGTTTTGTTCTGCCATTTTTTGTTGAACAGTCTACTAAGGCAGGTTGTGTGGAAATAGTTCAGCTTCTTGGCCTGCCGTTGATGCACTGTCCACGTTTCCCATGCATAG
>CM065739.1:18849714-18852214 GCA_033310375.1 Conus canariensis
CTCCAAAAGCACCCGCAACATTCTTCACGGCAGGAGGCAGCAAATCATGGCCAAGAACAACAGTGCCACTCGAAACATGCAGGCAGAGTCTGCTGGACGGGGCAGATGACTGGGAGTGCACTGCAGACCTCCCAGAATGGAAGAGTCACCCAGAGATCATCAGCAAGAGTGGCATGAGACCAGACATAGTAGTCCACTCTAAGTCAACCAAGCAGCTGATCATGATCGAGCTCACGGTGCCATATGAGAACAGAATGGAGGCAGCTCAAATCTACAAGACTGAAAAGTATGCTGATCTGGCAAACAGCCTGAGGAGAGAAGGCTATCAGGTCAAAGTCCTCACTGCAGAAATTGGAGCTAGAGGGTTTGTAGGAACGTCTGCATACAGCCTCATGAAACAGCTCTCAGTTGCAGGGAGGGAAAAAACCAGAGCCCTGAAAGCAATGGCAGAAGCGGCAGAGAGGTGTTCAAGCTGGATCTGGTCAAGGAGGAACAAAAGTGAACTTCATAAGGCTTAATTTCCCTACAAATATCAGGTGTCCCCGTGGCTCAGTGGTTAAAGCGCGAGTCATTAAGTGGAAAATGAGCATGTCCAGAGGGTCATGGGTTCGAATCCCAGCCATGGCTCGTCCCAAGATGGGAAAAAAAAGGGGCAGCAGAGGGACATCCGGAGTCATGAACCGGGTGTGGCCCAACCCCCCTAGAGTGTCAGGAGATAAGGGCCGAAACACTTGCTTGAAGGGGCTTCTCTTCTGAGGACTCTCTGCTGCCACGCTCTCCACGAGTTTCTTTCTACTGAATGCATACCATTGTATCGTCTGCTTTACGTGCATTCAATGAGATCCGGGGCAGTGCTTCTGTCCGCAAGATCCCTGGTCAGAGAAGAGAGAGAGAGAGAGAGAGAGAGAGAGAGAGAGAGAGAGAGAGAGAGAGAGAGAACCTACACGGCAATGAATACACAGCATCTTCCCCTGGGTAGGAATTTTTTTCCAAAGGCGCGCGTTAGCTGGAACTGGCTCTGTGACGGACATCACGTGCCATGCGCGCGGCTGTGAGAAAGAATGAGCAGGCTCCATCCTCAAGGGAGTGTGCACTGCTGTTAGCGTACGGTCAGCTGTTAGCGTAAGGGGCCCACAGACCTGTCTTTAACCCTTTCTGGCCAGGCCTGGAGTTCTCTCAAGCGTTTGCATCCTGAGTATGTTCACTCTGCTCAAACAGTGTGTCATTTGGTGGCTTGAGTGTGTGAACGACTTAAGGATGGTTGTACGTCCGAAACAGGTCCGAGTCCACGGCTACAGTTTAGGCCCCAAACACTATGTATTCTCTGTTACACTCAAAGCTGCACTTGGCTTTTGTCATCAGATCAGCCTGTACCAACACACATTCATCGCACAGTCCAGCCCTTGACCCGTACCATACCTGACTCTGAAAGAGGTCTCCTGTGCGGTTCTTTTAAAATGCAAGCACGATCCACATGACCCTTTCATTTTTCTGTCGTCAGCTAGACTTTTCACTCCAAAATGCTGGTGCCCTGCCAAAAGCGTAGAAACACAACGAGTCCACAAGTCATTGCATCATTCTGGTATTTGTGCTGACATATGGCATTGAACTAATTTACTTACCCCAAATTCCAGGATAAAATCAGCTTTTTCGCGTTCAAAAAAAAATTGTTCACAGAGCCAGGGCGATTTTTATCCGTTCAAACTTGATTGTTACTACTTGACCTTTGCTGTGACTCTGAACTCTGACCCTAAAGTCCAGCGGACTCATTTCCGGCAGATGACCAGCTACCTGCCTTCAACTCCGCGACAAAGAAGTGTCCGTGTGTGTTATGGGAGGAGACAGCATACAGCCTGATCATGGCCGCTGTCTGTGGGTGTCCTGTGCTCTGGCTGCCACAGGATAGCCTCGATGTGGGTCTGTGTGGGACATAGGGAATAAGGGAGGTGAGGGTTATGTCATTGATGGGACAAGGAAGATAACTCAGATAGAAAAAAAAAACACGGGACAGGGAAGATAACTCGGGTTAAAAAAAAAAAAAAAACATTGACTCAATAGAAGAAAAGGAGGTGAGAGTTATGCCACTGACAGGACAAAGAAAATAAATAAAAGAAAATATTGTTTCAATATGACCAAAAAAAATCCCACTTGGACAGAAACTGCCTTACATGGGAAAAACTATAATACGTCGCCTTTAAATACCTTTCTAAATCCAATGTTTGGGCTGAGTTAATGACAATAATTGACTTTGTTTTCAACACCAAAACATCAGTACATTTGTTACTTTAATTCACTGAAACGATAAGTAGAAAGTATTATGTGTGTTGAACAGATTCAGGAATACTTGTTTTCCCAATATTATCAAACTGATCCGTATTCTGTAGATGTTCTGCAATGGGCGGAATGTAAAACAGTTCGGTTCAGCCCCGGATCCCGCAAGGATAGGGAGGGGTGGAGGGGAGGGGCGGAAGCAGGGGGGGGGGGGGGGGACATGCAGCAC
>CM065739.1:18857214-18864714 GCA_033310375.1 Conus canariensis
CTGAAGTGAAAGAAGTAGGGTGTCGATGATAACACGCGACATGATCGTATTCCAGACGATGGTTCTGTGACGATCATCGAGGATGAAGATGAAGACGAGGATGCCATGAAATCAGAGTCTAAGCCTATAGGGCAGGCTCTGTATCCCATGCTTCCCTTCATAGTAAGCCTGGCAATTATACAGACCAAAGAGGGTTCAATACTCCTACAGGCGAGGTTAGGAACTTGGAGCAACGTATTTTAAAAGACGCATCTGTGGAATGGGTGAGAGAGACATACTTGTGTGGTACCAGTATTTCTGTATGAGCATGTACCGTTCTAAAAGGCGATTGGTCAAAATAGTTCACAATGAGATGGAGTTGCTACAGGATAAGACTGTATGTGGGAGACACTTATGGAGAAACCGCCTCGGCCTCTTTCTGTAGTTCCCTACACTCCTCCTCCTCTTCGTCTGATATAGACTTGAACTGGTAATTTGTTCATTAGCAGGTTTGGCTAAGGTACGGTAATGTTGCTTATAGCCCAGCCAACGGGATCATGAACCTTATGATTAAGAAGTCCACCCCTCATTCTCCCCATCCCTACCTTTATGTGCTAATAAAGACTAGAATAGATCATTTTTCCATTAGCGACCTCACTGGTTTATTAATCACAATCGTAAAAAGTGTATGCTAGCACCCTAGTACTCCAGTACTCCCCCACCCCATCTCTCTCTCTCTCTCTCTCTCTCTCTCTCTCTCTCTCTCTCTCTCTCTCTCTCTCTCTCTGAGTCATTCACATAAAAGCTGTCTCAGTCACATTCTTATGATCAGTTGTGTATCAGAGAATGTCAGAGGTACGTCAGTCTTTGGTGCTTTGGTACTTACCAAGACCCTCTCTCTCTCTCTCTCTCTCTCTCTCTCTCTCTCCTCTCCGCGCGCGCGCGCGCGCGTGTGTGTGTGTGTGTGTGTGTGTGTGTGTGTGTGCGTTGAATCTGTGAGTTTGCTTATTTCATTAAATAAACAGAAAGTTGCTTAGTTCATTGATTAAGCAGGCAAAATGCTTAATTCGAGAATGGAACAAAAATGTTGCATAGTTCACTAACTAGACAAAACAAAACAAACAAAACAAAAACTTGCCGAATACATGAAATGGGCATACTGACAGTCAAATTGTCATTCTGCAGTCTGCCTGGTTTCTGAGATTCTGCTGCAAAGCTGAGATTCTTCTCGTTGAGCGCTTCGTGTGGGTTTTCTTTGGTAGTAAACTATTGCCTTTACTTATTACAGTCAGAGACAACAATGATAAAAGAAAAGAGTTGAGCTGAAATATTTTTTAGCTTAAGCAGTACAAACAAAAAGAAAAAAAACGAAACGAAACAAAATTGTATTTTACCAGGATAATGAGATAAACATTACGAATGCTTTTTTTTTTCCCACCCAGTCAGAAAACGAAACTAGGTGTTCTTCGTGAATTCTGAATAGAAATTGCGTGAGGTGATTTATCAATGGCCTCTATGATGAATAAGACAACACACACAAGTAGCAGTTTGTAAAATAAACATAACTTACATGAAATAATGAAAAGAAGGCAATCTGTTTTACATGTGGACAGAAAATTTGGGACAGCGGGACCAAACAGGCCTCTGGATCATAGGTGATTTTTCCAGGCATTGCAAGCACTTCGAGGCATTCCTGGTCTGAAGATGAGCGTTCCTTGAGTGAAAGTCTTGGGCTGTATGCACCATTGTCACTCTTCCAGCTTCTGTGCACTAGCACTGCTTTGTGAGATACATGGACGTACAGAACCATTTTCTGGAGAGCCTGCTCATGGCCTACAGGGCAATTTCTGAACCTCTGATTTGACTTTGACTGCTATGTCTAGAACCATGTTTGAAGTGATGCTAATGTACTTGTCATCCCTATGTGTTGTTGTTGTGTTGTTGTTGTTGTTGTTGTTGTTGTTGTTGTTGTTGTCGTCGTCGTCGTCGTCGTCGTCGTTTTTTGTTGATGTGGTTGTTGTTGTTGTCGTTGATTATGTTGTTGTTGTTGTTGTTGTGTTGGTGGTGTTGTTGTTGTTGTTGTTGTCGTCATTGTCGTCATTGTTTTTGTTGTAGTTGTTGTTGTTGCTTTCCCAAATATCATAGATAGAATTCCCACTTTTGTTCTAATTTTGGAAGCTTCAAGCTGTCTCACCCAACACCGCATCCAGTAAGTCAGCAGAGTCTTCTTTCCCACAGCCCAGTGCCGGTTCTGGTATCGAAGCCTTGTCCCCCAGGTGTCCAAAGGCTTTATTCTAGCAGTCAGTCGTTCGCTCTTTGATCATCATGCGTTCTGTTGGCTTCTTGCAGATACTGCGCAGCCTGCGTTGCCTGTGCTCTGAAGGGCTCCTTTGGTTGCTTCCAGCATTGCGGTACACATGTTTTCCTTATCAGCTAAACAGTTCCCAAAACTGCAGAGTGGTTATGTCATCCTGGTCTGTAGCTGGCACGTCGACCTGGCCGGCTGAGCTGTTTTGGTTGGTCACAGCATCCTTGCTGGTTGCGCTGTCCTGCTAGGGTGTCCTAGTTGGCTGCAGCATCCTTGCTGGTTGCGCTGTCCTGGTTTGTTGCTGGGGTGTCCCAGTTGGCTGCAGCATCCTTGCTGGTTGCGCTGTCCTGGTTTGTTGCTGGGGTGTCCTAGTTGGCTGCAGCACCCTTGCTGGTTTCTGTGTCCTGGTTTGTTGCTAGGGTGTACTAGTTGGCTGCAGCACCCTTGCCGGTTTCTGTGTCCTGGTTTGTTGCTAGGGTGTCCTAGTTGGCTGCAGCATCATTGCTGGTTTCTGTGTCCTGGTTTGTTGCTAGGGTTTCCTAGTTGGCTGCAGCATCCTTGTTGGTTGCGCTGTCCTGGTTTGTTGCTAGGGTGTCCTAGTTGGCTGCAGCATCCTTGCTGGTTGCGCTGTCCTGGTTTGTTGCTAGGGTGTCCTAGTTGGCTGCAGCATCATTGCTGGTTGCGCTGTCCTGGTTTGTTGCTAGGGTGTACTAGTTGGCTGCAGCATCCTTGCTGGTTTCTGTGTCCTGGTTTGTTGCTAGGGTGTCCTAGTTGGTTGCAGCATCCTTGCTGGTTGCGCTGTCCTAGCTGGTTTCTGTGTCCTCCTGGTTTGTTGCTAGGGTGTCCTAGTTGGTTGCAGCATCCTTGCTGGTTGCACTGTCCTGGTTGGTTTCTGTGTCCTCCTGGTTTGTTGCTAGTGTGTCCTAGTTGGTTGCAGCATCGTTGCTGGTTGCGCTGTCCTGGCTGGTTTCTGTGTCCTGGTTTGTTGCTAGGGTGTCCTAGTTGGTTGTAGCATCCTTGCTGGTTGCGCTGTCCTGGTTGGTTTCTGTGTCCTGGTTTGTTGCTAGTGTGTCCTAGTTGGCTGCAGCATCCTTGCTGGTTGCGCTGTCCTGGCTGGTTTCTGTGTCCTCCTGGTTTGTTGCTAGTGTGTCCTAGTTGGTTGCAGCATCCTTGCTGGTTGCGCTGTCCTGGTTGGTTTCTGTGTCCTGGTTTGTTGCTAGGGTGTCCTAGTTGGTTGCAGCATCCTTGCTGGTTGCGCTGTCCTGGCTGGTTTCTGTGTCCTGGTTTGTTGCTAGGGTGTCCTAGTTGGCTGCAACATCCTTGCTGGTTGCGCTGTCCTGGTTGGTTTCTGTGTCCTGGTTTGTTGCTAGGGTGTCCTAGTTGGTTGCAGCATCCTTGCTGGTTGCGCTGTCCTGGTTGATTTCTGTGTCCTGGTTTGTTGCTAGGGTGTCCTAATTGGCTGCAGCATCCTTGCTGGTTGCGCTGTCCTGGTTGGTTTCTGTGTCCTGGTTTGTTGCTAGTGTGTCCTAGTTGGTTGCAGCATCCGTGCTGGTTGCGCTGTGCTGGTTGGTTTCTGTGTCCTCCTGGTTTGTTGCTAGTGTGTCCTAGTTGGCTGCAGCATCCTTGCTGGTTGCGCTGTCCTGGCTGGTTTCTGTGTCCTGGTTTGTTGCTAGTGTGTCCTAGTTGGTTGCAGCATCCTTGCTGGTTGCGCTGTCCTGGCTGGTTTCTGTGTCCTCCTGGTTTGTTGCTAGGGTGTCCTAGTTGGTTGCAGCATCCTTGCTGGTTGCGCTGTCCTGGTTGGTTTCTGTGTCCTCCTGGTTTGTTGCTAGTGTGTCCTAGTTAGTTGCAGCATCGTTGCTGGTTGCGCTGTCCTGGTTGGTTTCTGTGTCCTCCTGGTTTGTTGCTAGGGTGTCCTAGTTGGTTGCAGCATCCTTGCTAGTTGCGCTGTCCTGGTTGGTTTCTGTGTCCTCCTGGTTTGTTGCTAGGGTGTCCTAGTTGGCTGCAGCATCCTTGCTAGTTGTGCTGTCCTGGTTGGTTTCTGTGTCCTCCCAGTTTGTTGCTTTTGCTCCCATCTTCTGTGCAACCTCAGTGGCATTGCACCTACGCCGCTCATTCCGACTCCCCGTCCACCGCAGCTCCAGCATCATCAAATCACAGAGAGCAGTCAATGTCAAGTCGTCAAGAGGCAACCCATCGGAGGAGACACTGCGCTGTTGCCGAGTCACTTTGGTGGGGTTCAGTGGTGCCTGTTCTGATCTAACATATTCAGGACACCACTTACTAAGCATCCTACTGACGACAATAATTGCTTAGTCGCGGGCCAGCGTGAGTGAGCTCTTCCTTCGGAGGACGCCACCACGAACATCCTACGACAGCCCTCATGAATTAGTAGATACTGACGACCCCGACGGAATCAAACCAAGACCATAGACGTGGAGAGGACATCCAAACTGAGGTCGTCATGAGAGAAGGGCATGAAGGACGCAGAATTTGATACTTTTTTTTTTATAGCTCATCGATGAGAATGAAGATGATGATGATGATTGCTGCATAAGACCGCATGTCAGGGCTGTACACAACGCTTATTTTCATAATATATCCCGGAGTCAACCAGGCCCGAGAGATACAGACACCTGCAGTGCTGGTCAGGAAATTTGAGCACTACCCTCAAAGACGCGTCCATTTAGTTGATGAAACTCGACTGTGTGGTCCCAGTCTTCCCAACTGAGCCAATATCGCGTAGCAAACTCAACTCGGGGTAGGAGCCGGTCGGGGTTAAAAAAAAATCCACATGGCTCTAATGAGAATCGAACCTGCGACCTTCCAGCCGAGAGTTGGCGATGCTGACCACTTCGCTGCAGGATCCTGGTTATTGATCAGTTACGATGCCCCAGTTCTTTGCACTGTCAACCTGTTGTCGGGCGACGTTCTGGTGTGTTGTACCTGCCTCGTATGTGTGGGGAGTTGGTCAGTTATAGTAGTAGTACTTCAGTTTTACGTCTGTTCACATCTGTGATATTAGACGAAGAGAGAGAGACAGAGACAGAGACAGAGAGACAAAGAGAGAGAATGAAAGAGAGAGAGGGAGAGGGAGAGGGGAGAGAGAGAGAGAGAGAGAGAGAGAGAGAGAGAGAGAGAGAGAGATGCATAAATGTGTGTGACTATGTAAGTGCATGCATAATGTGGTTATCTAAGTGCATATAAATGTCCCTCTAGACATCCCTACGACATACCTGCAAATAATCTTAAAGTAAATGCTTAACTGGACTACAAATAAAAGAAAATAAAAAAAACATTGAAGGCAAACTTTAAATCTGAAAAGACATCACAGAAAGACATGCCTGATAATGGTGGTAAATGAGCTTGAAGAGGTCAACAGTCAAACAGCAGATGCCTCCTGGTTATTCTTCGTTCTCCACAAATACACTTTGCTTCGTTTGTATATCTAATTTTAAGGCATCAAGTTTTAATTCATAAAATATTGAAATTAAATTTCAGTTATATATGTCAGTTATACCAACAGCCTTCAACCACAGATTATCAGAGTGCTACGTGCAGCACTCAAGAAAACAATGTCAACATTGTTTAATTTCAAAGCCAGACTGATCAAGTCACAAACTAAGCGTATTTCCAAATAACAGTTCAAATGTCATTTTGTTGCGTCCCACCTATTCCATGTTCCAGGTAAAGGTTTGTTGTTTTTTTTTTGCTTTGTTCTTGACTTAAGCATCCGATTTGTTCAGTCCATGAATAAAGCAGATCGGTTGCTTAATTCATAACATAGGCGGTGCTTTGCACGCGCGCGCGCACGCACGCACACACACACGCACACGCACACACACACACACACACACACACACACACACACACACACACACGCACACACGTGTGTGTGTGTGTGTGTGTGTGTGTGTGCGTGCGTGCGTGTGTGCGTGCGTGCGTGCGTGCGTGCGTGTGTGTGTGTGTGTGTGTGTGTGTGTGTGTGTGTGTGTGTGTACACAGACAAACATATGTATATACTTGTGTGTGTGTGTGTTTGTGTGTGTGCGTGCGTGCGTGCGTGCGTGCGCGCGCGCGCGTGCGCAACGCCCCGTTTGCGAATGCACCTGGGTATGAGTGTGGATGTGTTGAAACGGGTTTCCTTTCAGATCCGACCACAAAAAGAAAAAGAAGAATGGACATCGATAGGCTTTCCACCAGCACAACACAGACTGCCACCCTCTCTGACATCACCACCTCATCATGTCCACCCTGTCTTTTACTAGACATAACCTCCGCTCACAGCAACAACACCAGCAACAACAACAACGTCACCGATGACATCACCGTCATGAAGAATAACGTCACAGCCACTTACCCCTGGAGCAACCCGGAAAACGTCATCTCCATGGAGACCCTGAAGGTGATCGAAGCCTCCATCTTCCTCGGGGTGAACTGGGGCCTGCTGGTGATGGGCTCCGTGGGTAACGTGCTGAGCTGTGTGGTGTTCTGGAAGCAGGGGTTCAAGGACCGCATGAACATCTTCCTCTTCAGCCTGGGTCTGGTGGACCTGTGCTGTGTGGTGAGTGAGGGCTGGGAAAGGTGTGGAAAGGACGGGGGGTGGAGCTAGAGGGACTGGAAGAAGGGAGGATGAAGGGAGGACATGACATTGTGATAGAGGGGGGAATTCAGTGGAGGCGGAGGAAGAAATTTCTTCTGTGTGTCTTGTTGTTGTTGTTGTATGTTGTTGCGTGGTGTGTGTGTGTGGTGTGTGTGTGTGTGTGTGTGTGTGTGTGGTGTGTGTGTGTGTGTGTGTGTGTGTGTGTGTGTGTGTGTGTTTGGTTGTTTTGGTCTTGTTTTGTTTTGTTTTGTGTTTGATAATTGGTCAAATGATAAAATAGTATTTGTTTACAAAAACAAAGCCAGCACAGGCAGTGCAAGCAGCTAACAAGAAATCGCTCTGCTAAGGCGTTTCTGCAAACTGTTTTTTAACAAACTTTTTGCAAATATACCACATAACAGGTCATATCTTTCTGTGCATCAAAATTGCATATCATAATTAAAACAATCCGAATTTAGGTCAGTCAACTCAACTCAACACTCAACTTTTGATTGTATCTGTCTCCATTTTTACGTTATTGGTGTTTCCGTATCAAAACGAAGATCACTGTATTCTCTGTTTGCTGCTTACCAAATAGATTTCAACAGATCTTTCTTCTGGCAAAAGCACGCGC
>CM065739.1:18872214-18894714 GCA_033310375.1 Conus canariensis
CCATTTTTCTCACACACAATCCCCCCCCCCTTCCCCCACCCACCCCTTTTTTTCCTTTGTTTTCATCTTTTCTCCTTTTTTTAAGCGGGTCCTCCATCCTATTTTTTCCCATTTTTTTTTTCCTTGGGGTGATTTATCAACACACATTTACCACGCAAATCTGTACGTTACCCAACAAATCTTTTTTTTTTTTTTTTTTACTCCCCGAACAGGCAACTACAGCAACATCTTCCAGGCCACCAACATGATCTCCTTCTCTCTGGGCACCTTCAACAGCACCGTCAACGTCTTCGTCTACTATTCCCAATCCTCTCGCTTTCGCCGCGAGCTGCACCAAGTCTGTCCCATCCTTTGCCTGCGTCATGCTGAGCCCAAGGATTTGACTGTGGGAAAACCGTCAAGAGATTGAGATGCTTCTCCTGAGAAGTCAGCTATATTAAACCCCACATCAGCTGAGATATTCTGCTTTTCTGCCCTCTTTTAAATAAACCTGAAAGCGTCCATCTTGCGCCCCAGTTTGAAAAGATAAGTGATTGCTCGTTGTTCGTTTTCATCGTCCTGAATGTTGTTTATCTTGCCTGAAAGAAGACCTAAGAGGTCGAAACGCGTCGTGTTTTGTCTGGTAAATTGTTTGTCCGTGCTGTTCGGCGGACTTACTATTAATTCTTTTTAAAACCTGAAAAGGTTTCTTTTTCCTTCCTGATTAAGTGACAAGCCATGTATGCCTAGTATTGTGCAGGTGTGTGATAGTGCGTGCGCCTGTTAGTTGATATCTGATAGTTAAATTGACCTGTTTGTAATTGTTTTGTTTGAGGGTGCGTATGAAACATTCTTTAAGATTATAATACAAATAACAACTCTCACCAGCTGTCGAGCTCGTATCGCAGTCTAAGCAGCTAAGTCAAGCTAAAGAATGTAACAGCAAAGAAAGCAGCCCTTGGCTTCAACCTCCTTTTTTTTTTTCCCCCTTTTCTTCTTTTTTTTCTTTTCATTTTGCCTTTTTTTTTTTCTTTTTTTTTTGAGTTGGGCCTCCATCCTTTTTTTTTTTTTTTCTCAATTTTTAGTTTATTTTTCTCCCCCTATTTATAACGCGCTCGCTCACCATCCACGATCTGTATGTTTCATTATCGATGGACATTCGCTTACTTCTGTACTAATGTGTGGTGTGCTGACACACTCATACTGCTCCTTACTTCAAGGTCCAGACAGTGGCCTTGGGCAGAGTTGCGAAAACCAGGCGTTGAAGCGGCATCAGGTACACCTGGGTTTGGCCGTGTACACGGATCTAATCGTGATGACCAGTGTTTCTGAACGCAGCGTCACTACACACTGGCATTTCTCCTCCATTTTCACGTTCTGAGAGACCCTCTGAGACTTTCACGCTGAATCGTACGCTCTTAGAAATATCGATCCTTGTTTTAAACAACATTTTTTTCTTTAAAGTTATAATGATTTTTTTTTTCAAATGACTTTTCAGGTGGGCTCGGTTGTTATTTCTATGAGAAATCGTGCCCTTTCTACCCATGACGTCACTTCCAGAGAACTGATGAAAAGATTGAGTTTTCATATTCGTTTCTGTACTGCCTGTAGAATTTGTTCAAAATGGACAAACAATACCACAAGTCGACTTGATAGCTAAATATCCAAGCCTGACGATCGCGTCGGGGTTCATGCGTAGGTCAGGAATAGGTTAGCACATGGTGTAGTGTTAAAAAATCACTTTCGAATGGAATGTCATCATTTCAACAGTACAAGAACTCGATCATACACCGGCGTTCTTATCTGAATTTCATTCGTTAGGCTTCAACTTCAGATATCTTAGCCTCCTCAATCAGACTGATCATTCAGATTGAACTAGCTGCAATGCAGCGGTGATTGGTATCGCGAATTGTGGGCTTGGGAGCCCTTGGGTTCGATTCCCGTCAGTCATTTATTTGTGGGATTTTTCGGCCTTGACGAGCTGCTAGCCAGAGTTGAATCTCCTAAGGGCTCGATGGGGAAAGACTGCAAGCACACGATCGACTTTCATCTGCTTAATGGATGCATCTCTGAGCGCGTTGCTCTAATTTCCTTAGCATCACTGCAGGTGTCTGTATCTCCTGGGCCTGGTTGACTGTATGGATATACTAGGAAAGTAAGTGTAAAGCCTTGTCACGTAGTCTAAGACCTGAATGGATATCCACAGCATTGATCTTCATCGTCCTCTTCATCGATGAGCGTTTCAAACTACTCTCAAATTCTGTGGCCCTTCATGCCCCTCTCTCATGATTTCACTTGGTGAGTTCAGTTCTATGTTTGAGGTTGCCGAAGTCAACGAGTCCACGCGGACCGTCATTGGACAGACGTGGTGGCGCCTTCCAGGGGACTACACTCACTCCTGCTGGCTCTGTGACTAGGCCAGTGTTGTTGTCACAGCGGGGCGGTTCAGTAGGTCATGTTCTGTGTATTACGGATCAGAACCGGTGCCACTGAACCCCGCCGAGGGGACTTTTCAGCAGTGCAGGGTCTCCTTTGGTAAGTTGCCTCATGGAAAGCCAGAATGAGCGGCGTGGGAGCATTGCCACTGTAGCGACAAAGAGAATGAGGCATCGAAAAAAAAAAAGACAAAAAAGAAAAATACTTCAGATTAAATTTATTTTCTGGAGACTAGATTCCTGATACAGTCACTCATTGATATGAAAGGTGCAATTACGTGTTGCACAACTTCGATAAATACAAGTAGTTGATGCATGCGCAAACCTCAAGATCTCAATTTCATTTACTGTGACCGTTGATGTGGTGTGTTACAAACAGATCCAGTTTGCCTAACACTGTGTTCCTCCAGATCTATCATTTTTAGAGTGCTGACCTCCACATGTCATTAGTTTACCGAATAATGTACACCTGCAAACAACGTGCTAATTCTAAACAAATTCTTTACGACTTCCAGAATTCCCCCCAAAAGCACAAGAGGCTTCCAAACGGTTCCAGAAATCATATCTTGAATGTTTCCTACATTCTGATTGGTTGTAAACACGTCATAGTTCTCAAACTTTCTGGAAAGTTCCATGCTTTTTGACAAGCTTTGATACATCATAGTTCCTGAATTTCCTAGAAAAATTCCACAGGGAATGCGGGCATTCGCAAATGACCTGTGTTTTCACAAATGACTTGTATTTTTTTGTCAGCTGCGTTGAAAAAATATCACTGTACCTTAGCTGTTAAGAAACAAAAACCGAATCATTGATTTTAAGTGTTTGCAGATGTGGAAACAAGGCTAGTACCTCGGTCTTGTGTTACGCTGTCATCTGGTGACCAGGCAGTGAACACTTTAACCACTATTTTTCCATTGTTTTCTGTGCTGCTTGCAAATATGTTGGGTTTTTTTGTGTGTGTGTGTGTGTACTTTCTATTGCCATGGAATATAAGATTTTTACGCTTTCTTTGTTATCCAACCAGCAAAAAATATGTGAAATGGCTAGTCAATTTGTCATCGCCTTATTTTATTTGTATAGTTGTACATACTCTCTGTGAGTGTGTGTGTGTGTGTGTGTGTGTGTGTGTGTGTGTGTGTGTGTGTGTGTGTGTGTTCGCACGCGCACGTGCATGCGAGCGTGCATGCCTGCATGCGTGTGTACATATTTCCATCACTGGAGAGGCAGGTGTTTTCTTTTTTTCTCAACCTAGTGACGGCCCTGGAAGGGCCTTGAGTGACAGACTATCCTCTGACAGTTATAGAGCTGAAAGTTGAGTTCCGTGTGGAGGTCAATGCATGAAACCATGCTTCACAGTACACACACACACACACTTCTAGTCATGAAAATACTGAGTGGTAGACTACCCTCTGACAGTTATAGAGCTGAAAGTTGAGTTCTGTATGGAGGTCAATGTACGAAACCATGCTTCACACACACACACACTTCTAGTCATGAAAATGAAAGACCTTGCAAGGTCCTCATAACGTCTTCACAGGCACAAAATGTTATAATATTCAAGCCTCACGTATCTGTTTAAAAAATGTGACATGCAAACATTTTCCAACACCTCATTCAAGCAGCTGACACTTTCCCTTCCAAAAGAAACTATAGTATCTTTAAACGGCAAGCATTCCATCCACACAGAACTGCCACATACCGATGACTGATCTGTTCACAACCAGAACATACACCTCAATTGTTTTTTGCCTGCAAAATACAGACCTCTAACTAGCAGTGGCAATGCTCTGTGAAGACCAGTTTTCAAGAAACAGAGTTCCAGGCAGTTCCATGGTCTGGTATGAAGTGTTATGCACACTTCAGTCCCGATCCCTAAGCTTACTACTTATGCCTGCAAGGAATGCAGAGACCCTGGAAACATCCCCCAAAGCAAAGGCCAGCACAGTGTATCATGTTTCATTAATTCTTCTCTTTAATACAAAAAAAAATAATAATAATGATAAATAAATAAAACACATTTGTCAAGTACATCAAGTTATGATACAAACCAAACCAACCATCTAAATAAATACAGAAATAATTCTAAACACCTCTTTTTCATTTCAGTTATGAGTTATTCCTCCGCTAATGACAATCAAACATGTTTTTTTTTTAAGCATGATGTACATACTCTGCCTTTAACCAGTTATCATGTGCTTAAAGATCTGCCACAACTGAATCATTCATAGTCAACCAGCCTTGTACCTGTGTTCATTCATCCAACTTCAAAAGCTACCAAACGATGGATCCACAACAGCACAATCAGATAACATGCAATTTGCCCATGATAAGATAAATGCTACAACACACCAGTGGTGATGATTTGGGTAATTCATGAATCAAAGACATCACATGCAAAGAAAACTGTTTCCGCTTTCACCTGAAAAACCACAAGCACCTTATCCTGGCAAGTAAAGCGATAATCTGGGAAGAGGACCGTGGGTGGGGATTATCATCTATCCTCCTGCTCCAACCCCAAGTGATGATTTTACCAAACAGACCGTGGGTGGGGATTATCATCTATCCTCCTGCTCCAATTCCCAAGCAATGATTTTACCAAACGTGACTCTCCGTGAAAATTGCTCAAACTGGTGCTTTCACGTCTCAGTTCAACTTTTCAGATTAAACTGAAAACGGTTCGGAAATGTCCTTCCACAAAACTATAATTCTTCTTTTCCTACAAAGATTTTGTTTTCCAATTTACAAAAACAAAAAAAACAACAACAACAAAACTGAAGAAAAGTGGAGGATTGGCACACCTGGGGAACGACAGAACATTTATTTCGTCTCCTGAACTCTGAACCCATGTCATGGAACAGATCTATTGGGAGACACAGGAGAGGCAAGACTTTAGCATCCAAAGCTACATTAAGAGGTTGACTATGAGTATGAATCTACACCAAAATGGTGAAAACAACTGTTGACCAAGAGTGGGTAAAAGGCAGGGAGCTGAAGAGAAGGTGGAGTGGGTAAAAGGCAGGGAGCTGGAGAGAAGGTGGAGTGGGTAAAATGCAGGGAGCTGAAGAGAAGGTGGAGTGGGTAAAAGGCAGGGAGCTGGAGAGAAGAAGGTGGAGTGGGTAAAAGGCAGGGAGCTGGAGAGAAGAAGGTGGAGTGGGGAAAAGGCAGGGAGCTGGAGAGAAGAAGGTGGAGTGGGGAAAGGCAGGGAGCTGGGGAGGTGGAAAGAGGAGCTGGAGAGAAAGTGGAGTGGGGAAAAGGCAGGGAGCTGGAGAGGAGAAGGTGGAGTGGGGAAAAGGCAGGGAGCTGGAGAGAAGAAGGTGGAGTGGGGAAAAGGCAGGGAGCTGGAGAGAAGAAGGTGGAGTGGGGAAAAGGCAGGGAGCTGGAGAGGAGAAGGTGGAGTGGGTAAAAGGCAGGGAGCTGGAGAGAAGGTGGAGTGGGGAAAAGGCAGGGAGCTGGAGAGAAGAAGGTGGAGTGGGGAAAAGGCAGGGAGCTGAAGAGAAGAAGGTGGAGTGGGGAAAAGGCAGGGAGCTGGAGAGGAGAAGGTGGAGTGGGTAAAAGGCAGGGAGCTGGAGAGAAGAAGGTGGAGTGGGGAAAAGGCAGGGAGGGAGCTGGAGAGAAGGTGGAGTGGGGAAAAGGCAGGGAGCTGAAGAGAAGAAGGTGGAGTGGGGAAAAGGCAGGGAGCTGGAGAGGAGAAGGTGGAGTGGGTAAAAGGCAGGGAGCTGGAGAGAAGAAGGTGGAGTGGGGAAAAGGCAGGGAGGGAGCTGGAAAGAAGGTGGAGTGGGGAAAAGGCAGGGAGGGAGCTGGAGAGAAGAAGGTGGAGTGGGGAAAAGGCAGGGAGCTGGAGAGAAGAAGGTGGAGTGGGGAAAAGGCTGGGGGCTGGAGAGTGTGTGTGTGTGTGTGTGTGTGTGTGTGTGTGTGTGTGTGTGTGTGTGTGTGTGTGTGTGTGCGCGCGTGCACAAGTGAGTTAGCTTTAGTTTTTATATATTACTAGTTATAGTCCAGTCCACCATACAAGGCCCTTTCAGGCCTGTTAATATCTTGAATTAATATATATTTCAAAATCTATTTTTTTTTAAATTAATGATCGCAGAATCATGACCATAATCTTGTAGTTTTCTGTATATGACACAGAGGTGCATCACATGAAGTGCATGACATGTCTAGTTTTCACAGTTCTTCTCCGCCGAACAAAAATTAATCCTCTCTCACTGTCTTGGAATACACACACACACACACACACACACACACACACACACACACACCAGCATACACACACACACACACACACACACACACACACACACACACAGAAATTACATGATGTCCTCCACCTCTTCAAAATAAGTAAACAGAATAGTCCCATTCCCCAACACCTGAAGCTCTGATGCAAACAAATGTACAGACTAGTATGTACAATGAAAGGGTATCACATGCATTCAGTTCCCCTCAGAACGATGTCTAACACCAGTTTGGTCACAATGTTCAACACAGCAGAAGTAGCATACCCGACAATGTTAGGGGTGGGGAGGGAAGAAGCACTGGGGAAAAAATCAAAAGGTTACAGGCACTACTGACAGCTCTAGCGAACAACCCTCTCGTTCGATGTCTGAATCTAATGTTGTTCATAACATTCCCTGGACAGGTTAGTCTGCCCAGATGAAAACTTTATTTCAATGCATCAATCATGATCAGTCGCAAGAGAGTGAAAACCTACCTGAGTATGTTCAGAAAAAGGAAGAAAATAATTTCCATTAAAACGCCTGGCTACCCCTCCCCTGCTCTTCCCCTCTTTGAGAAAATGAAATAAAAAAATAAAGAGAGAAAGAGAGACAGACAGAGAGAGAAATTATTCATAATAAGACCGAGAGGTTGGGATGGTGACAAGATCAGTCAGTGCAGTGCACCCACATTCAACTTTCAAGGTGATTGATGGAAACCCCAAAACTAATTTTCAGGATTGTGGAGAGAGGGAGGGACAGGTGAAGAGAAAAGGGGTCGGGGGTGGGTGGGTGGGAGGAACAGTAAAGAAACAAAGTAAACCCACACAATAACCAGCAGCAGCATTAGAAGTAACTGATGACCAAATATGGAGATTGCGAGTATGCATATGTGTGTGTGTGTGTGTGTATGTGTGTGTGTGTGTGACTGTGACTGTGTACGCATGTGTATGTGTCTGTGTCCAGGTGTTTGTGCATGTATACATAGGTGGGTGGTAGTGGTGATGAGAGAGTGAAAGTGAGGGGAAAGGTTGTCAAAAAACTTGTTTCCCATTTTTCCACACAATGATCCATCTTCTGGACTAAAGCTATTCAAAACACATACTTCCACTTCTTTTCATTTGAACTGCTGCCGAGAACATATGGCTGTTATGAAAAAAAATACTGATCATGCTTCCTTTACCTTCCTTTTCTTTTCATGCCGAAGGAAAATGTAATTTCTTCATCCTAAATTACAGTGCACAAACAGAAAAGCAAGGCTAACATGCAAATTAAGACTGAACCTTGCACAAACGAGTCTAGCTAACTTCTGTGGCCATTTCTGGGCTGCAAACTGTGCACAATCATACAAAGGTACAGACACATAATATACACACCTAAGCATACTGGTCTAGCGTCAATTTTAGTGGAAAAAAACATTAATGATTAAATGAAAACTGCAAAAAGGATTTCTCATTCGAAAAATGGTTATTGTTTTGTTTTGTTGGACTTAACTTACCTGACAATAGACATTACCCTATTTAGGGTAATAATAACACCCACAATAACTAGGATGATGATAAAAAATAAAACATTAAAGCATACTTCTCCTCATTCCATACCCTCTTCTTAAAAACTGACTGACCCCTCATGACTATGACATCGCCTCTGCCTCAGCGTTCAACTCAAAATCAGCGTCCCTGACCTTCAACAAAGCAGAGAGGATGGCCATGGAGAGAGTAATTTCCCTTTGGGGGCAGGCAAAGAAGTTCTAGAACTTTAGGCCAGTGGGAAAATTCCTCTTTCCCCACACTTCATGCCTGACCCCATGGTAGCTGGACTACACAGAAGTAAGGTGGGAGACAAAGTCTGGAACTAAACAGGTCTGGAAGATTCAAACGACATAAAAAAAAAAAAAAAAAGGACTAGACTGGTTATTGATTTTAAAGGATTGTAAATTAGATCCAAACTGCCAGAAACACTCAAAAAAACCAAACAAACAAAAAAAACAACAACAACAATACAAGATAGAACATACATGTATGATGTATCTACCAAGACATGTCACATTGCTGACAGTACCAGTCACACTGACCTGCAATCAAAATGGCATCTTTCGGGATGACCATCCTGTCTCGCATCTCTTTCATTACTGTCTGAACGTTTCAATTTAAATGTGAAGAAACAACAATGAAGAGAGCGAAAAAATATCCACTAGAAAATCATTTCCTGAAAAGATTCACAAAATTAAAGGAATCAAGATTAAAATGGTTCCAAGTCCAAATTCGTATCATCCATAGACTTTTACAAATATGTATATATATGAAATATCACAAATAGGTGTGTGGGTTTTTTTTGGTTTGTTTTTTGTTTTTTTGGGGGGAAAGAAAATACCCAGCATCTTTTCTGGTTCTGACAGTTTGTTCAGTCTTTTTTGAGTTAAACTGAAACAGCTCATACCTAAATGTATGCCTGATCAGGTTTTCCACTTCAGTAAATATTTGGTGATATGCATAGATATGGCTGTGACTGAGTGAGAAAAATACCAGAGCTGACGGGGTCATTCTTTTATTTTGTTATGTTGCTGGCTAAGTCATACATTTACAGACGCAACTTGCAAGACTGGAAAAGGACTGCCTATATGGTGTATTCACTTGCATACATGTTGAAATACAGGAATACTGTGGGAAAAAAAAACATCACTTAGAACCCATTAAATGGCAACAATGTAAATTTGAGCCTGGAATGCCTATTAAATCATATACTGCTGTTTTCATGTAAAAATGCCCTTGTGTTGACTAGTGTAACTGCCAAGCTAAACTGCAGTATGATTCTTGTGCTTACTGTTCATGCATCAGCACTCTGCATTTCCTTAATGTCAACTGATAATGTCATTGTGATTGCTGATATCACAACTGACAACTCCAATCTCTCTCCCTCTCTCTCTTTGAACAAAAATGAATGTGCATACTGTTATAAATCAAATCTGTCTGTTTATACATATTAGTCAATTAGGAAAAAAAATTCAGAAAAAAAACAAAACAAAACCTTAGACTGTGATAATAACATAATATTTCAAGAATATCTTAAGCATCTCCAGACAAGTTTCAAGGTCTTGAAATCATATGAGCAGTTCAAATCTTCGAAAAGTTCAAGACTTGTAAGGACCTTTAAGTATCACACAAACCCTAATCAATCTGTATCAGCCATGTGGGTTTGGATGTCATGTTTGCAGTCTTTGGGAGAGAGCCAAGGAACTTGGGAGGAGGATGGTTGAGCTCCCTCCTATTTTTCTTATTGACAACTTAGTTTTTAACTTCAGTTTAGTTCAAGGATGTTTCCACCACGAGCCACACGATCAATGCTGGTTACCCTCTCATCAGGTGAGTATGAAAAGCACACACACACGCACGCACGCACGCACGCACCCACCCACCCTTCCACGTACGCACGCACGCACACACACACAAAATATGCACACACACACATCTACAGTGGTGCATTTTGTGTCTAGTCACCCTCTCAGGTTTCACAACAGAATTTTTCACAGTTCTGCTTCATTTAAAACGCACACACACGCACACTCTCATACCCTTCTTATGTCTAATATCACTTCAAGTGAGATGACATTTAATGCCAAATTAATGCACATGTATACACACACACACAAACGCATGCTTGTATACACGTGTATACTCTCATTCACAAAAACACACATCCTACTTGTCTCACACACGCACACACACACATACACACACATGCGCACGCGCACACACACACACACACACACACACATGCATGCTTGTATACATGTGCATACACTTATTCACAAAAACACACATCCTACTTGTCTCACTCACCACACACACACACACACACACACACACACACACACACACACATTCACACACACACACACACACACACACATTCACACACACACACACACACACACACACACACAGACACATGTATTTCAAGTACAACTACAAGTAATGGAAGGTGAGACATAAACGCAGACACCGAGACAGAGGGGGGGGGGGGGGGGGGAGGGTGATAAAGTTTAAAAAAAAAATTTAAAAAAAAGAAGAAAAGAAAAGAAAAAAAGCCTTCACCAACATTTGAAAAGAAAACACCCCAAAAGAAGAAAGTGTAGGAATCTCTAAACATAGCGTAGCAATAGCATAGCATGACGCTTGTAGATAAGTACACATCAGAGAATTCAGCCCATAACACACTGTTGAACCGATCGGAAGATCCCACTCATCACAGAATAACAGTTTTTTTTTGCATGCTTTTTTTTCCCTTTTTTTTTTCCCCTTTTTTTCAAAAATAACTGAAAGAAAAAAAAAATCTGAACAATACTTATGATATTGATGAAATTTATGAATGGGATGAACCTGGATCCTACAAACTCTGGTTGGATATTCCGATCTTTTGACAAACAATGCAGGTTTCTGTTGCCAGCCTGAACAGAACAATACAAATGACGAACAGCCACAAAGAGTTCACAACTCACAGGTGCTGTTTACAGTGTAAACTCCCTTTACCCCTCATGCGACCGAAATCCAAAAGCAGCATCAGAAATTTATCCCGCATATTCCCTTCTATGTGTCTGAATGGGTGAATAGCCATCACAAAAAAAAAAAAAAAAAAAAAAAAGGGGAACAAAAACAACAAAAACCCAACAAAGTACATGCAGAAATGAACGGCAATCTCTACCACCACATCACTGAGGAAGTGGGCGAGATTAACCCAAAATAATGTCTTGGTAACGGTCCCCACAGCACTTCCATCCCTCAAATCACCGCCTGTTAAGCAGACACTGAAGAGCCTCCTGCATCAGTGTCGGGAACTGTCCAATTACAAGACAGTACAAAAATAAGACACCTCTCTCCGTAAGTACCTCTGTCTGCTTGGAAATATGTGGTATGAAACGTGGACACATCAGATTTCAAACTTGGAAATATCCCAAGATGAATCTGGAACAGAAATTCCCAGCGGCAATTGTGTGGTGACAAAGTGGATGACGTGACTGGGAGGCAGAGTCCAGTGATGAATTTGTCCAAGTACTGTCTTGCGATCAAAGATGAATCTGGGCTTTCATCTGTGGTCAAAATGAACTTCAGTATTGTCCTGTGGTTGCTGATGAATTAGGGTGCTGTCCAAGGGTCAAAAATGAAAATGGATGCATTTCTGTGGTAGAAGATGAACCTGAGAGTTATCCTCTGGTCAAGATGAATTCGGGGGCTGTCCTGTGGTCGAAGATGAACTTGAATGCTGTCATGTCATCCAAGATGAACTTGAATGCTGTCATGTCATCCAAGATGAACTTGAATGCTGCCATGTCGTCCAAGATGAACTTAAATGCTGTTGTGTGGTCGACAATGGTTTAAGATGCCGTCTTATGGTCAAAGATGAACTTGAATGCCATCCTGCAATGAACGTGAATAAAAGCCAATATTCTGTGAATGCCTTCAGGGTTCTGTCTCCTTTCGTGAACTTGAATGAAAGTGAACATCTACAACACACTGGGGGTACTTTTTAGTGTCCTGTCTCCTGTGGGGTGAACTTGAAAAAAAAACACGAACATTCACAACACAGAAGGGCCTATTGTGGTTCCGTGTCCTGTGGTGAACTTTGAAAGAAAGTGAACATTCATGACAAAACTGGGGCCCCTTTAGGGCGTTTTCACAACACCATGAGGCCCCTACAGGGTTCTGCCTCCTGTGGTGAACTGGAAAGAAAGTGGAACGTTCCCCAACACGCTGGGTCCCCCTCAGCACTCTGTATCCTGTGGTGAACTTGAAAGAAGTACACTATTCACAACACACTGGGGCCCTGCAGGGTTCTCCTTAGGGGGTCCTTTCTGAATGGAGACGTCCCAGGGGGAGGAGGGCTCCTTGGATGATGTTGGAATTCTGTAGTGTCGGAAGCCCTGGGAGCCACGTTCTGACCACACGATGGTTCTTCCCGGCGGCTGGCTACACATCCACATGCTTGGCAGGGGTGTTCTGAATGAAGGGCTCGTGCCACATCCTCCGCAGGTCACCCTGAAAGAAACAATTATTAAAAGTAACATGAAAATTTCAAAACAGACCGTAGACAATACTGGGGCACACACACACACACACACACACACACAACACACACACACACACACACACACCACACTTCTCAATGAACAGGTTTTCATTCAACGCCCGTCTTGCGCCGAATATGACGAGATAAGTGATGGCACGTTCTTCATTTTCATTGTCCCGAGTGTTGTTTCTCTTGCCTGAAGAAGGCCTACAAGGTCGAAACCCATCATTTCTTTTTGTGATTTGTTTGTTCATGTTTGGCTGATTTCTTACACAAACTTTTAAAAATTTCAACAAACAAGCATGTACACAACAAAGTGCAGTTTAGAACTGCTGCACTGTCCAAAATAAACAAGTAAACCTTGGGAAATTTCCTCTTCTGACAGACAACAAACTTCTGCAATGATCGCTGGATAATTACAACACATCACAGTAAACAAAGACTACAGGGGATACACAAAAGGGCAGGGGTGGGGAGTGGAAGTGGGATGTAATCACAGAAGTGGAAAACAAAAAATTCTTTTAAAAGGTGGCCGAGTACAAAGAACAGGCGAGAAAGCACACACACATACACACACACAAAAAGAATACACAGGAAAAACTGTGCTCTGCAGATGGCTGACTGACAGTAAAATAGCAGCATAAGCAAACAATTATCAGCATGAAAGAACCACGACTGTTGCCAAAGCATGCTGCCTCATTTTTAGACAACTTCTTGGATAAGTTCCCCTGCACCTATTTCAAAACCAAGTCCTACATGCTGCAACAGTGCTGCGTTAACCTCCACTTTTTTTCTCATACTCTCCGAGTTCTTATAGATACTGATGATGGAGGAAAAAATTTTAAAAACTAAAACAAACGAGCAAAATTTTTATGACACTGTAAGAATGTGGCTGTGATTTTGTCTTACTCCACTGACTTTATGACTTTCTGAAACATACGAATCATGCTGAGAATCTTGATTTTGACAGCAAATTAACTTCCTTTCTGTGTATGATTTATTGGGGGAAGATTCTCTCCTCTCTCACTCACTCACTCACATGCACTCAGAAGCAGGAAAGGGGCTTCAACTTTTCCTGTTGTAAAAGCTTTTTACAGAATTCCAACTGATTTGCTCAGATCAAAATAACTCAAGCCAGCCATACTACTGACTGACTTGCAAAACTGAAGGCTGGGTTCTTCCCCTTGTTTACCTTGAGGTAGGCCATGGTCAGCAGAGGGAGCAGTGTGAACGGCACCAGGTACAGCAGCGCTGGCTGAGCCGCTCGGAACACTTCCGATGACACTGTGGCTGTCAGCAACCCTGTTCATTCCACACACAGGCCACCAGTAAATAGCAGACGGAAAAAGTAAGCGGTAGACATAGATGTTGAGGGGAAGAGGAGGGAGGGAATGCAGAAGAGGGAGAAGGGGAAGTGTGATGTTGAAGATCTAACACAATAATTTGGGCTTGGTCGCAGCCCATACAAACACAAGTGAAAGCCCTTTTTTTTTTCTCCGTTCACTGCAAACTGTTGGGAAAGCGTGTTTGAGACTGGCAATAATTTGTTGAAAATGAGGCTGCACATGATGTGACGACAACATAGGCTTCATTCAGAGAAATAGTCTGCTATAAAGATCTAATGAATAAAAAATCAAAACGTTTTGGTTTACCTGTTCAAACCCAGCGCTATGGACAGAAAACTGTGACATCATTTCTGGCGCTGCCTGAATTCTTCTTATGTGAGTGAAACTACTCACATTTCAATAAAAAGAAAAAAAAAAAAGGCATATGATCGCTGTTCAATATGTCACCACGGGTACTCCAATCAAGACCGTTGCTAGACACTAACACCAGATCTACAGTGCTTGCCTTTTTGTCTGGGATTGTCCAGAATGCATGTAGCTGAAAGGAAGGGAGAAGAGACAATCAATCATGACGTAATGCGCATTACACAGACTAGCCTTCCCAACTTCACGGGGTGGAAAGTTGACAAGCACCTTTGTCTCCACAGAAATCTCCTTGACAACTCAGTCCAAAGATTTTCTTGAGGCAATATTTGTACTTAATAATCACTGCAGGATCGAGTGGTGAGCTACATCAGGTGTATTGATGTGACTTGCATCAAGCAGCCAACTCCTAATGCACTACTGATGCAATGATCAAGAGAGGTTAATCAAAGCCAAGATTTGTCCGATGATTTCCTTTATCCCTGTTGACACTTGAAATGCCCACTCTGATGGATCGCTATGGTTTGATCGGAAGCCATTCAAGTGTTCATTTTGATTATTTGTCAAATACTTGATATATCCCGTCAAACTGGCAAATTATTTCCAATCTCAAGAGTAGATCTTTAAAGTTCTAAACTTTCAGTGTGAGAATTGTTCCAAGACAAAAAGACCCATACCCTATTTATGCTAGCAAAAATTCTCTGTAATTTATAAAGAGCCATCCCTGATATTCAGAGAAATCTCACTTCAAAATCTTTTCAGGTTAAAAAAAAAACAAAACGAAGAAATGTGTAACTGTTCTCTTCTCTTCAGCTTTTCACTTTCAACTTCAAGATTTTGCCAGCTACAAAAAAATAAAAATAAAAAAAAATAAAAAAATAAGCACTTCCTTTTTTTCATTTTTTTTTCATTATCTAATCTGACCATCGAATTCCCAAAAAACAAGGAGTAAAGAATTTTAGAAATCTAAAACAGAGGAACTACAGCCCTGAAACAAACGTTAACAACTGTTCCCACTGGCGGATGCAAAACACCCCTGGATCTGTAAATCGATGCACACATGACGGTGTCAGTGACCAAGGGCAGATCTCACATACTCTCCACTGCCTTGCCAACTCTGGCACCCTCACCTAAGAAGTAGCCAATGAGAGAACAGTGGAAGTAGGACACCCTCTGGACGTAGTTGGGGGGAGGCGGTACACCAGCCTCTGCTGAGGTCATCTGGGATTTCTTGTAGGTGTCATAGCGCAGGACAAAGCACAGCAGCAGCCCTGGCATTACCTGTGCGGACAACAAGTTAAGGTCACTGGTTAATCAATCACAGAACTAAGTGTTTCGCTACAACAAGTTAAGGTCACTGGTTAATACTATCCAGCCGAGAGCGGCACGGACAGCACGATTCCCTGCTGCCGCACGCTCGCGCACAGCGCTCATTCCCTGCCGACGCACATATTTAGCCACTTTTTAATTTATTTTTACGGTAGCTAGACAACAACTGACGGTCTTGTGTTGGGTGTCACAGGAAAGAACAAACACTCAACTAATCGAACATAGTAATTTCAAATCATTTACTTTCAATGTGTACACACGACTGTGCGTTGAAAAACATGTCTGACTAGTAGAAAAAATGCTTTGTTTGCATTCTATTCCGTTCGTTTACAACACCAAATCGGAAGATGAAGGGATGGCTGCATCTTCAAACAATTCACTTTCCTCTCTCTATCACTCCCCTCATCACCAGATCCACTTTGTAATATGATTTCAAGCGCTTCATTGAGCGAGAAATCGCTACCACCCCTTCGCCTGACCGACATTTTTTCTGGCACAGGAAATACGTGCCACGCGCGGCGTGCCGGTGCCGCTAGTTTCTTTGTTTCAAAGCTCCTGGGGTCAGCCAAGTTCACAATAGGCCACTGAAAGTATGGTCTACAACTCGCTCCAACATCCCCAAGACTAGTTACAGAGCTTATTTCCCTTGGATCATTTCATGGAAAGTGTAGGAATTTTTTATGTTCCCGTCGTCTGACTGTGGACGACACGGCAGACTGTACTGCTGTCTGTCCGTCGTCCGGACTTGGATGACTCGGCTCAAGGGAGAGAAATCCTGTCGTCCACTACTGGATGACTCAGCTGGAAAAGGTTAATCAATTACAGAACCAAGTGTTTCACCAAGTCAAAAATTTATTCAAACATATCAGCAGGCCTTCCTACGCAAAAACTGTCTATGGTGTACTTTCTCACATAAACAGGTGTATTTTGGAGAGGGGGGGGGGGGGGGGAAGGTGTATTTCATTTTCGTTTTGAAGCAGTTTCAATAAATAATCTAATGTTTTATCAGTTTAGCTACATTTGGTAATGTTATGTTTACTTATCATATCATTATTAAGCAATGTCTGATGCAGTGTACAAAACAACACTTTGCAAGAATTTTTGCTTGGCGTATTTTTCATTTGAGAGATTTATTGTCGTATTCTGTTTAGAATGGCACACAAAAAACGCCAAAAGCATATTGATAAGAAGGTCTGTATTAGGATATGCTAGTAAAATTTAGGTAACATTGCAAAATAGAATCTTATGTTAAAATTTTGCTGGTTTCAGTTACGTACACATCTTTGAATCTTTTTCTTTTTTTTTTTTTGATTATCCCTTTTCAACACAACAGACACACTCTTCGAATCAGACAAACACAGAAAGTCTTGAATAAGATGTCCTCTCTACAAACGTTCTGAGAAAGCAAAGAGCATTTAGTTTTTGGATGTGTTCAAAAAGATACAATAACAAACAAATTAGCACCTTACCCTAAAGCTGAGTAAAGGTCAAAGGTTCGGGTTAAAGTCCCAAACACTAATGGTGATGGGGCCAGTGAAAGTTTAACGTTTCAGCATGTCCACGTCATGGCATTCTGGCACGGGGCCAGCGAGAGTTTAAGGTTCACTATGTCCAGTCGTGGCATTCTGGCACGGGGCCAGTGAGAGTTTAAGGTTCACTACGTCCACGTCGTGGCATTCTGGCACGGGGCCAGCGAGAGTTTAAGGTTCACTACGTCCACGTCGTGGCATTCTGGCACGGGGCCAGTGAGAGTTTAAGGTTCACTACGTCCACGTCGTGGCATTCAGGCACGGGGCCAGCGAGAGTTTAAGGTTCACTACGTCCACGTCGTGGCATTCTGGCACGGGGCCAGCGAGAGTTTAAGGTTCACTACGTCCACGTCGTGGCATTCTGGCATGGGGCCAGCGAGAGTTTAAGGTTCACTACGTCCACGTCGTGGCATTCTGGCACGGGGCCAGCGAGAGTTTAAGGATCACTACGTCCACGTCGTGGCATTCAGGCACGGGGCCAGCGAGAGTTTAAGGTTCACTACGTCCACGGCGTGGCATTCAGGCACGGGGCCAGCGAGAGTTTAAGGTTCACTACGTCCACGGCGTGGCATTCTGGCACGGGGCCAGCGAGAGTTTATGGTTCACTACGTCCACGTCGTGGCATTCTGGCACGGGGCCAGCGAGAGTTTAAGGTTCACTACGTCCACGTCGTGGCATTCAGGCACGGGGCCAGCGAGAGTTTAAGGTTCACTACGTCCACGTCGTGGCATTCTGGCACGGGGCCAGCGAGAGTTTAAGGATCACTATGTCCACGTCGTGACATTCAGGCACGGGGCCAGCGAGAGTTTAAGGTTCACTACGTCCACGTCGTGGCATTCTGGCACGGGGCCAGCGAGAGTTTAAGGTTCACTATGTCCACGTCGTGGCATTCTGGCACGGGGCCAGCGAGAGTTTAAGGATCACTACGTCCACGTCGTGGCATTCTGGCACGGGGCCAGCGAGAGTTTAAGGATCACTACGTCCACGTCGTGGCATTCTGGCACGGGGCCAGCGAGAGTTTAAGGTTCACTACGTACATGTCGTGGCATTCTGGAAGGCAAAGCTCATCATTCTCCTTCCACTGTCTTAATCAGGTACCCATTTACTGCTGGGTGGACAGGCCTTTTTTTTTTTTTCAACTGTTGAAATCAGACCCCATGGGTGGTTCCAACTCATGACCCTCCTCCTCAGGCAAACACTCTGTTTGACCTTGGGCCCCTCTTCACATCATCATCACACAGAGAATCAAACTTCAGTCTCACATCTCTTTACTGTTTACCTGCACACACCACCCACCCTCCCCCTCCCTCTCCCTCAAATTTCATGCTTCAAAATTTTCTTGTCACTGACCCAATTTTAAAAACTAGATTTTTTTTTTTTTCATTTTTTGGTGGTGGTCATTCCACTGGTTTTGGAAATCCCTTCTGTCTTGTTAACCATCTTTCGCACGCATGCACACAAGCAACACACACATGCACGCACACACACACACGCGCGCACACACAGAGCAGTCCAGCTGGTGTTCACTTACAATATCCCCCAGACCCAGCATGTTGAAGTTGCCAGCGGACTGTGAGCTGCAAAGACAAGTGTACCATGACTACAGAGCCTGTGGATCACACATCAGAGACACATTCACCAACACCATGTCATACATGAACACACCCACCTTTCCCTCTAAAACTTCTACTTCCACTTCATCAAGCGCTCAAGTCTTCTGCCGATCAAAAGGACATTCACAGCTGTGATGAACTGATTCAGCACACCTTTGACTGACTCAAGTTGCCACTGGTTGCATGTACCCTAAGATACAATGACCTGGTTTCCACTGCCCTCAGTGGTGATATCAAAATGCATTAACCTTTAGCACACTACATTTTTTCGGGACTTCTTTTCTTTGTCCCTGCATTCTTTTTCAAGGAACAAAAAAACTGAGCACCTACCTGTATAAATTTGTTTTAACTTTGCTAGTATTGTATGGAGAGACTTGATTTTTTGTGTACTAATAAAGGGATAACTGAGGAAAATTTTCATGTAAACCAGCCGCTGTGGCGAAGTGGTTAGCGTCGCAGACTCCCGGCTGGGAGGTCGTGGGTTCGAATCCCATCAGAAGTCATGTGGGTTTTTCTGCCCCGACTGGCTCCTACCCAGAGTTGAGTTGCTGCGGACTCAGTTGGGAAGACTGGGACCACACAGTCGAGTTTCATCCACTTAATGGATGCGTTTCTGAGAGCGTTGCTCAAATTTCCTGACCAACACTGCGGGTGCCTGTATCTCTCGGGCCTGGTTGATGCCGGGATATATTATGAAAGGAAGCGTAGAGTACAGCCCTGTCATGCAGTCTCAGACCGAAATGGAAATCCGTAGCATCATCTTAATCATCCTCATTCTCATCGATCAGCATAAAATAAAAAAATGTCTCAGATTCTGTGGCCCTTCATGCCCTGCTCTTATGGTGACCTCAATTTCGATGTCCTCTCCACGTCTGTGGCCTTGGTTTGGTTCCGTCGGGGTCACCGGTATCGGCGAGTCCATGGGGGCTGTTGTTGGACAGACGTGGTGGCGCCCTCTGGAGGGAGAGCTCACTCACGCCGGCTCCGCGACTAAGCAATTATTGTCGTCAGTAGGGGGCTTAGTAGGTGGTGTCCTGCGTATGTTAGATCAGAACAGGCGCCACTGAACACCACCGAAGTGACTCGGCAGCAGTGCAGTGTCTCCTCCGGTGGGTTGCCTCTTGACGACTTGACATTGACTGCTCCCTGTGGATTGCCGGTGCTGGGGCTGCGGCGGGGCCGACCGGGCTGTGGCTGTGGACGGGGTGTCGGAATGGGCGGCGTGGGTGCACTGCCTCTGAGGTGGCGTAGAGGTTGGGACAGCAAAAAAAAAGAAGAAAAAAAAAAAAAAAATTTTCATGTAATGCATTTTGTTCCGCATGCATGTTTTGACATTGAAAAAAACAAAAAACATATTCGTCACTTCGTCGAAGCTGATGTCTTTACAATTGCTGATGTACGAGTGGCGTTCAACGTTTTCCCCTCTCTTCTCCTTCACTTGACTGGCATATCAATTTGTTTCGGTCATTAACAAAGTGATAATTTCATCTGGCATAATCAAATGAAACGGTTGTCCCTCAGAAATGCCATCAGGCATCTCCTTGGGACCAGAAGTTTTGGTGAAATCAGTGAGCCACGGATGTTGATACCTACTTGGAACATCGTTGTCACGTTCACCATCACTATCACTTGAAAGACTATCATTGTCTTCATCACCACTAGCCACCACTTCACCATCGATTTCAGCTCGTGTGAAGCCTTCAAACTCACTTTCTGAGTCAGAATCATAGAAAACTTTGTGTAGTAATCTTTCTAAATCAGTCTCCGCCATTTTGGTATTGCAAAAACCCCCCAAATTGATGTTTACCTTTAAAAAATTCCGTTGCATGTCAAATCGAAGGAAACGCAAATGGCAGACGGAAGAGCAAAGTGTAGCCTTGTTTTGAATCGGAAGTGACCGCATTTCCATTAATAGTAACGGAAATAGTGTTCACAAACCGCAAATTTTGAACACCCTTAGCTCGGCTACACAGTGCGCCTGCAGATGCAAGGGAAATAATCGGTTCGGCGACACAATGTGCCTACAGCGTGCTAAAGGTTAATTAAACAAGTGTGTGGCAATGTGTCAAATATGTTTTATGAAAAATTTCTTCATTTTCCTGCCCTCCATGTGTTCTCTGAAACAACTGTGTATCACAACTGGTCACAGAATCATCTAGTTTCTACTACCCTCAAATGCAATATCAAAATCAAATAAGCTGATGCCTTTTTCAATCAAAGGTTCTGAATATGAAAGAAATGCTACAGCAGTAAGCATTGTATTTGTTCGTCTGCGAACCGTTAATAATTCAACCACCTTCTCACCCAACAAAACCCATCAACCTTTCCTAGATGTCTGCTGTTCTACCCTGCACTATCCATCAAGCAAGAACGTCCATTTCATTCTCTTTTGGGTCATTTATTATCTGTATCTTTTGCATCTTTACATGTGTCTTTTTATCACAATGGCTGTTGCAAAATGACGACCATTTGAAAAAAGCTCTGCTGAAAAACTGTGTTTTTCAGCTGATATAAAGTGTGACTATGAATGACAGTGTCAGGTGACTGTGCATTCAACAAAACTGTGGATAATTTAGCACCTCTGGTGTAGCTAAATGGATAACAATGGCACATGAACTGTGCAGTTTTATCTACACGCACTTAACACTTCAGTGACAGTACATTAGGAAAAAGAAAAAAATGAGGAGTCAGTGTCAAGATTATGGATAAATTCAGATTTGCAAAATGGAGACGAGTGCCTACAATGGCTAGTGTTGTACATCAACATCACACAGACACATGCACAGCAAACTACAACCACTACTAGACAGATTTTCTTTCAAAATTTGGTGCAGTTTAGACATAAATTTGGGGTGGGAAAGCAAGAGGACTGATGAGGGAAAAGAAAGAATATTTTCTTTTTTAAAGTAAGAAAGTTTGAAAAGTTTGGTTTAGCTTGCTTTGTTCTCAAAGGAAAAAAAAAAGATACATTCGTTTTCACAAAAAGTTACTTTCAAAGGACGAGGGGGCTGAAGGATGTGAAGAAAGAAATATTTTCTTTTCAAAGTGAGAGAGTCTGAAAAGTTTTTTTTTGTTTAGGTTTGTGCTCATAGAAAAAAAAACTTTTGATTTTGCGAAATACTACTTGAAAGAATTTGAAAGAAAAGGGTTACTTTATCAGAAGTTTGAAAATGTACATCAAACACAAGCTCCTAGTTGCACAAAATAAAACAAAAAAAATCAAAAACAAAAATTCCATACGATTGAAGCCAGAAATTATTCTCTAACCTTCCACAAATGTTTCATTTTTCCACAGTCAAAGCACAGGGAGGGGGTTGGGGGGGGGGGGGGGGGGGGAGAGAGAGAACCTATATAAACGAAAAGCAAAAAAGAACCACCACTTGGAAACCAGCTCCTTACCTGGGGAAGACCAGCTTTGCTGGTAAGGACAACTTGGGGGCGTCCCTGACCAGCCCGGTGAGATGAAGTTTTTTGGCAAAGATGCCCACCTGTAGAACAAGGCATCATGCTGTTAATATCAACAAAGAAGTATGCTTTTATTTTGGAGCAGGCCCAAGAGCAAGACAGACAGACAAACAGACAGAAAGACAGAGACAGACAGACAGAGACAGACAAACAGACCGACAGAT
>CM065739.1:18899714-18920252 GCA_033310375.1 Conus canariensis
TGAGGCCCAGCACAGGGCTGAATGAGATACTGACACATAGGCAGCAACAAGAAAGCAAAGGCCACCGTAGCCATGACTGAAACACATACATTAATACACACAGGTATGATATCCATTTGTATCACACACACACACACACACACACACACACACACACACACACACACACACACATATACATGTACACGCATTCTCTCTCTCTCTCTCTCTCTTCTCTCTCTCTCTCTCTCTCTCTCTCTTTCACTCACTCACACATTCTATCGACTGTTTCTTTTTGTGTGTGTGTTTTTTTAAGACTGTAATTATCATCTTCAAAATCATGAAATGTACATGATATTTTTCCACATCTCTCAAACGTTTTCCTTTTAGTAGACTAAAAAAAATCCACGAAAGCAGCACATAGCTTTGACAATGAAATTTAATGCAGCCGAAGTTAACGTTTAAAATATCTTAAAATCATGAGAGTTACACACAGATTTTAAAATTGAAAGCTAAAACTGCAAGAGCACCAAACCACTCTTAATTTCAATTTTTTTTTTTTTTAATTTTAACCTGATAAACTATACAAAGCAGTGAATACAACTTTTAAAATGAACTGGTAAACAAACAGCTTTCCACATTAAAAAAAGAAACTGTCACAGCTGAGGTCAACTTTTACTGTAAAATAAAACATCACTTATAACAATGCAGCACTAAACCTTTAAAACAAAATGTCATTACAGCAAGAATGGATGGAACTTTTAAAATGAACGATTACAACCCACAGAACAGAGTACAAATCTCACATTGAAAAGTAAAACCACATGAACTGTGGACAATTTTTTTCTTTAATTAACAAATAAACCCATAAGAGCAATTATAACCTTTTGAAATTAAAATATTAAAAGATGAACATGAAACAAATTTCTTAATGAGCAAAAAATTTTTTTAAATTCTTAAAAAAAAGAACTTAAAACCAGTGGACATCATAAACATTTAAATAAAAAGGTATGAGATAATTCTGAAAATAAACCAAAAAAGATACAAAAATCTAAAATGAAAACCTAGAAATGCATCAAAGATGATGATTCAAAAATGATGTGATCTAGACCCATTTGACGGTAATATCAAAACTACAAGAGCAAAGGATTACCTACATAATTAAGTTTTAAAACCACAAAAACAGTAACTTTTTCAATTTTAAAAAAAAACTTACAAAGAGCTAGAGACAACTTTTTACGAAAAAAATTTTAAAAGACAGGAGCAGTGGATAACTTTGAAAATAAATACTTTTAAAACGCAAAAGAAGCAGAAAACTTAAAAAATACAAAATAAAAACAAAATTTTAAAAAAAGAGAGAGAGAGAGGGGGGTACAAAACAGCAGCTGACAAACTCCTAAACAAAAACTTTATTTTGCAAAAAACATCGACAACTTTTGAATCAGGAAACATTAAAGCTACCAGATATGAGGTAAATTTGAAACAAAACAAAACAAAACCAAAAACTTTATTCTGCACAAAAGCATGGACGACTTTTGAAACAGGAAACACGAGAAAAGGAAAACTTTTAAAACAAAATAAAAAAAACACCATGAAAGCGCAACTGACAACATCCTGTCTTCTTCTTCTGCATACGCAGGCTGATACTCCTGCGGACACTCTCTGTATAGACAGGCAAGTATTAAACCCATCTGCCCAACAAAGGGAGTGGAGTTTTGTGTGTATGACTGTTTTTTATCCTGCCACTAAGGCAGCCATACTCCAGCTTCAGGGAAGGTGCATGCTATGTGTAAAAAGGGGAAGGTGCATGCTATGTGTAAAAAGGGGAAAGTGCATGCTATGTGTAACGTGTCATCTATACAGGGTTCCCACAGATGTGACCAAACAAAATTCCATACTTTTTCCAGGGCTTTTCATAATTTTTCCAGACTCCAGAATGTGTGTGCGTGCACCTCTGTATGTGATTACCATGCTAAACACATCAGAAAAGAACTGATTTAATGACAGCAGGGCATTCAATACTTACCAAAAAATTGTGTGTGTGTGTGTGTGCGCACGCGCGTGAAAAAGTCAGAGACAGAGACAGATATATAGACAGTGTGTGAGAGAGAGAAAGAGAAAGAGAGAGACAGTGTGTGTCTATGTATGTGAGAGAGAGAGACAGTGTGTGTGTGTGAGTGTGTATGTGTGTACGCGCGCACGTGTGTGTGTGTAGGTGTGTGAGAGACAGACAGTGTGTGTGTGTTTGTGGGAGTGTGTGTGCGTGCGTGCGCGCGTGTGTGTGAGAGATATGGTCAGGTCAGGTCAGGTCAGGTCAGGTAATTAGGACACTAGGCCTCGTGACCTCTCAACTGTCCTTTCATTTTAATTTGGATGTTCAACATGGCTGAGTACTTAAAAGCCAATGTGCTCTCTATTCAATTCCCTATTTAAATTTTGACATTTTTGGATAAGAGAGAGAGAGAGAGAGAGAGAGAGAGAGAGAGAGAGAGAGAGAGAGAGAGAGAGAGAGTGCGTTAGAGACAGTGTGTGTGTGTGTATGTATGTGTCTAAAAATAGGCCAGTGTATCGCCCTTGGGCCCTTTGATTTTCTCTACCCCCACCCCCACCCCATTCAATGCATGATTGCATCCTATACTGAAGTAAAAAAAAAAATCACCAATCACAATCCTTGGGCCGAAAATAATCAGTCACGGTCACTGTTGGAGTCCGAGTCGTTTTATCTAAAAGCTGCATCATTTCTTGATGTTTCTTGCCTGCTGCGTGGCTTTTCAGAGCAGCTCGCCCATGTTCCCGATGTCGAAGTCTTTCTCGCACAGCAGGCACCGTGCTTTTGTCTTGCATCCATCAGCAGCAGGAGCAATCCATTTGCGATAATTTGTATTGTCTAGCCAAGCTAGGCTAAACACAATCTTCCCATGTTTTCTTTAATATTCAACGCTATTTTCCCTCGCAAGCGCTGTTGATTCGAAAGGAAGTTAAGCAATGGTACCAACTGCGCATGCGCAACGCTTTTCACAGTAAAGGGGAGCTACTCTGCAGAAAAAAAGTCGTCTGCTAAACTCCGGCCAAAGGAAATCTGAAAACCGCGATCATTGTGCGTGATTTAATTTCTGTTTTTATTCCTATTTCAATGTTTTTGTAAAGAAACTTAAAGCAAAATTCGACATCATGAAAAAGTTTGCACAGCTTTTACAAAATTCCAGGACTTTTCCAGACCCATGGCCACAAATTACAAAATTCCAAGACTTTTCCAGCCCTGGAAATGATTTTTTCATTTTTCCATACTTTTTCCAGACTTCCAGGACTGTACAAACCCTGTCCATACCAAAGGCCAAACTGGTCTCCTCTTCCAAAAGTTGGTGATGGGATTTTATGTGTGCAAGATGTTATGCATGCGTTCACACACGGAACCTCGGTTTATAGTCTCATTCGGACTGTATGGGAAATGGAGTCAGAACCAATGTTAACTCCGAGGGAAAAAATCCCCCTGTACCGAAACGGCTTGGCGGAGATTCAAACCCGCAACCCTAGGATTACGAGTCTGGCGGTCTACCACCGAGCTATTCCAGCCCCCAACATCCCTGTAAATACATAACAACCACAATCCCTTTACAAATCTGGCAGATCTAACTTGGGAACCAAGTCAGTTAGAAAGCGAGGTGACTGATGGCTGAAAATAGAGCTAAGTTTGAAAAGAAGCCTTACTGGTTCCACCAGACAATCCAGACAAACAGATTACAGGACAAAACACGATGTATTTCCACCTCTCAGGTACAATACACAACATTCAGGACGATGAAAACGAAGTGCGAGCAATCACTAATCTTCTCATATTCCCTGCAAAACGGGTGGTGAAAGAAAACAAGGCCGTTGGGAAGGGGACCATGGGAGTTAAAATAATAGTGATGACAATGATTATAGTAATGATAACAATAGTAATAACAGCGATGACAGTGATGATGATGATGAAAATATCTAAACAATACGGGGAGGAATACTACCACTTTTGGAGATAACATGATGGTAACAGTTGTGGGGGCTTGGGTATATCTGGGAACCAAGGAGGGCAGAGTGGCACTCACTTGCGGTGAAAATGGCAAAAATCAGCTGCAAGGAATCAAAGAAGAGGAACATGAGGAGGAGGGAGGCCGACGCCCCAACAGGTAGCAGCATGGCCTGGCACGTGTCGATGGTCTGCATGTCTGGCAAGGAGGAACAAAACAAACCAGTTACTGCCGTGGTGATTAGGCTTGGGTAACACACAGGAAAGTTTACAATATGCGCACACGCCCACCAACTCACACACATGTATGCACACATGTGTACACACACACACACACACGTACGCACACATACACATATGTGAGCGCACACACACACACACACACACACACACACACACACACACACACGCATACACACACACATATACGCACGCACACACACACAAATGCGCAGGTGCGCGCGCACACACACACACACACACACACACACACACACACACACACACACACACATACCATTCCCAGATCCCTCCTCTTGCACGAAAAAATAAGCACACCTCATCATGTCTTTTTCTCTCTCTTATTACTTAACACAAAACTTTCCCAGAGCCCTGTTTTTGTAGAAAATATATACAGAAACCCATGTATACACAATGTCCTTCTCTTTCTGTCCCTCTCTCCCAATCTCATATGCATGCATAACCACATGTGCACACACACACACACACACACACACACACACACACACACACACACACACACACACACACACGCACTCTCTCTCTCCCTCTCTCTCTTTCTCAACCAAATCTCTCTCGTACGCACACATTCAAACATGCATGCACACACGCATGCACGTGCGCACTCACAGACACACAGACACACACACACACACCACAATCTTCCTCTCCCTGCACACAATCCTGACTCATACTCTACCTTCTCCTACCCTCCCCTCCCCTCCCCTCCCCACCTTTACATACCATCTATCGCATACACATTTACAGAACACTTCCGCCATTTAAATATTTACATTCACAATGAAGGCACTTGCCAGAACTCACCAGTCTCATTTTCTGAGGACTTCTCTTTGTTCTCCTTCTCCTTCTCTTTGTTTTCTCTTTCAATGTTCAATGACCTAAACAAACCACAGTCAAAAAGATTCAGCCATGCTCCAGTGCTAAACAGCCCTTCTTCTCTCTCTCTCTCTCTCTCTCTCTCTCTCTCTCTCTCTCTCACGTGTGAGTGTAAGAATGCTTGTGTGTGTGTCTGTGAGTGTGCCTCTATGTCTGTGTGTGTGTGTGTGTGTGTGTGTGTGTGTGTGTGTGTGCGCATGTGTTTTTGTGTGTGTGTGTGTGTGTGTGTGTGTGTGTGTGTGTGTGTGTGCGCATGCTTCTCTGTGTGTGTGTGTGTGTGTGTGTGTGTGTGTGTGTGTGTGTGTGTGTGTGTGTGCGCGCGTCTGTGTGTGTGTGTGTGTGTCCGTGTCTGTGTGTGTGTGTGTGTCCGTGTCTGTGTGTGTGTGTGTGTGTGTGTGAGTGTGTGTGTGCGTGTGTCCGTGTGTGTATCATAATGTACATTTTTCATCTAGATCTGTTACTGCATCCGCACATGTAACTGATCCGTGTCAATTCTGCCTGCATGCTTTGTACCTGTCAGCAGGTTTGCCTGTGAACTGAGCACACATTCCACACCTGTTCAAGCGCATCAAACGCATGCACACCGTGTGACACAAAAGGAAAACAGTGATTAAAACTGAAACTCTACCTGAAACTGCCATAGACAATAAGCAATATGGAGATCACAAACGTAGATATTCGAGAGGAATCCACAATTGTGAAGGCTCTGAAACAAAAACAAAAACAAACCTAAGTTAAATGCAGTGGCAGAGTGGGAAAAGGAAATGGGGTGGGATGGGGGGGGGGGGGTGCAGAAATGCTGAAATGGCAAGGGGGGGAGAGGTGGGGGTGGGGGCAGGTAAGTGAGGAGGAGGAGGAAAGGGAGGGAGAGAGTACAGGAGGTGTGGGGGTTCACAGTCATCTGAACAATGAAAACAATATTCATACAAAGTATATCATTAAAATTAAAGCCACCTACACCGACACGTGAATGCGCACATACACCACATGTGCGATGTACAGACAAACATCTTATCCCCTGCATTTGAAAACAATTTCTAATTCATTGATCTAGACATATAATCAGGCCTCTTCAACAGTATTTATAAATGTTAGTGTCCTAAAAAAGATACTGAATTTCAATTTGAAATTTTGATTTCTATTTTCATTGTACTTTGATTTTTCATCTCAGCCAACCATGCAGCCCATTTCAAGGCTGTAAACCAAATAGAAAGAACAAATAAGATAATGCAGTGAACACAGTATAGTTAGGCAGATAGACAAACCAATAGACAAGTAGATAGACAAGACGAACATATAGATAGATACTATTAAGATATACAGATACAGATGTGTGTGCTGTAAACAAAGGTAAAAAAAAAAAAAAAAAAAAAATTATACAGTGAACACAATAGATATATAGACAGACAGACAGATAGATAGATAGATAGGTAGAAAGAGGTATACTATACTGTACAGATATATAGATATAGGTGTGTGTGTGTGTGTGTGTGTGTGTGTGTGTGTGTGTGTGTGTGTGTGTGTGTGTGTGTGTGTGATGGTTAATTAAGGAATCTCCTAAATTCAGCTGTCAGTCAGGCAAGTTATAATACACCATCCGTTGACCAGAAGTTGTACGTTAATGATTAAATCAATGACCGCGAAAAGTCCCTTTAGAAATGAACGGAAAAAAAAACAAACAGACCTGTTTTTCATCATTTTCCATCGATGATTTTTTTGTTGTTGTTTTTTGTTGTTGTTGTTCTTTTGAACTGAAAATAAACCTTGGTGAATTTTTCATTTTGTTACTGTCAAACATAAGGGTAGAGGCTTGGAAGTGCAGGTTACTAGTAAGCGTGTGTATGTGCGCGTGTGCCTGTGTGTGTGTGTGTGTGTGTGTGTGTGTGTGTGTGTGTGTGTGTGTGTGTGTGTGTGTGTTGTCTGTCTGTCTGTCTGTCTGTGTCTGTGTGTCTGTGACTGTGTGTGTAGTATGTGGTGCATGCAGGTGTGCCCATTTGTGAGAAAAGGGGCCACTGTCCCTCTGACTGTGTGTGTGTGTGTGTGTGTGTGTGTGTGTGTGTGTGTGTGTGTGTGTGTGTGTGTGTGTGTGTGTGCGCGTGAGGGGGGGGGGGGGGAGGGGGGTGTCCAAGCCTCCTTGGGGAAAGGTAATACAGAGTTGGACGGAAGAAGGCTGTTAATAACAATGCAAATGTTTAAACATTGTGTGTGTGTGTGTGTGTGTGTGTGTGTGTGTGTGTGTGTGTGTGTGTGTGTGTAGCTTGTTTACAAAGATGTCTGGCAATCCTTTACACAATCTTGTTCTTTTCAAAAAGTTTTTTTTAGCATGACCTTTTCTTTCTTAAAGCTCTATATATATGAGGTTTACCCTCAACCACACATGATCCACACAACTCACTGTCTGTTGTAAACACCTGTGCATGACCTTAAAACTCAACCTTTGAATGACCAAGTAAGTTCTGTTGTTAAGCATAGATAGACAGATAGTCAGACAGACAGCTAGACAGATACAGATATTTCAATACAGACAGATAGATAGATAGATAGATAGACAGATAGATATATAAACCGAGCACCTACATCAGTTCTCAGTCACAAATACATGAATTAAAGCTTCTACTTCAGGGTTTTCCGGGGGGGGGGGGGGGGGGGGGGGGGGGGGAGGGGGGGGGGGAGGGGGGGGGGTTGGTGTGTTTCTTTACATGTCATATTTTAATTCAATCTGCAAGAAAAATCAGTAGCAAAAAAAAAAAAAAAAAATCCACACACAAAACAAAAAACAAAACAAAAAAAAAGACCAGTGAACGAGTACAGACTCCTGGTCTCAAACAATCCACTCTTCACTGAGGTAACATTTGCTTGCTTTCACCTGTAGACATGTTGTAGCATGATTAAACTACAAGGCAAATTTCAACATTCAACACCATTTCACTTTCAGATTTAAGAGAATGTCTGAAGGAAACATATCACTGCACAAATATTCTGACCACAAAAAAAAAAATAATGATACCTATAAAAATGTGAACTCATGCACTCAAACAGATGTGACAACTAAATACATGTTACATGTAAGCATACACTTTTTCCTTTTTCACTAATTCACTTTCAAGCAGTGATCATGCCACATACAGATTTTGCCAGCCCGTTCTGCTCATGAGCTTTGGCAAGTATTGAAAATCGTTGCCAGCAAACAGTTTTCCAGCCAGCGGCCTTCCAACCCTTCTTTCCTAATCCCCCTTCCAAACAGAAAGAAACAGAAATAACGTTGTTTCTCTGCCATGCTGAAGCAAACCTGCTTGCAAAGCTGCTGGTTCACTGAAGCTAAAGCACTGCAGTCTGCATGATCAATCCACGTGTCTCAGACACTATGGCAATTACATGCAATGGGCAAAAAGCCAGCACAAGACTGCAACACCGTATGAAGTAAAGAGAAAACTGTTCTTGTACATGGTGGCGAATGAACAGAAGGCCTTATACAACATCAGTAGCAATGCTGCCTGCACATGTGTACATGAGATTGAGAGACAAAGAGAGAGAGAGGAAAGATGGGGGGGGGGGGGGGGGGGGGGAGGAGGAGGGACAAACTCATCATGGAGGGTTTGGCAATAACACTGCTGGTACAAATGGTAGTTTGTCTCATTCAAGGGTATGAGTAAAAAGGCTTACTTCTGCCAAGATTTGAGAGAGATATATATAATATTGCTTATACTAGCCCAGTCAACCACAAAGGGTCATATTAGGGCTGTCACCTCGTTGAAGTCAACTCAAGTTAATTTCAAAAGAAAAAAAAGGGAACATCCACAAATCTCATTAAAAGACACCTTCTAAAAATACACTGGAGCTCACATCTATTAAATTTTTCTTCCGTAAAATCTCTGATCAGATGAAAAATTATCTCTTTCAGAAATTTAAAAAAAAATCACCTCAGGTAGGGCATCTCTGAACAAGGTTTTCATGGAGTCTGCTGCCAGGATAAGGGAGACAAGAGACAAAGCACAGACAGACCAGTCAAACCTGGCCAACCAAAAGCTTACACAAAACATTCACTGATTCAGGAAAATGCATTGCATGTGAACTACCCATCCATTCATACTCTTGAGTTGCCAATGATGATGTTGAGATGCAGGTGGAGCATTTCTTCTTTTTTTTAGTGGATGTCATTGTTGAGCGCTTTAATTTTGTAAACAAGCAAGCTATTCTCTATAAACAAGAAAACGCATGATTTTTAAAGAGTTTCACATTCCTACTCACCAAAACATATCACATCCCTCAATCTGTACCAGCACTCAAGTGAAATTTCAATCACTAATCTGACCCAGAAGCTATTCAGTGTTACACTGGTTAAAGCACACTTTACTGGCTGTGTAGTGTGAACATTCATTCTGCTTACAGTTGAGTATACATTTGTATTTGTCTGTTTTTCTCTGATATTCATAAGAGTACCCACAATGTGATGATGTTAAAGACAGTTCAATCTGTTGTACCAGCATGCTTTACCTCACAACATAATTCATCCAATCTAGGAATATAACCATACTTGTAACCAGCTGCAAATTAATTAAGAGACAAATCACATTATCATACAATTTTGTACTCACGAAACAGTAGCCGTCTCAGTTAACTGTTCTTCACCCATGATTGGACACGGTAGCTCTAGAAAATGGGGGGGAAAAACACACACATATCAATCACAGGGCAAATTTTTGACATTTCTCATTAAAACAAAAACAAAAAAAAAGATACAAAAGGAATATAAATCAATCAATACACACACACACACACACACACACACTATAAAAAAAATATATATTTATATATATATATACAGAGAAAGAGACAGAGATGGAGACAGACAGAGGGAGACAAAGACCGAAGAGAGCCAGAGAGAAAGGCAGACAGCAAATAAAGGACTCTCTCTCTCTCTCTCTCTCTCTCTCTCTCTCTCTCTCTCTCTCACACACACACACACACACACACACACACACACACACACACACACATACACACACACAAACACACACACACACACAAACACACACACACACACACACACACACACACACACACAGAGAAAACCATCAATATGATAATGGTGCCTGGTGGACATCATATAAAAGAAGAAAACCTCTGCCATGTTCTGATGTATTCTCACCACACCATGAAAAAAAAAAACAGAAAAAAAATTGTCATGAGAAAGGAAACAACAAATACTTTTTTTTTTTTTTTTTTGGCACTGTTTGCTCACCACTACCCTCCCCCTTTCCCCAGCATACCACTAACATCATGTTTCGCTGTTCTCATCAAATTTAATACAAAATAAATTATGTCAAAGCCACAGATATACAACGCATATATATTGGATTTAAAGTAGGTAGCAGCAGCTAAAATTTTTAAAGGGAGAAATAACTTCTTTTTTTTATTATTCTTATACACCTTAAAAAACTAATCTTTTTTTTATTATTCTTATACACCTTAAAAAACTAACATTTCACACAAAAAAAGTAAGTGAATATCTTCACTTGGTCCGGAGTTATGGCCGTTTAAAGATAGGGGGTGGCAAAAATGATCCCAAAAGTGAAATATGGCCCATTTTTAGCCACTCCAAAATCATAATTTGCTTTCACTGCCAAATCCAGTCTTAATAGGACAGCATTTCCAATACCTGGAAAAGCTATGTTCCAAATTTCAAGCAAAATTTCCTTTATTTAAAAAAGTACGTTCGAGTTAAAGTTGGAAAAAATCACAATTTGAAGAGCTCTTCCATCAGGGATAGCTGCATACTGCGATTATGAAATTATACAATTCCCTAATTTACAGTTTAAAAAATTAGCTTGTGGGAGGGTCGGATCATTTAAAGACAAAACAGGGAAAGTTGTGAAATGTGATTTAACCTGCACATTGTTTTGGAAATAAAATAATTAGTTGTACTAAAAAAATAATGTCACGTGGACCAGAAGAATCAGGGGTTACATTAGCACCTGTAAGGTGTACAACTTTAGAATTAAAAGACCTTGCAGACACTGAGGACTGTGAACAGAACAGTGAGATAGGCGCTTTGTATAGTTTTGAATGCAGTAAAGATGGTTATTAATATTATAAACGCAAAGAGGTTAGCGACAACAAAAAGTTTCCTAAACTAGAACAACTGCACAATGTAGAAACAAATAATGCAGGTCATTATGAATATGAAATAGTTTGAAAAACTGACAACCCATGGCACTTAGAACCACATTTAGAATGGGACATAAGATTTGAATTCTTAAGCCCATTTACATTTTTTGACCATCAAAAAAATTTCAGAAAAGCATTGAACTCAGGTCCTTTACATTTAGTCTTACGCCAGAGGACAATAGTCAGAGAGAGATCGAAATAAAGCTGTTTGGGAACAAACAGTACATCCTCCACAGAAGGGAATCAGTTTTGAAGGATGCTATAACAAAATTACAGTTCATTCCATGCATGAAATTAGGAGACACGTTCACAATAATATTTAAAATTTCTGTCTTAAAAGATGTCCACGGAGAGAAATGGAGATTTGGGCGTCAGTGACATCCTTATGAAAGGAATTCTTATTAGCTGGGAAAACTTAGACTCCTTACAACAGTGAGGAGATTAAGACCATTACGACCAGCGACAAAATCAATATTTATTATTAGTCTAAATTCATAAAAAGCAATCTCACAGAACTGAATTGGATTAATCTTACACATTTAGATCTTATAGGACTTAACTATACTGAACAAGTTTTGACAGAGAGTATGATTTTGATAAAAATAATAACTGGATTAGATTAAATTCTGTTATAAAACTATGGAACAGTTAAACTTTATGACAAAAAAGCCTTATTGTTCATTGATTTGTGGACAGACCGGTTGTGGAAAAATAATGTTTGTCCTCGACCTATCACAAACAGTTTATCGTTATAAATTTGATCATATACTGATATAGTAATTTTCTGCCCAACCTTAAAATGAAATCAATCATATCATGATCGAAGGTTCATATGGGCAGATGACGACATCTATTTGATTGATCCTAGCAATAAACTGAGTGAGTGCTTAGAATACTTTTATAAACTGTTTGAGGGAACGCAGACATTATTTATTATTGATGACTGTTCAGCAGAAAGAGACATAGTTAAAAAAAGAAAAACTTTGTCAAAACTGGCTTTCACTAGTTTCAGTGGAAGACATGCTGAGATAAGTGTGTGGATTTTATGTCAGAAATATAACTCAGCTTTAAAAGACTTTAGAGAACAATTAAAGACTGTAGTTTTATTTCACATGAAAGACAGAGACGAATGTATGCGTGAAAATGATGTTATTGAAAACGATCAGGAAAAACACAGGATTAAGCAAAACCTAAAATCTCGAAAGTTTTATAAACTAGTATTAAAAACAGATAATCCTACCCAGTATGTATGTTTGTAAAAGGAGGTTTAAAAACTGGTTTAAAACTAGTTGAGAGGGGGTTTAAGAACTGGTTTAAACTAGTTGTGAGTTAGAACCTGCATAATTTTATAGTTCTCTGAAGCAGAACTGAAGCTAATGACAGAAGAAAAAGGCGCCAATATGATTTAATCCATAATATTATTCAAACGCTATGAACTTACACTAGTTACAGAAAAAACTAAATTAAAATAAGGGAAAATGTAAACAGTCCCTCTACATGTTTCAGATAAAGTCCCCTAGAGAACTATAAAATAGGCATTCTGGCTCACCCACCTCCGCCAGCTCCAACCGGCTAAAGCCAGTTTCGCTGTTGCTCCGCCGGCTTACCCAGAATGCCTATTTTATAGTTCTCTAATAGTAAACACTTTACAAACATACATAATGTGTAGGATTATCTGTTTTTAACACTTATTTAGAAAACTTTTGAGACTTAAGTTTTTTCTTGATCAATAACATCATTTTCCCGCATACATTCATCAAATGTGAAATAAATTTCTGCAAAACTCTTCACATCTGGCCGCATTACTGATCACCTCTGGATCTCACTTGAGACCCTATGGCGCCCTAGGGCCCCAAGCCAGACCCAGAGGGTCACATATAACACGGCCAGATGTGAAGGGTTTTGGGAATATGCCTCCAACAGTAGTATACTTTTATACTTGTTTGCCTGCTTTCTATTTGTCTAATTTGGGCAATCCCCTCACCCCCATTTTAGTGGTCCTTCCCACAGTAGTATACTTTTATACTTGTTTGCCTGCTTTCTATTTGTCTAATTTGGGCAATCCCCTCACCCCCATTTTAGTGGTCCTTCCCATAGCCGCACCAGGGCGACCATTTTAGGTTTACGGGCGTTTATAGCCGCGCCAGTGACCATATTCTGGGTTTACGGGCGTTTATAGCCGCGCCAGTGACCCAATACGAAAGTAGGAAGGATCACTTGAGGGCAGGGAAGAGGGCAAATTAGACTTTTCAATGCCATGACAACCAAGTATTTAAAACTACTGCAGGCATATCCCCAATGTTGTTAACTTCAAGATTTATATATATACTGTACACAAACAAACGCTTTACAATTACATGGTGTCTACTTGTAAAGTTGTTTTTATTTGCCTAGAGTAAAGTTGTTTTTAAAGTTGTTAAAACAACACCAAAAGCTAAATAACAAAGTGCATCTTACCTTACTTTTTAGTCACTACTTTTTAATAAATATTTGTTTTAAATGCTTTTAGATTTAAATATAAAAATGCTGCTTTTAATACATAAAATTGGGAAAAGATTATTTTGAGGTGGGGAATTTAGCCGCCTAAATTTATACAATGACGTCTAACGCCTGTACTAAATGACGCCGGTGGGGAATTTAGCCGGCTAAATTTATACAATGCCGCCGTGGGCGGCCCGGCGCCCTTATGTGTAACTTGACACGAACCCGGAAACAGTGCGGCGCTTCGACTCGGCTATTGTGCAGTTGAGTAAGCCGTGGCCAGACATGTCTGACCTAGATATTACATAAAGGCAGAAGGGAGTTGTCTCCCCGGAAAAGAATGTAACAATTAATTGTGAAAAAAAATCGTCATTAAGTCGTTCTAGGTTCTTATTCAAGTCGGCATCACGTTCTTATTTAAGTTCTTAACAAGTTTTTATTCAAGTTCTTAACAAGTCAACATCAAGTTCTTAACAAGTTCTTATTCAAGTACTTATTCAAGTTCTTAACAAGTCGTCATCAAGTCGTCATTAAGTTCTTATCAAGTCGTCATTAAGTTCTTATCAAGTCGTCATTAAGTTCTTATTTAAGTTTTATCAAGTCGTCATCAAGTCGTTATTAAGTTCTTATTCAAGTCACTTATAATTATTTATTAAGTTCTTGAAATATTATTCCATCTGAAATGGATCAAAATGATCTTTTGTTGTTGGCGGTTCTGGCATGCTTTTTTGTTTGGCTTCTGTATTTAGTGGTTGAGATTTTTTTGACTGCTTTGGTTTTTGCTGGCGTTGTTTATATGTTTTATAAACGTAATAACCACCCCCACCAACAGCAATGACGCCAAAAATGCTAACTCTTTTAATCCAAATAATCCATGTCGACTTTGGTGTTGTAGGTCTTGAATCAACTTGTGTATTTACAGCTGGCATTGAAACAACTGTTGGCGTTGGCGGTGTTATGTTTTCATTATGAGTTATATTCTGTGATTGCAACATTAATTTTTTTTGTTTGTTCCACTCTGCTAATTTTTTTCCTGCTGCAACACGCCCAGGATGAGGAGGCTTTTTACTGGTCACTTTCTCCATCAATGTTTTCTGCTGATTTTCTGGCTCGGTCATTTTGAAGGGAAACAAAATCTATATGATTAAAAGTAATTAATCCCATGATTAATGGCGACAATAATGTTCCAAATCTGTAATATAGATCACATCCTAGAGACTCTAATGACTTTGTTAAAACTGGATCCTGCGTTAAATCATACATAAAATCTTGTTCAGAATCAATGGGAGCAAATCTACTAACTAGTTTAGTGTACAAACTAAGAACCGTTTGCCCAACACTTTTTACCATTCTTGACCCCAGTTGCGCTTCATACCTGTTGTGATACTTTACAATGTCTTGCGTTGACATCTGTTGAATCTGTTCTATGCTGAATTCATTTCCGAGGTACTGTTTTGTTTTTCCACACGCCGCCAAAGAATACAGCCTTTCCTTTTGACGCATAATAGCTTGGTCATCAACTTGATCATTTGTAAGTTCAGGAAGTAAATCATCGCAGTTCATGTTTTATTAATGAATAAATATTATTTTATTTTTTAAAAATGAGCACCGAAAAAACTATTACTAACCTTGTATACCATTCTGCTGTTATTGGAGGCCTAAGTGTTGGATACACGATGCTTGGTAAAAACTTGTTAAAATAAAACCAGCAGATCTTGGCAAACTAGACTTTGAAGACTCAGCAAAGCTGATTGCTGTTATTACAGCTTCATTTGCTACGAAAGATTTTCTAGTTAAGCAAGGAATAATTCCAGACAGTATCAATATGTAAAATTAAAAAAATACATTTATAAAAATGGCTTCACTCGTAATGATGATTGGTGGCGCAGTGGTTAATGCGCTTGCTTTTAGCGGAAGTAATTACGCATTTAGTAAACTACAAAATAACAATGAGAGAAAAAGACATAACAGAGCTATGGAGCAACTAGCTGCTGCACAAGACACCTATGAAAAGCAAAGAATGGAGCAGTTAGATTTTATTAACGACAGACTTAAACAACAGGGACATGCAGCTTACACATTTAAAGATGTTGATCAAGCAATAAAAGAATATTATCTTGTAACAGGCAAGCCAATCGAGACATTGCCTCCACCAAAATTCAGCGATTTTTATCAACCATCAGAAAAACAAAAGATGCAAGAAATATTGTTTATTGCCTTTGGCATGACCGTTGTGTATTTTGTTGCACATAATATTGGCTGAATAAAAATGAACAAGATCTATTATTCGCCAAAAGGATATTGGAAGGGAATAACAGCAATTAAAAAGCTAAGCCAAGCAGCTGGAGTCAGTGAACAAACAGCAAAAGAATGGTTATCTAAACAAGCGATTTGGCAAATTTATCTACCAGCGCCTAAACGAATACAAAGACCACACTTTGTGAATATAACTCCAAACGACACCCATCAAATGGATCTTCTATATTTACCCCATGATACGATTAGACGAAAAAGATTTAAGTACGCACTTACAGTCATTGACATAGCTTCAAGATACAAAGATGCAGAACCATTAACACAAAAGAGTGCTTCTGCTGTTGCTGTTGCCATACAGCTGATATACCAACGAGGACCCTTAACTTATCCTCGCATGATTCAAGTCGATGACGGAAAAGAATTTAAAGGTCAAGTGAATCAATTATTGTTAAAACATAGAGTTACCATTAAAAGAGGCATTCCGGGTGTTCACAGATCACAGGGTTTGGTTGAAAACTTTAACAAACAGTTATCTGAAAGACTTTTCTCCTACCAGTATCACAGAGAGCTGATTGACAATTCTCGCAACACAGAATGGGTTAGAAGACTGCCCTCAGTTTTGCGCGCAATGAATAATGAAGAATTTAAAGGTTTAAAACCAGTACAAGCAATCAGAAAACAAACAATAAATGTTGTTGAAGGAGAGTCTTCATCAAGCAAACTATTACCATTTGGTTTGAAAGTAAGGTACCTTTATTCGCCGGGAGAAGCAGAAGGGGACACTCGCATCAGGGCAACAGATCCAGTTTGGAGTGTTGATCCATATGAGATAAAAAAAATTGTGAAAATGAATCCACCCGTGTATTATTTACGAGAAACTGACACAACAAAACGGCCGGCCCCTCAAAGATCTTTTGTGAAGGAAGAACTGCAGATAATCCCTCCAGACACAGTTCCAGTCGCTTAATTATTTTTTAATTTAAATTAAAATGGCGGCAAGAATGGAAAAGGAAGAATCCTTACGTAAAATGGCACTGGAAGCAAGAATGGTGAAGGAAGAGTCCTTAGAAATAATGCGAGAAATATTTGATTATAATCTTGCTATTAGACTAATATTTAAGAAGATTGATTATGCCATGCTAGACAAAACCTCAAATTTTGATTGGGAGCAAGAATATATTAAAAAAAATTCGAGCGCATTTAGCAGTAATGAAAAATAATTTGGTTGAATTGGGTGATGATATAGTTAAGCTTAACGAACTGTTTTAATCTACGCAAATACATTTGGGTTTAAAATGGAAGCTCAAAGGGAAATGGCAGAAATGACAAAGGAAAAGTCTTTAAAATTAATGCAAGATTTATTTGAGTATCAGTATATCATTAAAGAAGTATTTGAGAAGATTGACAATCCTTGGCTAGAACAATCGCCAGACAATCGCTTTAAACCCCAAAGCTTTTATTTTGATTTATGGGTATGGGAACATGAATATTGCGAAATGACAAAAAAAATTAAAGCACATCTAGCATTAATAAATAATATTAATTTTGCTAAATTAGATGATGATATAACTGAACGTGCGATTGCTGAAAAATATAAGCCCATATGATTATACTATTCTCCAATGCCCGATTGCATATGAAAACTCTGGATTAACAAACACACGTTTTGTGTTTGTTCTATCTAATGACTTCTTTGTTACAACAGTTGTGTTGATCTCATGTAGATTAGATCGTAGTTTTACGTTGTCATGATGAAAAGTCTTATTGTCAAACAATGCTTTTTTATAGTTGTCATGGGATATGCTTGACTGCACAACACTGCGAGATATTCCCTTTGCTTTTTTAACAACTTTTTTTTGGCTTGAAAGACTGTACATTTTCGACCTCAAACCAACAAACTCCTTGATCACACCACCAGATAATTCATCCTTCATCTTACCTAAAACCTTCTTGTTAATATCTGAATGCAAAGGCGAATCTTTAGGGTAATCAGATGTGTCGTACCATCCCGCATGCCCTTTAGCTACTTCTAATTCCATGTCTTTATAGATATCTTCAGTAGGGATGTCGATTACAAAGGAATCTGTATCTGTGTAAAGTACTTTGGACTCAGGATACAAGGGCTTAAAGTAGTCGTAAAGAAATTCTAACATCAAAAGCTTCGACAGCTCTAAAACAGTAAACCCAATAAAAACGGGCTTATCCAATTTGACTTTCTTTTTTTTCATCATTATGCCAAAAAGCTGATCATGAAATCGTCTGAAGTCCTGATAATTAGGTTTTGAAGTCAACTTAATTGCAACGTTTTCTCTGGTGACCAATCTAACATCTTTACGCTTGTGCGGATTTTCCATAGTCTTTCCAAAACAGCTGTTGTTCATCAACTTGAAAAAGTCTTTTTCTGAAGCATCTGCGGATTTAGTTCTGAGATCAGTGTTCTTCATGATGTATGGTTTCATGAACTGTTCTTGATCAAATGCAATTATACGATGAACTGCTGTTAACTTTAAACCATGTCTTAAATAAAATTGGAGAAGTCTGTAATGACAGACATAATTTTTTTTGTCACGAAGATTAGGCACAAGTTTAGGTGGTTCTGTCATTGACACTTTTAGACTTTCTGCCGCTAATGGATAGTCATTATGGTAATCATGAAGTTCATGAGGATATTCTAAATCAACTTCTAGAATGAGACCTCTTTTACGATCAGCTTCTAGAGTAGGTAGCCATTTTAAAAACTTTTGAATGTCTTTGAGTCCTGTGTACATTTTAAAGTTGCGTAATGGAAGTGATTGCGCCATTGCCCATCCATACAGATTGTTTGCATCTAAATACATGAGATAGTTAGACCTTTTACTTGGATCATAGTTGTCCAAGTATTTGTTGTTTGCTTTACAGTAATGGTGCGACGCCATACTGATTCCCCCACGCAATCCGTTTTCAATCATCTGAAGCATTGGCAGGTCAGACAATAAATCAATTTGTACTCCAGTAAATTTTAAGAAAGCGTCCCAACTCATCCCAGGCGCAGAAATATAATGCGCAGGATCCAGGCTGTAATGTTTCTGCAGGTCTTTCTGTAATTTTCAAAGACGTCCGCCAACAAACAGGTATCCGCCATTAAATAGGAATCATGATAGTCTCCCATTGTTTTACACTCTAACTTCTGCCACGCATCTTGAGCATGCTGGTAATCAGAATCACTGATGTCCTTTCCTCTGAGACTAGAAAAGAACGCGCCTTTAGGCGGAAGTGTATCTTCGTCAAACCTTTCCCAACTGTTCATGTACTCATAAGGGTAAACGCCCTTTCTAACAAGAGTTGGGTCAAAATATTCTTCTGTTATTGGGCAGGACTTTAAGGACATAGCCAGTGACTCTAATGAACCCATCATGTGTTGCATAGAGTCGTAGAAAGACATGTTATTTAAAGTGAAACACATGTACTTTTCTGATGACTGTGCAATGCATGACACCCTGAAGTCGCTGGTTACTGCTTGCATTATAAGGTGAGAGTCGTAACCTCGCAAGTTGTGAAAGAATATAGGCAGCTTCCATGTCTTTGGTTCAAACTTTAGTTGAAGATTGCATTTACTGTGTGCTGCTCCTCTAAACTTTCCACTGATGTGATCATGGTCTCTTACTGTTGGATTCTCTGGGGAGAGGTTCTAAACCACAAATCCAACAGTGAGTGGCTGAGTCATACTGTTGTTGGTCTTCAGGCGTCATTATGATTTCAGATAAGTTTAGATTATTAGAACAGGCATTACGCACTTGCTGCATGCGTTTTAAGAAGTATTTTGCAGCATTTGGTCCTCTGTATAATTCTGGCTTTGAATGGGCGCCATCCGACCTAACAATGATGAAGGCAAATGAGCAAATCTGATGATTACTCATTAAGACTGTTTTAGGAAGTTTCTGTGGGGTTGGTCCTTCATAAGGAACAATGAGTGATTCGAAGTCTGCGTAAACAACATATGGACTAGTTTGCAACCGTTTCCAGTTCTTAAAACTAACTTTACGCCCCTTTTCCCGGGGGAATTTGTTCTTACACAGTCAACTGGCTAATACAAGTTTTACAGTTCCTCGCACTTGAACACGGAATTCTTTAACATTTTTTACAGAATTCTTGTTTTCTATTTGTTTTGGTATGCCATAAAACTATCATTGTGCGTATTAAGGATTTCAACCCATTAAGGCTTGCTCGGGGAAATCACTGACTCCGGTTGGTTCGCCTATTGTTGGGGTTTCTTTGACACCTAATTGGGAGAAGGTTTTTTCTTCAACCATGTGTAGACATTAACAGTTTTTTGGGGATTTTTTTTTTCAAACGATCAATTTTGTCTACAGCCTAGGAAATTCAAAGGGCCGTTAAAGTTAAGATCATTGGCCCCCTGTAAATATTAGATACTTCTCTCATTTTTGGGAAAGTGAGCAGCCCAGCAAGAACGCACCACTAAAACATTTGCACTGAATTTTTTTTGTTAAAAATGCTTTTTTTTGCAAAAATTT
>CM065739.1:18920352-18937852 GCA_033310375.1 Conus canariensis
AAGAGACCTACACTTGTTCCTGCTGATAGAGCACTAGTGATCGATGCTCCGTATTAACATATGTAAACAGCATTAAAGACAGCAGAATACCTTCGTTTGGTTTTGCTGTATTTTGAAAGGTCCTGCTCTAGTTTTTGTTGCATTTGTGTTATGTTTGTTAATCTGAAAGTTTTTATGTCTACAGCAGCAGCTATCTCTTCTTTGGGCACTTTTGGATAAGTCGTAACAGACATGCTTTTTAAAAATAAAAATAATTTAGTATTGGATATCTTTTAATCTGTTATCTTGAATATTCAGCTGCGCATCATATATTAAAAACAAATGTACATTAAGTGGTTTATCACTCTCTTTTTCTTTATCAATTTGAATGTTTATTACGTCTTTAAACTGTTCTCCCCACTCCCATGCAACTGATTATCTTCTGTTGACCTTAGGTCAATCCATAAACCGTATTTCGTTGTTAAATATTCATCAAGTCTAACACTGTGAAGGTGTAGATCTTTAGACACAAGGTCTACTGTTGGATTTCTACACCTCCCGCCTCCAAACAATTTTCTTATTTCATCAAAATGATGATAAGGTTTAAGCCCGCTACCGTAGACTTGGTTAGGACTACCCTCAATTGAACATTGTACTTTCGTTATTTTAGGATTAATAAACTTTTCACTTTGTCTTTTGAATGGTTCTTCATCTTCACACAAGCAATAAAATACCTTTAAGGGATCTTGCTGCGGCGCTAAAACTAAAGTTCCATATTGTGTCTGCCCTGCTTTTAGGATATTTAGTATGATGAATCACTCTTTCGTAATATATTGCTAATTTTGACTGATATTGTTGCTCAATCAGCCTTGCTAAGTTAGGGTTGCTAACAATGTCAAACTCTAACGAGATGTCGAAAATGCTGTACTTGGAATCAGTGTCTGTAGATTTAATGACACTTTGTATTCATTAAAAGTTAGTTCATATGACAATCTGTCTTTTAATGCTCCTTGAAAGTATGGCGCATGCGCTTTTAACAACTCAAAATCCAAGGGTATAGAAAAGCGATTTCCAAACGCATAACTTACAGCTTCAATACTTGTTACCGTCTTTAGCATCTTCGGCGTCTATTCTGTGTTTTAGTGCTTCGTTATTTTCGATTCCTTGAAACGCAAGATCGGCCCTTTCATTATCGGTTAGCCATAGATCAGAATAGATTAGAAATATGTCTGCATTGTGTAAAGAAAATATTTCTTGCCCCTCAAGTTTTATAGAAATTTTCTTAACGATTGCCCGTCCCAGATTCTGTACAAACTGTCCTGTTTACGTCTGTTGCTGAATCAAGTTCTATTTTAAAAGTAAGCCGTGCAGATCCCGGCACAATCACTTCATCTGCTCCTAGGTCTGGAAATTTAACAGTAAGAATTTGATCTGAATCAATAGTAGATGGATTATTTGGAACAATAATATTCTGTTTATTTCCCTTCACGCCAAAGGGCTCTTTCAGTCTTCTATGCGGGTCAAGAATCGAACCATATGCTTGTGACATTTTTTTTATAAAACAAAATAAAAAGTTAATTATTTAAAAACATGGCAGAAGAAGATTATGATGTTTTTGATCCTGGAGACGACATGAGTGAAATGACGCCTTTGACACATCCATTACAATCATTGCGGCGTGAATTAACAGAAAGTAAGGTCAAATCATTTTATCAAAGTTTAGGCCAAGAACCTCCCCGAATTTATAGACCCTAATGATTTTGAAACAAAAGATGACCATTTGTTTGTGAAAACGAGCAAGGACAACTTGTTCAGCTTACAACTAAACCAGACCCATCAAAGTTTTTTAGCAAAGACTACAATTAGACAAAGGCTCAGTGTGAGCGATCAAAATCACCTTGGCATTGCTAAACCGCGAAGATTAGACAGTGAGGCAGTTGCTAAACTTCAAAACACACTACAAGAACTCCCAACAGATAACCAAATACAAAACATAACCCTTAAAGATTTAAGCCCAACAGCAGACGAAATAATAGAAACCAGTTTTTCAGAAGAAACAGTATTAAAAACTATGCACGATCCGCCGCTACCTATGAGAGAAATAACGGCCCTTGATCATGCTTTGAAAAGCATCAGAGGCGAATTAACAAACAATTTAGCAAAACTGGGTGAACTAGATGAGCATATAAAAAGAGAAAAAGAAAAACTAGTTGAGGCTGATGACCACAACTTAGGACCTGGTGTTAAAGAAAGAATAACACAAAGACTAAAAGATCTTGAACAAGAGAGATCAGCAAGACTAAAGTGCTGTCTACTAACCGAGAACAATTACGAACTCAAGTGAGCAGAATAAGAGAAACTATCCAAAGAATTTTATATGAAGACACGACGCTAGCAAGAACGAATAAGAACACTGTTTAGAGAGCAAGGTGTCACATTAGCGAGCGTTATAACAGCCTTAGGATTTGCAATAAGTACACTGGTGTTGGCTATTACAGGCGGCGGTGGTGGGGGAGCAGTGCCACCAGGACCACCATCAGATAAATCATGGGTAAAAAAAACAACTTGATCATCTTGCAAGTTTATTAAAAAAATTAGCCAGTAAGGCAATAGACTCTTTGCCTGGTATAATAGGGGGGATCGTTAGCTGGCTTTTGTCTACTGCAAGTAAAGTAGTTGGCTTTATGGCCGAGCACTTATGGGCATTAGTTGTCTTAATAGTTGGGTTACTCTTTAGTAAGATAAAGACCAAGTAATCCTAGGGCAGTTAATCCAATAACAAGTGCCGTCTTTTCATATTCATGGTCATTATTTCTTGGGACCACAGGGATTGAATGGGGGGTTTGGGGGGCTCGGGGATTGGTGGGGCTTCTTTTTTTATTGCTATTGCTGGCTTAGAATTTATGTCGTTTTTTCCGACCTTCTCTTCATTGCCAGCCACAAGGATTTCATTATTATAGTTTATTATTGTTCCTATCTGAAGTCTGAGGTCAGAAGGCAGCATGTATAAACCAGTGCCAACAGCAAAGTCTACTTTCGATCTTGCGTATTGCAAAACATTTTGGTACCTTTTAATACTTGAAGGCAAATCAATTGCAGAATTAATAGAATCCTCTAAATTTGCTAAATACTGTTTTTGGGCGTCAAAGCCAGTAGAAGGATCAATTATGTTTGATCTCGTTTGTGCTTGCGAACCTAGCAAACACCAAACATAAGTACGAATGGAGTCGTTTATTTTCGTTCTATTCCCGCTCTAGTTAGACCATTAGAAGTATCCAAAATAAATGTTGTCCATGCTGTTTTATGCTCTTGCTCTATGGACCCGAGGTGAACAGTTGTGCCTGAAGAGAAAGATGTGTAAGGAGGATTCCAATCATAGTTATACTTTCTATGCACGCCCCAATAATAAAGAGTGCCTAAACCATGATTAAGATCCAACTTTTGTCTAAAGTCTGTCTTTGGGTCAATATCAAATTCGTTACAGATCCTTTCAAAAGCCTTGTAATCTATTCTGTTGCTGAATGGATTAAATGTTTTGTCATTTGGTAATGGTGCTTGCAGTTCAGATAAAATACGTCTGAAGGTGTAATAAAAATGAAATCTATACACTGACCTCACCAAAGGATCAGGATGATTTAAATGATCAGCATACGACACTCCACACCCAGTTGATGCACAAAACACAGCAAAGTTTAACTGGTTCTGATAAAACTGCATCGGATGACTGAACCACACTTTCGTGATGTAGTCGTTTTTGATAGGAGGGTTAAGATAACGATCCAATGGAGTACTAACCTTTACTTGAAAGGCGTCAGACTGAGTCACAGAAATGTCAAGGGGTGTCAGTTGTTATATTTTTAAGATTGTAGTGCGGCCCAACAAATATTTTGCATTAGTATATTTGAATGCACTCATTTTAAATTGTTTTAAAAATGTTTGTAACAATAACAACTCAAGACAGTCCTTCGTTTTTAGAATATGCTATTGATAATGAATGCGAAACCCAAAGGGTTGCACTCCATGAAATATTCTACAAAGTCGTATGGTTTAATATAAGTCAATCCAAGAGGAATAATAAGATTTCAAAACTTGACAGAAGAGGAGACGTAATTAGCCAGTTAACCATACCTGATGGTTATTAACGGGTTTTGCTCGCTAAAAGAAGCAATGAGTAACTTCGACATTACTCTCAAACTTAACAATGCAAATCTAAAAACAATGTTAACATTCAAACCTGAAAAAGAAGTAGTCCATTACTTTTTTGATGTAGAGCTAGCTAAAATGTTAGGCTTTAAAATCAATCAAGCCTATCATAAATTTAGAGTTGCACCAGACGAAACTACTTTTGAGGAGAATATCCGCTCGATCTTGCCTTATATCCATTACTCTATGTACATTTGGATGAGCTGAGCACTGATGAAAACTTATATGATGGAAGGCCCTCAACTGTTTTAAGAGCTCTTCCATCAGGGAAAGCTGCATATTGCGATTATGAAATTATACATTCCCTAATTTACAGTTTAAAAAATTAGCTTGTGGGAGGGTCAGATCATTTAATATAAAGACACAGATAAAACAGGGAAAGTCGTGAATGTGATAACCTGCACATTGTTTTAGAAATAAAATAATACGTTGTTTAAAAAATGTCACGTGGACCAGACGAATTCGGGGTCACATTAGCGCCTGAGAGGGTGTAACTTTAGAATTAAAAGACCTTGCAGACGTTGAGGACTTTGAACAAAACGTGAGATAGGCACTTTGTAGGTTTTGAGTACACTAAAGATGGTTATTAATAAGCGCAAAGAGGTTGACGACAACAAAAGTTTCCTAAACTAGAACAACTACGCAATCTAGAAGCAAATAAACAGGTCAGTATGAATATAAAATAGTTTCGAAAAACTGACAACAAATGGCACTTAGAACCATATTAGAATGGGACATAAAATTTGAATTCGTAAGCCCATTTACATTTTTTGACCGTCAAAAAAATTTCAGAAAAGCATTGAACTCTGGCCCTTTACATGTAAGTCTTAGCCAGAGGACAACAGTCGAAAGAGATCGAAATAAAGCCGTTTGGGACAAACAGTACATCCTCCACAGAAGAGAATCGTTTTAAGAAAGCTTCTACAAAATTACAGTTCATTCCACGCACAAAATTAGGAGACACGTTCACAATGATATTTAAAATTTCTGTCTTAAAAGATGAGCAAGAAATGGAGCTTGGGTGTCAGTGACAACCTTATGAAGGAATTCTTATTAGCTGGCAAAACTTAGACGTTGACAAACTTAAAGTTACTGTCGTCGTTCTTTACAATGCGAGATATAAGGTCATAAATACAAGCAAAATTGATATTAGTCAAATAGAAACGATCTTACAGAACTGAACTGGATTAATCTTACACATTTGGGCCTTATAGGGTTTTATTATACTGAACAAGTTTTGACAGAGAGTATGATAAAAATAATAACTGGATTAGATTAAATTCTGTTTAAAACATGACAGACACTTTGGTGTCAAGCCGAGTTAAACTTTATGACAAAAACCCCTCATTGTTCATTGATTTGTGGACAGACGGTTGTTGAAAAATAATATTTGTCCTCGACCTATTACAAACAGTTTATCGTTATAATTTTGATCATATAGTAATTTTCTGCCCAACACTTAAATGGAAACAAGCATATCACGACGAAGGTTTATATGGACAGATGAGACATATATTTAGTTGATCCTAGCAATAAACTGAGTGATGTTTAGAACATTTCTTTAGACAGTTTGAAGGAACTCAGACACTATTTATTATAGATGATTGTTCAGCAGAAAAGGAAAATAGTCAAAAAAAGAAAACGCTTTGTCAAAACTGGCTTTCAGTGGAAGACATGCTGGATAAGTGTGTGGATTTTATGTCAAAAATATAACTCAGTTTTAAAAGACTTTAGAGAGCAATTAAAGACAGTAGTTTTATTCACATGAAAGACAGAGACGCATTGATGAATGATGAAAGAAAATGATGTTATTGAAAACGATCAAGAAAAACGAAGGATTAAGCAAAAACTAAGTCTCAAAAGTTTTCTAAAATAGTGTTAAAAACAGATAATCCTACACATTATGTATGTTTTGTAAAGTGTTAACTATTAGAGAACTATAAAATATGGCAATTCTTGGTAAGCCGCGAGCAACAGAGAAACCGGCTTTTAATCCATTTTGGAGTGCTTACCCGAGTGGTTGAGCCGAAAGTAATGCCTATTTTATAAGTTCCCCCCTACAAAATTGATGTTATGTGATTCAATCCCTGGTGGCTGCTCATTTCCCTGGCTGCAGTTTTCAGTGCCCAAGTAGGCCAGGCTACATTATTCATTTACAAATGCACAGTTTCAATTTCTTTCTGCTGTAGCCTAACCAGCACATCAACGCTGGTTTCGGACATGTACTTCAACAACATCATATTGTAATCAAACACTCTCTGTGCATGAAACATTATCAGAACACCTTGGCTTCATAAAAGTCATTATGACAAAAAGTTGACAGAAGGTACATGTCTATATTCATGACTGTGCCAAAAAATGAGAATGCATGTTACTTATAATGTCTTTATTTGGCTGAGTGATATCTTTCGACCACAAACCAACTGAATGAATAATCTAGGGAGGCAAGAAATGAAGAATGAGTCAACGACACTAAATCGCCAACAATGCTTCAACAAAAACACAGGACCTGTTGGTTTATTGGCTTCTCTCTAGCTCTTTTTTTCCCCCACTTCACTTTCCCTTCAAAAGGCACCATTACACACACAGAAATTTTTATGACCCACTTTCACATCTGAAGTTGATATGGACCTGAAAATCTCGCTAAAACATGTTGAAAGCACCAGGAAGAATTTCACTCTGATAGTAAGTTTTCCTGTTTTTGTATTCAAACACAGTTATCTCATTTTATACCAGAGCTTCAAACTTTTTTTTTTTTTTTAAGCCACCATGGGACATGTCTCCCTGCAGCTTAAATGAGGGAGGGAACCCAAAGGCATGGGATAACTGATACTGATAGTATCTCTAACGAGTCTAAGCTCTCCTCCATTTTTTACCAATTATTAACAGCAACTGAGCAAGCATTTGTTCTGACTGTCTTATTCACCTTGTGGATACTGTGTGTTCAACTTACTACAACTAAGCTATCAAAATGTATGTGATGTGGTAGTGATGGTGGTGGTGGTGGTGTGGTGTGTGTGTGTGTGTGTGTGTGTGTGTGTGTGTGTGTGTGTGTGTGTGTGTGCGTGCATGTTTTTCTGTGTGCACTCTTGGCATGTGCTTCCCTTTAGATTTTATCATTTTTTTTCTTCCTTTAGTTTAATTCAATGTGTCACGTATACATACCAGTGTGTGTGTGTCTGTCGGAGGAAGGAAGGATGCGCGCATGCATATGTGCGTGTGTGTGTGTGTGTGTGTGTGTGTGTGTGTGTGTGTGTGTGTGTGGTAATGTGTGTGTGTGTGTGTGTGTGTGGTGTGTGCACGCGTGTGTGTGTGTGTTTGTGTGTATGTGTGTGTGTATGTAAGTGTGTATACATGTGTGTGTGTGTGCACGCATGCACTTGTGTATACTGTTTGTGTGTGGCCCTACACTCATCCGTGCATGTAAGAAAGTTAGAAAGTGCATGCGTGTCTGCATGAGTCTGAGAGAGAGAGCGAGCGAGGGAGATGAATGGATGAAGGACTTCGCATATATCTAGACGAAAGAAGACTTATTACCAGCAAGTTGTTTTTTTAAGCTGATGATTTGATTTGCTTTGAAACAAGTATCTTGTTCATGCTCTACTGCCCTGTTTGTGATTTTGCCTGTTTCATCTTCGTCTTCAACAGCATTTTTCTTAGTGACTACATGTACAATGAAACTGACATCGGCAGTAAAGCAAAGGGGCACTATTCTTGCTCTCGACCTGGGGACATCTTTGAATTACTTGTGACTATTCACATTCTGAATGGACTACGAAGGTGTAAACATGATCGATTTCTTGACTTTTGTAGCTCAACATGACCGAACGAAAAAGAGACGGACCAATCCCCATCGCACTGCAGCAACATGCATGTAACAGCCTTGCACTGTACACGATTGATGTCTGACGCAAAAGTTTAAAATACAACGCAAAAAATTCATGAGCATGCCAGAAGGAGACCCTCTTAATAGTTTTATACTGACCTTTAGATGTGTGCTCTTAGATCATCTAGGCCTAATGAAGCAACTGTATGATTTCTAAATCAATTCATTTTGTTGTGAAATCAATTCATTTTGTTGTTAACACTTGACACTACCACCTGCTATCTTCGAATTCTGAACTGTGGGCCAAGACGGCATGACTGGCTTTGTTCTTGTCATCAGTGAAGTTGTCGCATCAGGGCTTGAGGTACAACGCCGTACCTATACCCACTACCAACAGAAAGAGCCCCTCGACTTGCGCATCTGGTGTACTGGTGCAAGTCGATAACTTTCTAGCTACAACCCAGTTACGTCGCGAAAAGGTCTATCAACCTCCAAGCTGACCATATCTAAACTGACCCGATGACCAGTTTGAGGTGATACACTTCCATAACAATGCGGTCAAGGCAGTTCGTGACCACTCAACTGCCTTACATCAGTCGCTATAACTAGTCCAACGGTGTCATTTGTTCATACAGATTGCTTTTCAATAACAACACTTGGTTGGCAATATCGACAACAAAGAAAAAATAAAATGACAAAACAGGAATATAACGGGAGACGGTTTTTTACCTTTCAGTTTCTGATCCACTCGATCAATCAATGCTCCGTCTCACTGTCTGACTGGTCCGTCTGTAGTTCACTCCATGCCACCGACTAAACCCTTGATTTTCTGCAATCTCCTTGGAATGCAATCACTAAATGAACTTAACAGTAAGTATTCAATACTACGTATATGTCCGATTGTACTGTGCAACACATTTGAAGCAAACTGTAAACACAATACTGAACCTATGTCTTTGTTTACAAACGACCCCGGCCAACCATTTTACCGTGCACAGCCTAAGGGCTACCTGATATATTTCTGATTCCGCCTTCCGTAATAATATAGTTCTGAATGAAGGTTCTAAAAGGTTAAAAAGTATATTGCATCTTCATGCACAACTGAGGTTGAACTCTAATAAAGCGTTATAAATGCTTACTTTGAGTCATGTTTCATACATAAAACAATTTGAATAAATCATGAGCATGTGGGAATAGGCCTAGCATGTTCTCTTGAGTGTATGAATATCTCACTCTGCACAGCTGTGACAATAGGCTACGGCCTAACAATAGAGCGAGAGTTGCTAATGGGGTAATGTGGTATCATGCCCTGTATGGATTGACACTGAGCTACCCCTAGTTAGTGACACACATCCGAAACGTCCGCACCAGGCTCATGTAATAAGGCAGAATGGGATAACCATCCGAGGGAAGTGTGGGAAGGGAGTTGTCACATGCATGTTACTTTGTGCTCTGGCGGGAATTTATGCGGGCCTACAGCCAGTCCATGTTACAAATTATAGTTTTAATGGGATCCTCCGTGTATGTGTGCGCGCGCGCGCGCGCGCATACGTAAGGTAATGTTGTTTATAGCCCAGCCGACCGCGCGCGTACGTGCGTGCGTTCATGTGAGTGTGTGAATGTATTACTGTTTCGTTGTTTTTTGAAACATTCTATCGGGACGAAATTCACATGCACAACGAAATCTTGTAATGATTAGGCCTATTTAGCATACCCAATTCCCAAAATTTGTGTCCTAACTTTGAGAGTGTTTCATGAATAATTTCTGCTCCAGCGTAAGTGCAACACCTGAGACAGACACGGGCAATCGCAGCGCTCTCTCTGAAACCCATGAGTTTGACATGGCCTTGACATGAAAGGAACAATAACAGATCCAGAAATAAGGCCCGCCCGATGGATGCGAAGGAACACGGGCCCGAGCCCTTTCCAGCTGGTACCATTGGTTCCGCTTTCTGCTGGCCTTGAACCTTTGGTCTAGTGTGTCCCGAGTATGCGGCCGATATCCCGCGGCGGGTCCTCAGTACATAATGTCAGATCCATCGGGAAGTCAGGTGTGTGGTGTGTGTGTGTGTGTGTGTGTGTGTGTGTGTGTGTCTGTCTGTCGTCTGTCTGTCTGTGTGAACATGTGCATGCCTGTATGGTATAAACAAATCTTAAATAAATGTTAGCGAACCGCCAAGAGAATCGTGGACAAACGAGTCACAAGACAAAACACAACGCGTTTCGACCTTTTAGGTCTTCTTCAGGCAAGACAAAAACAAATAATACAACGAAAATGAACGAATTTGGTACTCAGCTTCGATCTCTTCACTCTTCAGCGCAAGGATGCCAGGCGTTGAACTGACAAAGTGGTCCATTGGACGCTCTCCTTATAGTTTTACATATTGGGTAATTGAATTTTCCCCCTTAAAATAATGATTTAAAGTTTATTTTCGTTGTATTATTTGTTTTTGTCTTGCCTGAAGAAGACCTAAAAGGTCGAAACGCGTTGTGTTTTGTCTTGTGACTCGTTTGTCCACGATTCTCTTGGCGGTTCGCTAACATTTATTTAAGATTTGTTTAGATTTCTGCCTGCAGTCGTCTCACTTTGCAGCTAGATCTGTATGGTATAATTACAATAACAAATGAAGCAACCCCCCCACCCCCACCCCCACCCCCACCTCGGGAAATCAAGGGGGAAAATTCAATTACCCAATATAAAAACTATAAGGAGAGCGTCCAATGGACCACTTTGTCAGTTCTTGAGCACTGTCAATCATATTTGGATAGGTAGTACGATGCAGGTCATATAATGTGTAGAAGGACGAACGGTTAACCACTCAGAAAAATTTAAACCTGCCGACGTTTTCTTGTTACCTAGGTTAGAGAGACATTCCTTAACTTCTTGAAGTGTTATGGGGGTTTTAGATAGTGGTTATGAATAGGGTCTGGTTTGCTATAATTGGCCTTTTTCCCTCTTGTTGTCTATGTAATGTGCTTTGTGTTGATAAACTCTCCATACAACTGTTTTTAGCAAATAAAGAAACGAATGCTTCTGCTTTTTCATAATTTGATGGAAATTTTGAGATGTCAAGTTTAATGGGGCACTGAGGTAAACGAATTCCATTCTTCATCGTGTATGTGTGTGTGTATGTGTGTGTGTGCGTGTGTGTGTGCGTGTGTGTGTGGTGTGTGTGCGTGTGTGTGTGTGTGTGTGTGTGTGTGTGTGCGTGTGTGTGTGTGTGTGTGTGTGTGTGTGTGTGTGTGTGTGTGTGTTAGTTCGTTAATACTCGACCAGCAACTCAACTGAGATAGCTTAGTTTCCTCACGACTCATCGAGTCATCCATTTTTTCTTTTTTAGGATGAATAGGCCTGTTACTCCCCCCCCCCCCCCCCCCCCCCCCCCCCCACGGAAATGATCCCAGGCTACCAGACGGCCTACATAATTCCAGACCCAAGTCGGATTCGGATTCTGTTGCAAATTACGAGCCTGGATTGTAGGCAAAACAGTGCAGGGAGATTGCTAACATCTTGACCGACCAACTCGGAGATGCCGAACCTCCGTCAGACAAAAAAAAAAAAAAAAAAAAAGTGAGCGCCTGATTACCACGTGGTTAACTAGATTTCTGACCATTACGTACCACCCAGTCCTGGTGTCAGCTTGTCCGCCTGGGTGGTGACTGTGTGGCTGCCACATCACCCAGCACTTCTAACTGCTGTTACTGGTCTCGTCTGGCATCAAAGACTGGGCCTACTTCTAGTCGCCAGTGGGAAGACAACGTTTCGATCGGTTCTGTCGCATATCCATAGTGATTTGTATGCCTTTACTGAACAAAAAAAATCGTGCCCTCTCTCTCTCTCTCTCTCTCTCTCTCTCTCTCTCTCTCTTCCTTTTTTTTTTCTTTCTTTTTTGTTTGTTTGTTTGTTTCTTTTTGTCTGCCTTTTCTGTTTCGTCAGAATTTTCCTCTGCAGAATGCTGGGGACCTGTACCTTAATCACTGAACTGTGTGCCGACTTTCGAAAGCTACAGCCGAACTCTTAAACAAGCCTTCGCATTAGAAGAAAGCTTAAATGGGGCAGAGAAAAGTAAACAGTAAATAACGAACAAGTAGGGTAACTCTTACTCCCAAGATAAAATAAATATTTGGGCAGCATTCATTTGGAGTTGTGGACATGTGAGCAAGAGTTACCCTACTTGTCCGCTATACGCCTTCACATGGTTTATTTCCGCAAAGGGCTCAGCGGTTCAGTGACCATCTCCCAAAGACGCCGCCACAGCCAGGCAGCTGCCGATCCATCTCTAATTCACCAGAACAGGTTGGACCACAGAGAGACCAGGGACAACCAGTACTGGCATTCAGTGACTCGGTCTGTTCAGCAGCAGACAGTGTGGCACCTCGTGGCGCACCCTAGCCGTCTCTGCAGCAGTGGAACACTGACGTCGTTGGTCCCCCTCACTATACCCACCACCTTTCCATCTCCTTTGACTCTAAAACACATAGGCCTTACATACTCACATAGAGTCGATGCTCTCAAACGACCCACTGGCCTTGAATGGGGCTTTGGAACGTTTTCTTTCACCCAAACGTCTGCGCCTTCGTTTTCCCACTGGCCTGCCTTCCCTCTCCTCTAGCTCTGCTTAGAAGGGACATACGAAGATATCAACGTAGAGTCGGGAACCGGCAACGACGACTCGGAATCTGATCCCTTTGGCCACATCTCACAGTTGAGTGACTTCAGTCTGAGTGGAGCAGGGGTTACCCTCTTAAGGAAACAACATCTGCGCATTCCATCTGAGCAGGTGCAGACTCTTCGGCGCAATGCTACGGGTGTGGAGAATGGTGGGGGTGGAGGGAGGGGAGGGGGGTCAGTGGCACCTGTGAAAACCAGGATTGTGACGGCCTACAAGGGGTCATGACGAGGCTGTAAGTTCCCTGGTCACTCTCGTCCTTCAGTTAGAGGACAGTGTTAATGGCAGTGGTGCAGCCATGCATGTTCAACAGACACGGCTCGGTGCGGCAGCCCATGCCTTGTGCTCGGCCATAGTTACGATGAATGCTTGCACCCATAAGATGGTACCAGTCCTATCCTTCTCAACATTCACTTAGACAGGCCCAGAGGAAGAAGCTCCACGCTAGTATGTAAAGATGTCGCCACTGCCGCTGCTCTGGGTCATACCCTACGTACCCTGACCTCAGAACATTCCGTTCTCTGCAAGGATAGAAGAAATCTCTGTCCAAACATACCAGCTGATGCTCAAGGCAAAATGGCATGGCACTAGAGAACACACACAAACTCCAGCGCCCCCACCCCCACCCTCCCATGACTGGTGATGTGGGTGGTGTCGTTCACTGAATGCAGACCCGCAGAGAGGCATGTGGAGCCTTCAAATTCCCTGTCTGCTTCGGAAGAGGCAAACATCACCCCTTCCAACTGAGATTCTAAAGGCACACCTGGGAAAACAGACCAGAGAGGAGCCAGCACCCCAGTTCTGCAAGCGAGGAGAGAAATGACCAGCCCTTTCCTGCACAGCCCTACAGAAACGAAACAGAATCATCCTGGAAAGAACGAAGAAAGAAGATGACCCGCAGCTACGAGATGAACAGGTAGACTTTCGTTGGACAGATCTTGCACAGACTATATAATGCATTACGTAGCATAGTGGAGCAATCGGTGGAATGGAATTCTCTCTATTATCAGCTTTGTCGATCATGAAAAGGCATTTGACATTATGGATAGAGAGACATACACCCCCCACCCCCACCCCCACCCCATCCCCTTTCCGAAAACTGTTCACGTGTTACAGAGCACCAGTCTAGCTGGTTCAGGTGATCGAGAAACGTTGTGAAGGCAGGATCTGCAGAGTGATCTCACGTTTGCCAAGTAAAGACTGGGGCCTGGCGAGGCTGCTTGCTATCCCCTTTCCAACGATGCTTTCCCTTCGATTGGACCAGAAAGACTACAACATCACAAAGGAGAAACAGAATCCACTGAATGACTCTGGACCCTCCTGGATAATCTGGAATTTGTAGATGACATGGCATTACCATACCCAAAATGGCATTACCATACCCAAAATGGCATTACCATACCCAAAATGCCATTACCATACCCAAAATGCCATTACCATACCCAAAATCAACTTGGAGTTTTGCGTGCACCTCAGCACAAGCTTGCTTTTATATCATCAAAGAAAACGCCCGGATCTGAAGATTAGCTCGCCCACCTCCATCCAAAATGGGAATGCACCTGAGGGGGAAGGAACATTTACTTGCCTGAGCAGAGTCACCAGAACCCAAGGCAGCACAGATGCGGATGTCAGAGCAAGAATTGCCAAGCCTTCAGCTCAAAAACATGTGGTGTTCAAAACAAGTCAGCTCGCCACACATGTTAAAACTGTTCAATTCCAGCGTGACAGTAGCCTCGCTGTATGAAGCAGAGACGTGGGGAGCGACGGGAGAGAGAGAGAGAGAGAGAGAGAGAGAGAGAGAGAGAGAGAGAGAGAGAGAGAGAGAGAGAGAGACAGACAGACAGACAGACAGACAGACAGAGACAGAGACAGACAGACAGACAGACAGACAGAGACAGAGAGAGAGAGAGAAGACACTTGCACTTACAGTTGCCTCGGAGAACTCCTTCTAATCCACAGGCCAGACACCACCAGTGAAATCCACCCCTGGCAGAGAACACACAGGCAAGCTAGCCCATGACTACGTCGAGAAAGGAGATGGACATGGATCAGACACTCTCAGGAAACCCACTTCAGCCATACGGTGGCTTGCAGGAATGGACTGTGGACCCAGTGTTCTGCCAGTGTTGCGAAGACCATACCCTGCAGATGTTGCCATCCACAGAAAAGCCACATCATGAAGTCATTTGCATACCTGACTTTTCACCACATTGCCGCTTCGTGCGCGCGCACTCTGCCTGCAACTCGAACAAAGAACTTGACGTCATTGCGAGATCGCTACAGAATAAACCTTTGGCAACTCTCAGACGTACAAAGAAAGGCAATAATGCTTTTATTATGGACATAAATACCTGTCCGTTGAATTTGGCGTTTGACTCCGCTCACACACTTGTAATGGCATTGATTATTGCTGTGCAGCTGGGTCGTTTCATGCACGCTCACAGGTGACAAAACCGTTTCTCTACCTTTTCCATATTTAGCTATTTGTACGTTAATTTGAAAGTGAGGTGACTGCTGGTGGAAATTTAAACAAACAAAAGAAGAGTTACTGTTTCCCCGAACGAAAGAGACAAACACATTACAAGACGAAACACGACGCATTTCGACCTTTTTGGTCTTCTTCAGACAAGACAAACAACATTAAAGACAATCAAAACGAAGAACGAACAATCATTTATCTCCTCAAATTGGACGCAAAATGGATGTAGTTGTTGGTTTTGAATGAGGAAGACGAAAGAGGTCGAAACGCGTCGTGTTTTCTCGTGATTTGTTCGTCCCTTTCGTCCGGCAAAACTCGTAATTTTCTTTTAAGTTTTTTTCCACGTTCTCGGTCAGGTGCGCTTCTGCGTTGCCTGTAGATTTCTCGTGTTCATTGTTCTGCATGTTTTAGCTAAACGATACGCCGTATGATTGAATTTCTAACTGAATCAGCGTCAGCTAAAACAGTCACCATTTCAAAAGAGAAGTAAGCCACATGTGGATTATCTACCCCTGATCTCAGATAGCGATACTGACTGGACATTATAATGAACCCAGAAGACGTAGCGAGTTCGGACCTTGATGGGTCGAGACTAGCCAAGACACGATTGCAAGCACTGTCAGATCTGTCCTGAAGCTTGAGAGCGGCAAGTCGACGGATTAGAAGTGAGTTTTGTTCAGGCTATGTACACCTATCAGTACTGCTTACCCTGGAAGTGCAAATGAGCGTGTGCTTATATCACTCCATGCGATGTATGTGGACCATTCCTCTGGAGTGTATCTGACTAAGTCCTAGAATCACTCCCCCTATCCCCCCAGTACTCCCCCCTCCTGCCCCCCTAGTCCCCCTCCCCGACTAGTCCTATCCCCCCCTCCCCCCTTCCCCCGCACTATCCCCTTCCCCACCCTCCCCCTCCACTTCCCCCCCCTCACTCACACCCCCTCAAGTTCAGGTGCAATTTGCTTTGATTGGTAGGTTACGTCGTTTGGGACACTTTGGGGGGATTTTGAAAGAGGGGAGGCATTTTGGAACAAAGGGGGAGGTCAGTCAGGATTGACTCCTCCAGGGATGAGTGTGAACAGACGTGCCGTTTATCACCCGCCAGGGGGTAATTTCTGGCGTGGAGGGATTATGGAACGTTACACCGGTACCCCCATACCGCCAAAACAGATGGTGCTCGGAACATGTTAGTGACACCCGGACAGACCAGAGATTGGACAATCCAAAGATGAAGGAGAGAGGGGATCAACATTGCCGCTCGTGTTTCCCACTGTTCGCCTCTCTCGGAGTTCAGTTGGCTTACCGCTTCGTAACTAACCTTTTCCTGGTGAGAGAAGCGTTCAGCTGAGCTGGGGTGTCTTCTCATGTAACTAACATGCCAGTTTCTCGTTAACTCTTCTTCTTCTTCTTCATCTTCTTCTACTCAGATAGCAACCCCAGTGACACTGACGAAGGCTGCAGCACGTCGGAGGCCCTCCGGAGATCCATAGAACTTCTCCCTCGTCGATGTGTCGGCAAGCCAGGTCTCTGCTCTTAGCTTTTTTTTTATGTGTGGGCCAGTCCTGCATGAAGTGTTCCACAGCCATTGGGGCTGTAACGCATGGGCACCCTGAAGTCTCGCCAATGTGGAATTTTGTGTGGTGTTTGAGTGTGGAGAGTCCTGTTAACTTTTCAGCGAGGTCGGCTGGAGGCCTGTCCCCTAGTCTTCGCATGCGCGCACTCTGCCATGTGTGTGCCTTAAAGCTCATAATTTAACACTATAGGTCGTGAAGAGTGGTAGAGACCGGGATAGAGAGACAGGTAGAAGTGCGGTAGAGACGGGGCAGGAACAGCTCAGTTGGCAAAGCGCCGGACTCGTAATCTTGGTGATCCTGGGGTTGCGGGTTCGAATCTCCGCCGGGCCGTTTCGGAACAGGGGGATTTTTCCCTCGCAGTGAGCATTGGTTCTGCCTCCATTTCCCAAAAAGTCCTTCCAATGAGACTATAAACCGAGGTTCAGTATGTGAACGCACGCATGATATATTGCACACACGTAAAATCCCATCACCAACTTTCGGAAGAAAAGGCCAGTTTGGCCCTTGGTATGGATGACACGTTACACATAGTACGCACACTGCGTGAGAAATGGAAAGAATGAAGGAAGTAAGGAAACTGAGAGGACGATATCGACTAGATGACATGGGAAACGACAGAATGAAGCGCCAGCAGGCAGCTCTTCAGACGGCACTACCCAGGTAGGCAGCCCTTTGTGTACACGAGAGTGCGGACTGTCAGCGCCTAGAATCTTTGGCAAGGCGATTTATAAATGCTATGTTATTATTATCATTATCATGTTATTGTAAT
>CM065739.1:18940352-18945352 GCA_033310375.1 Conus canariensis
TGGACAGTGTGTACAGTGTTCACTGCCCAGTCACTGTGGACAGTGTGGACAGTGTTCACTGCCCTATTAGTGTGGACAGTATGTACAGTGTTCACTGCCCAGTCAGTGTGTACAGTGTTCACTGCCCAGTCAGTGTGGACAGTGTGTACAGTGTTCACTGCCCAGTCAGTGTGGACAGTGTGTACAGTGTTCACTGCCCAATCAGTGTGGACAGTGTGGACAGTGTTATCTGCCCAGTCAGTGTGGACAGTATGTACAGTGTTCACTGCCCAGTCAGTGTGTACAGTGTTCACTGCCCAGTCAGTGTGGACATGTGTACAGTGTTCACTGCCCAGTCAGTGTGGACAGTGTGTATAGTGTTCACTGCCCAGTCAGTGTGGCCAGTGTGTACAGTGTTATCTGCCCAGTCAGTGTGGACAGTGTGTACAGTGTTCACTGCTCACTCGCCAGATTTGTAACAGAAAAGCTGACATTTCATGAAATGTTACCATGGACAACAAAAACAATCTACGTGTCCTCATGTAGGAATTGAGGTCTACGTTTTTAGGCACAAGGGGAAGCTATTTAGCCAGCTGGGGCTCTGGTTGCTCCTCGCCTAGGTTGTCATCAGTATCCGCATCATCATTATCATCGTCATCAACGTTCTTCTTCTTCCTCCTCTTGTTCTTCTTCTTCTTCTTCTTACTATTATTATTATTATTATTATTATCATTGTTGTTGTTGTGCTGATGCTATCATTGTTGTGTGTTTTTGTTGTTGTGCTGCTGCTGCTGCTGCTGTTGCTGCTGCTGCTGCTGCTGATGATGATGATGATGATGATGACGATGAAGAACGTTTGTACGCCAAAGACATTTGAATACCATTGGCGCTTGCAATCAACAAGAACACCTGTCAAGTTACGAGCCAGATTAATGAGAACAACAGGCAATTCGCACAACAACAAAAAACCGCATCCCGCAGTCACAAGCTCCATCTATATCCAGTAATCCACACGTACCACCATCTAGCTTCGCCCTCTCACACTCTCTGTCCACCCATCACCTACCCCTCGAACAACCCCCCTCCCCCCTCCCCCTAGTTACAATTACATGAAGAAACACAGGCATCCAAACACATAGAATACTCCTGAAAACAGCAACGGCACATATTTGTGTACATCGATCAGTTAAGAAAAAAGAAAGCTTCCAAAAATTAGATTCAAAAGAGAGCGGAGAGGCAGAGTATCTGAGCTGGTGTGGAAGATTGTTCCAAACAGGCAAAGGAACGCTGAACAAAAGTTTTAGTTCAAATAAAGGGAATGGAGAAGTGCCAGTCGCTCTGTTCATCTCGAAAGTATCATCAAGGAGAAGCAGAAAAGAAGATGGCTTGAGCAGCTGCTTCAACAAGAAGGATGCATGCTACCTTCTGCCCGGGCCAGACCAAGTGAGCATCGTTAGAGTGAGGACAGGGCACTCCAGACTCAAACACCACCTGTTCACAAAATTCCACATTGGCGAGTCTTCAGGATGCCCATGCGGTACAGCCCCAATGACTGTGGAACACTTCCTGCAGGACAGTCCCACACGTTAAAAAAAAAAAAAGCAAAGAGCAGAGGCCTGGCCTGCCGGCACATCGACGAGGGAGAAGCTCTGTGGATCTCTGGAAGGCCTCCGCCGTATAGCAGCCTTCCTCAGTGCCTCTGGGGTTCCTGTCTGAGTGTACGGAGAAGAAGAAGACATCGAGTGTACCCTGGTGTCGGTATGGGCATCTCTGTAGCACGGTTTGCCAGGGACAGTATGTCCCCATTTCGCCGTGTCCATGTTTTAGTTCTAGAGATAGATCTTCAGCAGGCGCCTGTGCCTCGCGCGAGGTCTCCCTTCGTCTTACGACCTCGTTTCAGCTTTACATTGAGGAGTTGGGACCGTTCTTCCGGTAATGCTTACGTACTTACCAATTTACGCCAGTATCATTCCTTGTGTGAGCCGATAAAAAGTATATATTTCGTTAATCTGTGATCAATATTATTGTAAAGTATATCTATAATGTTGCCATCGATCTGTATATCTGGCGTTGTGTATGTTATATCTGTATGTGTTACTGATGATCAATAACTGTACTTTGATCGTGACCCCAAATAAGAGGCCCCCGTCAGCTGCTCTTTGAAAACCCAAAACATGGATTCGCCTGTCTCGATCCGACTTTCGTAACTAGCCAGAACCATCAGAGAAACTCACCTGGTTGTGTTGGACTTAGCTTGGCTAAGGAAATAAGACACACCACCAGTTATCCTGCTACAACATTCTCCTCACCAAAGGCACGAAACAACATCCTAAGGCCTCCCAAAGCAGGAAGCAAAAGTATAGGAAGGTAATTCATAAAAGAAAATGCTGTGAGGAAGCAAGTGCTGTATCAAAACCTAAGTAATCTGATGAAGAATAATCCTTATATAAAGCGAAACCTCCAGATTATATGTTTGAGAGATCAATCAAGGATGCAAGGGAGGTAAAAAGTACTGTTTTAGAACCCAAGCATTGTCAGTCAAACCAATGACTGCTCATATCAGCTACGAATTGTGCAAAACTGTGTTTAGTTGACTCTTCTGACAGGTGCATTCTCCCTTAACTTATCAAACAATGGCATGCTCGACAAATACGTAGGTGAAGTAAACAAGTGCTTCACTGCCTGCGCGTATGCGCGCACACGCGCATACACACACACACACGCACACACACTCTCCTCTCTGCACAAACACCCCTCTCACGCCGCCCTTTCCCCTCACACACACACGCACACACGCACACGCGCGCGCGCGCGCGCGCACACTTGCCTCCAATAGTGAGTGAGTGTGCAGCTGTTGCTTCACTCGATGATAACAGAATGATGATTATAGGTCACACACGGTCATATTGCTTGTGTGTGTGTGTGTGTTGTGTGTGTGTGTGTGTGTGTGGTGTGTGAGGGAAACGGCGGCGTGAGAGGGGTGTTTGGGGAGGAAGGCCAGTACAGGGGAGGGGGGAGGGGGTGTTTGTCAGCTTCGTGTATGTGAATTATCTGCCTCTGTTGCTATCCGTGCTCCTTGTCTCGGTTTTGTTGGTCGGTTCTGAGTCTTTGTCGCTCCCTTTCTTTGTCTCCAGGGAAAGACCTCTCTCTCTCTCCTCTCTCTCCTTCCTTTTTCCCCTCCCGTAGTCTCTCTCTCTCTCTCTCTCTCTCTCTCTCTCTCTCTGTCTCTCTCTCTTCGCTTTGACCAGGTCAGCGAGATCAACAGCTCACAGAATGCACGTGTTCAGTGCGGCGATAGGGGTGGTAAAGAGGGTGCGAGGTGTGGAGAACAGACCAAACCGGGTCTCCGTATGCTTTTCTCCCCCTACTCCTCCCTCCAACCCCCCCCCCCCACACACACACACACACACACCCCTGTCAATAGGAACTTGACTTGTCACCCCCCCCCCCCCCCCACCCGGGTGATCATCACGGCACGTGCGCTAGGACAGGCCGGATTATCTTGTGAATCTGAAATTTCTTGTTTATAATGTTGAAATTGTATGTAATGAAATTAGTTATTTTTCTTACATTGATTACATTTCTAAGTTTGATGTTGTTTGCGTGACAGAAACCTTTGTCGCTGAACTGTTTGACTTGAGTGGTCTATTCCATGATTGTTTCCAATTTGCTGCTCCTGCAGTAAAGCTTTCTCGCCACGGAAAAAGCTCAGGACGTTTGTTGCTCATGATTCAAAAATCCCTATCTAAATTCGTTTTAGATGTCAATGTCAGTTGTGGAAACGTAGTTGCTGTCAACATACACAAGTCTGTTTTCAAAAGTGATGAGGATGCCCTTCTGGTTGTATTTTATATTGTGCCAGAAAATGGACCTCTGTTTGATACGATGGACATTAAGGATGGTAATGTAAATTTGGGAGAAAGTTCAGTACACGTTAGCCTCCTTCAAAACGATAATGTGCATTTGATGCTTATGGGTGACTTTAATGCAAGAACTGGGTGTGAACAGCCAAGGATGGAAGACGAGTTATCATGTACCATATTTCGACGACGACGACGATGATGATGCTGATGATGATGGAGGAGGAGGAGGAGGATAGTAGTGAGAAAATGTGGAACAGGAACTCGAAAGATAATGTTGTGAATAATATATTTTGGTCAATCCTTATTGAATTTTTGTTACATGTTTAATTATGTCAATTTGAACGGTTGTTTTGACAATGATTCTAGTGGTGATTTTACTTATGTTTCACCACATGGTGCTGTTTCATCCAACAGCCGAATATGAGAATTTAAGTGGTTTCTCGTTCTTCGTTTCAATAGTCCTAAATGTTGCTTGTTTTTGCCTGAAGAAGGCCCAAGAGATCGAAATGCATCGTGTTTTATCCTGTAATCTGTTTGTCTGTATCTGTGGCGGTAACTAACCCCTTTTCTTTTTAAATTTTGTAGAATTGTCTGACTGGAAAGCATGGAATACAGTTAATTCCCGGGACAGTCAAAATTTTTCTTCTCTTGTTTGCAGATGATGTCATACTGTTGTCGGATACAATAATAGGCCTTTAGAACCAGCTTGACAACTTCAAAAGAGAAACAGATCGATTATATCTGAGGATTATTCTTAAAAAGACAAATGTGAAGGTGTTTAGAAAGGGAGGCCATTTTTGGCTGCCAAGGAGAGATGGTTTTATGGAGGCAAAGAATTAGTGATGGTTGCAAATTCTTACAAATATTTGGGAATGGTTTTTACAACAAATTTAACTATTGATAGCATTTATGAGATGTCTGTATAAAAGGGAAGAAAGGAGTAATGGACATATTGAGATCCAGGAGAAAATTGAGCACTGGGGATATAGATCTGTTTTGGAAAATGTTCGACACACAAATAGAGCCCATACTAACATATGCAGCTGAAGTGTGGGGACTGGAGGAAGGTATAGTAAACAAGTTGAAAAAGTGCACACCTTTGCCATAAAAAAACTTTTAGGTAGGTGTTCCCCTCCACACTTCTAATAGATTAGTTCA
>CM065739.1:18965352-18967852 GCA_033310375.1 Conus canariensis
GAAGACCGAGAAATAGTATCAATCCACGCATCTGAAAACCTTCATAATACAATTCATACATCTAAAAACCTTCATAATACAATGCACACATCCGAAAACATACATCTGATAACCATAAATATACAATGCACACATCTGAAAACCTTCATAATACCGTGTATGCATCTGAAAACTTTCATAATACAATGCATACACCTATAAACCTTTATAATACAATGCACACATCTGACAACCTTCATAATACAATGCACACATATAAAACCCTTCATAATACAATAGCATACATCTCAAACCCTTCATAACACAATACACATATCTGAAAACCTTCACAACACAAAACACACACCTGAAAACCTTCATAATATAATGCATACATCTAAAACCCTTCAAAATACAATGCATATCTGACAACCTTCAGAACACAACGCACACATCTGACAACCTTCGTAACACAACGCACACATCTGAAAACCTTCATAACACAACGCACATATCTGACAGCCTTCATAACACAATGCACACATCTGACAACCTTCATAACACAATACACACATCTAAAAACCTTCATAACACAATACACACATCTGACAACCTTCATAACACAATACACACACTGAAAACCTTCATAACACAATACACACATCTGACAACCTTCATAACACAATACACACATCTGACAACCGTCTTAACACAATACACACATCTGAAAACCTTCATAACACAATACACACATCTGACAACCTTCATAACACAATGCACACATCTGACAACCTTCATAACACAATACACACATCTGAAAACCATTCATAACACAATACACACATCTGAAAACCTTCATAACACAATACACACATCTGACAACCTTCATAACACAATACACACATCTGAAACTTTCATAACACAATACACACATCTGACAACCTTCATAACGCAATGCACACATCTGACAACCTTCATAACACAATACACACATCTGAAAACCTTCATAACATAATACACACATCTGAAAACCTTCATAACACAATACACACATCTGACAACCTTCATAACACAACACACATCTGACAACCTTCATAACACAATACACACATCTGACAACCTTCATAACACAATATATATATATATATATATATATATATATATATATATATATATATATCTGACAAGCCTTCATAACACAATACACACATCTGACAACCTTCATAACACAATACAGACATCTGACAACCTTCATAACACAATATATATTATATATATATATATAATATATATATCTTGACAGCCTTCATAACACAATACACACATCTGAAAACCTTCATAACACAATACACACATCTGACAACCTTCATAACGCAATGCACACATCTGACAACCTTCATAACACAATACACACATCTGACAACCTTCATAACACAATACACACACTGAAAACCTTCATAACACAATACACACATCTGAAAACCTTCATAACACAATACACACATCTGAAAACCTTCATAACACAATGCATATATTTGACAACCTTCATAACACAATACACATATCTGACAACCTTCATAACACACAATACACACATCTGACAACCTTCATAACACACAATACACTCATCTGACAACCTTCATAACACAATACACATATCTGACAACCTTCATAACACAGTGCATATATATCTGACGCATATTGGTCATGAGGTGCTACACGTAGGACAGAGACATAAACAAGGGTACCCCTGCTTGCCCCCTCCCCCCCCCCCCCTCCTCCCTTTTCCATCTGCAATGGGCAACGGGGAATGCTTCTCTCCATTCTAGTGCTTGCTGGGTATTTTCTGGGCTTCCAGAACTGACTGACCTTTGACACGGGCTACAGGCTGTCTGGTGGTGAGTGTATCATGTCGGCTACAACCTCCTGCGTCAGTGTGTCCACCAGGCTTTAGACAGAGGAGCACGTCTGGTGACAGCGATCTGGAAGAGGTATCGGTCTCATGCTCCCAGTATACCGCGCGCGCGCACACGCACGCGCGCACGCACGCACGGACGGACGCACGCTCGCACGCACGCGCGCGCGCGCAGCACACACACACACACGCACACACACACACACACACACACACACACACACACACACACACACACACACATACAGGCGCGCGCGCGAGCGCACGGACGCGCGCACACACACACACACACACACACACACACACACACACACACACACACCACACACACACACACACACACACACAAGCCCTGAACTGAATAACTTACACACATTCATTTCCACAAGAGGGTTGCTGATAAGCGTTTCAGGAGCGGCTGCACGTCATAGACAGACATTTAAATCCGCTTGACAGAAGGAAAGTTGAATGAACGTTGAGGAAATGCGACAGCGAAGAGCGCGCATGCGCGCTCTGTGTCTGTATATCCTGTGTGTGTGTGTGTGTGTGTGTGTGTGTGTCTGTTGTGTGTTGTCTGTCTGTCTGTCTGTTCTGTGTCTGTGTCTG
>CM065739.1:18987852-19000352 GCA_033310375.1 Conus canariensis
GCCCTCTAACATCACCAGCCAGGCGCTCGAGTGGAACCCGCAAGGCAAGAGGAAGCGAGGGCGCCCAAAGCAGACCTAGAGGAGGAGCTTGCTAAACGAGCTGAGAGCCTCCAGCCTGACCTTGGGGGAGACGGAGGTGGAAGGCTGCTGTTGAGGCCCTATCCTTCTCAAGGAGCGAAGAGGACTAAGTCAAGTTGCTGCTGATAATACTTGTTTAAACATGGAGCTAGCTTGAGTGAGCGTCGCCTTCCAGAAGACTTCTCCACGTCCATCCAATTTACAGTCCATACGGACTTACCTATATCAGTCGCCATGGCGAAGTCGTTAGGACTCGTGGCTGGGAAGTCGTGGGTTCGAATCCCATCAGAGCCACGTGGGATTTTTCTGCCCCGACCGGGCTCAGTTGGGAAGGCTGGGACCACACAGTTGAGTTTCATCCACTAAACAGATACGTATCTAACAGTGTTGCTCAAATTTCCTGACCAACACTGCATGTGTCTGTATCTCTCGGGCCTGGTTGACGTCGGGATATATTCTGAAAGTAAGCGTAGAGTACAGCCCTGTCATGCAGTCACAGAATGGAATGGAAATCCGTAGCATCATCTTCATCATCCTCATTCTCATCGATCAGCATAAAAAAAATGTCTCAAATTCTGTGGCCCTTCATGCCCTGCTCTCACGGTGACCTAGTTTCGTTGTTCACTCCACATCAATGGCTTTGGTATGATTCCTTCGGGGTCACTGGCATCGGCGAGTCCATAGGGGCTGTCGTTGGACGGACGTGGTGGCGCCTTCTGGAGGAAGACCTCACTCACGCCGGCTCCGCGACTAAGCAATTATTGTCGTCAGTAGAGGGCTTAGTAGGTGGTGTCCTGCGTACGTTAGATCAGAACAGGCGCCACTGAATACCACCGAAGTGACTCGGCAGCAGTGCAGTGTCCTCTCCGGTGGTTGCCTCTTGACGACTTGACATTGACTGCTCCCTGTGGATTGCTGGTGCCGGGGCTGCGGCGGGAAGGGCCGAGCTGTGGGCTGTGGACAGGGTGTCGGAATGAGCGGCGTGGGTGCACTGCCACTGAGGTGGCGCAGAAGATGATGCAGCAAACAAAAAAAAAAAAGATAAAGCAAAACAAAACAAACAAAAATTCCTTTTGTCGACGACTTTGACCTACTTGCTAAGAGCATGGACACGGAGGAGGAAACAGAACTCATAAAGAGAATGATAATTAATGAAGATTAGAAAGGTGAAGATAACGCTGGGGAATTCTGTTTGGTCAGCGACTATTATGACCGGGGTACACACCATGCTTCCTTTCATAATCGATCTCGAAGTCAACCAAGCCCGAGAGATACAGGCACCTGCAGTGTTGGTCTGGAAATTTAAGCGCCACTGTCAGAGACGCATGCATTATATGGATGCAACGCGTCTGTGAGGTTCTAGTCTTCTCAGTTGAATCCAGTCTGTGCCCATCGCTCGTCTTTGTGTTGTTGTTGTTGTTGTTGTTGTTGAACGAGCATGCACGTAACTTTACTTATTCTCTCCAAACGCTTGTTTTTCCTGCCCGAATCGACCAACTGTCGAGTATACTTTACATGACTTGTTTCGTTTGTTTGTTTGTTCGGTATAGCCGAACATCAGATTAACCAAAATGTCATGTTCACCAAATGATGCTACGCTGAGTCTAATCACAATTCTTCTTAAGCCGAAATTTGGGGCATCATTTTTGTTTTGTTTTGTTGTTCGTTTTTTTCCCTTTTTCTTTTTTTTTTTTTTTTGGTTTTGTTATTTTGTGTGTTTAGTTTTGTTTGTTTGTTTTGTTGTGTTGTTTTGGGATGTTAAAATGTTGCTCTCTACATGTTTTGTTGTTGTTGTTGTTTTGGGGATGTTAAAATGTTGCTCTCTACATGTTTGTTGTTGTTGTTGTTGTTGTTTTGGGGATGTTAACATGTTGCTCTCTACATGTTTGTTGTTGTTGTTGTTGTTGTTTTGGGGATGTTAAAATGTTGCTCTCTACATGTTTGTTGTTGTTGTTGTTGTTGTTTTGGGATGTTAAAATGTTGCTCTCTACATGTTTGTTGTTGTTGTTGTTGTGTTTTGGGGATGTTAACATGTTGCTCTCTACATGTTTGTTGTTGTTGTTGTTGTTGTTTTGGGATGTTAAAATGTTGCTCTCTACATGTTTGTTGTTGTTGTTGTTGTTGTTTTGGGGATGTTAAAATGTTGCTCTCTACATGTTTGTTGTTGTTGTTGTTGTTGTTTTGGGGATGTTAAAATGTTGCTCTCTACATGTTTGTTGTTGTTGTTGTTTTTGGGGATGTTAACATGTTGCTCTCTACATTGTTTGTTGTTGTTGTTGTTTTGGGGATGTTAACATGTTGCTCTCTACATGTTTGTTGTTGTTGTTGTTGTTTTGGGATGTAATGTTGCTCTTATTTTTGTTGTGTTGTGTTTGGGATGTTAAAATGTTGCTCTCTACATGTTTGTTGTTGTTGTTTGTTGTTTTGGGGATGTTAAAATGTTGCTCTCTACATGTTTGTTGTTGTTGTTGTTGTTTTGGGGATGTTAAAATGTTGCTCTCTACATGTTTGTTGTTGTTGTTGTTGTTTTGGGGATGTTAAAATGTTGCTCTCTACATGTTTGTTGTTGTTGTTGTTGTTGTTTTTTTGGGGGATGTTAAAATGTTGCTCTCTACATGTTTGTTGTTGTTGTTGTTGTTGTTTTGGGGATGTTAAAATGTTGCTCTCTACATGTTTGTTGTTGTTGTTGTTGTTGTTTTGGGGATGTTAAAATGTTGCTCTCTACATGTTTGTTGTTGTTGTTGTTTTGGGGATGTTAAAATGTTGCTCTCTACATGTTTGTTGTTGTTGTTGTTGTTGTTTTGGGGATGTTAAAATGTTGCTCTCTACATGTTTGTTGTTGTTGTTGTTTTGGGGATGTTAAAATGTTGCTCTCTACATGTTTGTTGTTGTTGTTGTTGTTGTTTTGGGGATGTTAAAATGTTGCTCTCTACATGCTTGTTGTTGTTGTTGTTGTTTTGGGGATGTTAAAATGTTGCTCTCTACATGTTTGTTGTTGTTGTTGTTGTTTTGGGGATGTTAAAATGTTGCTCTCTACATGTTTGTTTGTTGTTGTTGTTGTTTTGGGGATGTTAAAATGTTGCTCTCTACATGTTTGTTGTTGTTGTTGTTGTTTGACACAGAGGACTGTGAGGAGCTGACGAGGAACGTACACATCACGGGCAAGGTGACGGTGGTGGGAGATGGGTCGGTGGGCAAGACGTCCCTCCTCATGCGTTACGTCAACGACGAGTTCCTGGAGGAGTACAGACCCACCATCTTCGAGAACCAGGCTGTGCCGGTGAACGTGCAGGGCAAGAAGGTCAGTGTCGGTTCCAGACTGAGGTGACAGCAGGCGGAAATTGAAACCAACTGAACAGAAAAATTACTATGGATGTGAATTTAAAAGAAAAATTACTATGCCTGTGAACTTCAAAGAAAAATTATTATGCCTGTGAACTTCAAAGAAAAATTACTATGCCTGTGACCTTAAAAGAAAAATTACTATGTCTGTGACCTTAAAAGAAAAATTACTATGTCTGTGAACGTTCAGAGCGAGAAGGTCAGTGTCAGTGTCAAAGTTAGGTGACTGCAGGCGGAAACTGAAACAAGGTAAGGTAATGTTGTTTATAGCCCAGCCGACCGCAGAGGGCCATATCAGGGCTGCCACCGCGTTGATGTCAACTTACAAGGCATTGTACACACACACACACACACACACACACACACACACACACACACACACACACACACACACACACACACACACACACGCACATGCACACAACCCTTGAAATTACATCTTCGAAAAACACACCGGAAATTTTGTTAAACAATCTGTCTTCCGTAAGAACGTAGATCAGATACAAATGTTGGACCTCTTTCAGAAATTCAAAGATCACATCAGGTGGGATATCTCTGAACAAGGTTTTCATGGCGTCTGCTGTAAAATGGTTATGTCTCTCATCATGGAAGTCCCAACGTTCTAAAGAATGTTTCACTGGTAGTGGTACATGACATGGAATGCACCACGGAGCTTCTTCACCTTTTAAAAGATAAGAATGGGTGTAAAAGGAGGTGGCCTGTATCCAAACAGCACAAAGCTGTTTCTTCTTTACGGCCGCCTAGGAAACAAACTTCAGAGAAAAATCACTGTGCCTGTGACAGTTAAGAGCGAGAAGGTCAGTGTCAGTTTCAAAGTTGACCGCAGGCGGAAATTGAAACAAATTTCAAAGAAAAATTACTATGCCGTCGAACGAAAGAAACAAACAAATGACAACCTAAACACGACGCGTTTCGACCTCTTTGGTCTTCTTCGGGCAAGACAAACAGCATTCAAGACAATGAAAACGAAGAACGAACAATCCGAACAATCAACAGTGAAAATGAAGAACGAACAATCCGAACAATCCACAGTGAAAACGAAGAAACGAACAATCCGAACAATCCACAGGGAAAACAAAGAACGAAGATCCATTCTGCGGCCAATTTGAGGAGATCAGTGATTGTTCGTTCTTCGTCTTCGTTGTCTCGAATGTTGTTTGTATTGCCTGAAGAAGGCGAAAGAGGTCGAAACGCGTTGCGTTTGTCTTGTAATTTGTTTGTTTCTTTCGTTCGGCGCCATAGTCATCATCCTTTGAGGTCAGTGATTTTTTTTTTTTTTTTTTTAGCATGACGAATGCAGTATAAGATCACCCAAACAAGGAAGAAGTGCCATGGGTGACCTTTTCTTCTTAAATATTAATTAGGCTATTATAATAATCATCGCTGAGTTTAGTTAATGATTATGATGATAATGATGATCACTTTCGTAATGGAAGTACTATCAGTTCAGATGAATGAATAGTATTGGATTTACTGTAAAACAGTGGACTTTGTACCCTTTTCAAAACTCGTTTTCTGGATTTAAAACAACATGTAGGGTAACTCTTGCTCCCTTGATGAAATGAATAGTCGCCCATAACTCCAAACGAATGGTGCTTACAACATCTAATCACCTAGCAGCAATGACAGCACAGAGCACATAGAACAAACAAAGAGACCCCCCCCCCCCCCCCCCAAAAAAAAAAGGATGTTCCAAGCTTGCCTATATACCCCGTACCTGACACATCGGGGTCAGCCCTTCAACAACAACAATTGCAGAAATGAGCAAACACAAATTAATGTTTATTCAAGACTGGCACAGCCTTTTCGATCTTGAATAGAGTCAAACAAACACACGGACGAATAGTAACAAATACAGGTGACCTCAGTTGATTGGTATGAACGGAAATCTTAGATTTCATTTCCTTTTCTGGAATTTGTTTTCCTGGTTGTCTGTACTGGACATTTCTCCCAGTTAAGATTCCTGTCCATTTAAGGCTTTTTGCATCGGTTCCTCCATTATTGAGCTGCTTAACTGTAGTAGTACTGGTAGTAGCCACAGTTGTATGTCATAGTGGTAACAGCAGTAAGAGTAATAGTCACTTTGTACTGATGTTGCAGGGAAAAAATGAAGAAATTCACTTGATTGCTCATGACGTGCGCTTTTCAAGCAGCTTTTTGCGCGATAGTGAGACAATTGTTGCTCCGGAGAGAAAAAAAGAAGAAAGCTTATGCATCACAGTACAACAACCAAAACAAGAACAACAACAACAACAACAACATCAGTAATCATTAGAAAGAAGAAGAAGAAGAAGAAGAAGAAGAAGAAGAAGAAGAAGAAAACAGCAAAGGGATCACTGACAACAGTTTTTGTCCCACAACATTTTCTTTTTCTTTTGGTCACTGTAAAAGTTCGTTGCAGGATTGAACATTATTACTATAAGTATAGAACAACTCTCCGTACAATCGTTCAAGAATGATGATTAAGGAAAACAAAACAAGTCATAATTCATGTTGGTGTCAACTCTGTGCCCAGATTCTGCTCAACCTGTTCGACACAGCCGGCCAGGAAGGCTACGACTACCTCCGACCGCTCATGTACCCAGACACAGACGTCGTCCTCATCTGCTTCGCCGTCAACGACCGCGCCACCCTGTCCAACGTCTTGGTCCAATGGCAGCCGGAAATCCGGACCCACCTGACCAAGGTGCCCATCCTGCTGCTAGGCCTCAAGACGGATCTCCGGAACCAAGGCGCTGGCACTCTTTCACCGGAAGTGACGTCCACGCAGCCTCTGATCACGGACGCTCAGACGGACGAGATGTGCTTCGAGCTTCAGGACAAGCACTTCGTGAAGTACTCCGAGGGGCAGAAGGTGGCGGAACGGATCGGAGCGAAGGCTTATTTCGAGTGCTCCTCCAAACTGAACCAAGGTCTGACCCCGATCTTCTTTGAGGCAGCTCGCCAGTGTCTGAGGCAGCGGAGGGGGAGTTCCCTTCGGAAGATGTTGAGCATGTCCCGGTCCAGGCCAAGGTCGTTTTGGAGGGCAGCCTGAGGAGTGTTTGTGTGGCGGGAGAGGGGGGTTCCGGTGTGTGGTTTGGCGTCGGTTGAGGAACTGACAGAAGGCTAGAGAGAGAGAGAGAGAGAGAGGGGGGGGGGGAGAAACAGCCATCCGGTCCAGTGGACAAAGAGAGTGAAACTAGCCATCCGGCCCAGAGTTGAAAAGGTCAATGCATGCATTTCCGCTAAGAAATGCAGAAATAGGTATTCCCATTTCACTGTGCAAATGTATGCGTATTTACTGACAAATCAGGCAGAGAAGAATTTCTTTGGGGTGTGATCTAACACCCACCCGAAGCTCGCCTAGCTCAGACGTGCATCTCTGCTCAACTCCATGACGAATGGCAATGATGGGGTGGGCGGGAAGTGGATGTACCACAGAGAGAGAGAAAGAGAGAGACAGAGACACAGACAGAGAGAGAGAGACAGAGAGAGACACACACAGAGAGAGAGGTCCAGGCCAAACAGCGTACAGGGCAGGGGGATGGTTACCACGTCTCTACCTGGTTGCGCACGACTGGACAGAGAGATGTGCAGAGTCCCCCAGACTGCCCAATGCTAAAGGACTGCTGGAGTATTGTCATTGAAGGGTTCCATCGTACGATGGTTCTGCTGCACCTCGTCTAATATCACATAAATTTTGTGAAAAGACGTAAAGTGAAGGTACTTCTACTACTAATTGTTTCATGTCAGTATATATGTTGCGGATGTTTTATTTTTGTTTTTGGTCGTTGTTTGAATTTGTTCTGACTATGTGTGGATGATATATCTCCAAGACAAGAAAATGATTACTGTCCATATCAAATGTATCAAACTGATATAGATCCATTTGTTTTGCCTTGTGTGTATATATGTGTACTTGCATGCATGTTTGCGAGGAAGAAACAGAGAGGGAAAGAGAGAGAAAGAGGGAGAGAGAATGTGTGAATAGGAGAGAGAGAGAGAGAGAGAGAGAGAGAGAGAGAGAGAGAGAGACTTTGAAAACGCATGAGCATGTCAGCGAGCGCGCGCGCGCGCGCGCGCGCGCGTGTGTGTGTGTGTGTGTGTGTGTGTGTGTGTGTGTGTTGTGGAGAAAGAAGGAGAGAGAGAGAGAGAGAGAGAGAGAGAGAGAGAGAGAGAGAGAAGAGAATTTCAAAGTGAAGCTTCATCTGTTGCTTTTTATCCTGCGCTAAACACTACCATGACACTACATCTTTTATACAATGTGCATTGTACAGTGATTCAAATGCTTTTAAACATTTTTAATGCATTGTTTTCGTTTCTATTCCATTAATCAAGACTTCTGTGATTGCTGTGACTGTGAATAGATTTTGTTGGAATCAAAGTATGTGCTCTCAATTATCATTTGTATTCAAGAACATAAAAACCCAATTAATACGCCCGCCTTTCCATACAGATACCTGTGATTGACTTTCTGTGATCAACAATTGAATGCTGTCATCATCCCATATTAATATATATATATATATATATATATATATATATATATAATATATATATATATATATGGAGAGAGAAAGAGAGAGATAGAAACTCTGTGTGTGTGTGTGTGTGTGTGTGTGTGTGTGTGTGTGTGTGTGTGTGTGTGTGTGTGTGTGTGACCTTTTCAATGTAGGAATGAAACAATTGCGGTCTGTTACACATTTTTCAACACAACCGCTGGGCAATTTGTTTGTCCTTTCAAAACGGAAAAAAAAGATGTTTCACGCACCGTCACATGCATGCGCACGCACGAAGAGAAGAAAGGGGAGAAAAAAAATATATTAATAAATAAGTAAGACCAAGATCATCAAATCAGGTCAATTGTTTGTATCTAGGTCAAGTACTACAGTGACAGCTCCCAAGAGACTTCTTCCTCTATCATTTTGTTTTCATGCGGCTGTGTTCTCTTTGTCCATGCCAAACTCACCTCCCAACAAAAATTCCCTCCCTTTAGAGACTTCGTGTACCATTGTTCTCTTTGTCCATATCTGACTCAGCTCCTAACCAAAATCCCCCACCACCACCCCCTTTAGAGACTTCATGTAGGATTGTTTTTGGTCCATATCAGACTCACCGCTCAAAATTCCCTCCCTTTAGAGAACGTGTGAAGCATTGTCCTCTATGTCCATATCAGATCACCATCCAACACAAATTCCCTCCCTTTAGAGACTGTGTGAAGCATTGTTCTCTATGTCCATATCAGACTCACCTCCCAACAAAAATTCCCTCCCTTGAGAGACTTTGTGTATTGTTTTCTGTCCATATCAGACTCACCGCTCAAAATTCCCTCCCTTTAGAGAACGTGTGAAGTATTGTTCTCTATGTCCATATCAGACTCACCTCCCAACAAAAATTCCTCCCTTTATAGAATGTGTGAAGCATTGTTCTATTTGTCCATGTCAGACTCACCTCCCAACAAAAATTCCCTCCCTTTAGAGACTTTGGCTAGCATTGTTCTCTATGTCCATATCAGACTCACCTCCCAACAAAACAATTCCCTCCCTTTAGAGACTGTGTGAAGCATTGTTCTCTATGTCCATGTCAGACTCACCTCCCAACACAAGTTCCCTCCCTTTAGAGGCTTTGTGTAGCATTGTTTTCTGTCCATATCAGACTCACCTCCCAACAAAAATTCCCTCCCTTTAGAGATCGAGCATGTGTGAAGCATTGTTCTCTATGTCCATATCAGACTCACCTCCCAACAGAAAAAAAAATTCCCTCCCTTTAGAGACTAATTGGGGGGGGGGGGGGGAGGCTGAGGGAAGACAGGGGACAGAAGTGCTTCTCAAACTTTTCATTTCATTACCTATCCCACACACTATACTAGATGTGGTGCGTCTTGGGTAAACCGTACCTGACGGTGCCCATCCCTCTCCAAGGCGGGTTTACTCCCCTACATTCAGGACAAAAGCTCTGATCGGAGCGATGCTGAGACTTTGAAGACATCGTGTCATATCATCAAGGAGCACGTGCACGTCAGGCCGGCGAGTAGCACACACATCGGATCATTAAAAGAGCTACTGACGGTCAGCGAAGAAAAGAAAACCACGCTGTTTTCATCACGTTTCGTGACGGTCCGATGGCTTTGCTCAACAAAGCTGTGCTCCAGAGAACTGTTGAAGGAAGGTGTGTGTGTGTGTGTCGGGTGGGGGGGGACGGAGGGGGGGGGCGGAGGGGGGGTGCAGATGAAAAAAAAACCTCAATGATGGACTGGCAGTATTGCAGAATGGACAAGGAAAATATTTGCAGAGCCCCAGGCCTTGGCACACAAGCTTCAAATCTGTAGGAAGCATATGAACTGTTCTGAAGAGTGGTGCCCCCCAACGACTTCCCGCGGAGTTAATCGTGCAGAAGAAGAAGAAGAGAAGAGGGGGATACAAGATCCACTTTCCAATGAAGATACCGTTCCTTTAAAAGACTCTTTTTTTCTGATACAGTGTTCTCTTTGTCCAAAGACATTTACCATGCGACAAAGAGTCAATCCCTTTGAGGCATTCTGTCCCATCCCATTCCCTACCGTTAATCATTTTCCTCTTCTATTAATGCGTTCCCATAAGACTCCTTCCTTCATCTACCCCGACATGCCCCCATCCCAACCCCCTTTGTTTAAAGAACATTGTTGTTTTTTCTCTGTACTAGGTTTACTTCCCTTGAGATACTCTTGTAAAGCGCTTTCTTTTCTCGAACGGTGTTGTCTTTGTCTGTAGTAGAGTTACCTCCCATCATGTACTCCCTTTGACAACGTTTGTTCTTCTGGAAGATGTTTGCCTTTGTCTACATTTACCCTCCGAACAAAGACTTCCTCAGTTTGAAAACTCTGTTTTCTTATATTTTTTTAATGCGTACAAGATTTACCTTCCTTTTTTTCAATTTCTTTTTGTTTTTCTTTTTTTTTTCATTCAAGATTTACGTCCCTTTCAAGACTTATTTGGTTATGGAACCGTATTCTCTTTGCCTGTGCTAGCTATGCCTCTGAACTAAAGTCGTACCCTCTCTAGAGACCGAGCTGATTTCTAAAGGTCGTTAAAGAGTCTCCCTTGCAGATGGACTATCAAACCTACTTATATCGAAGCCGCAGTCCCAAAGCTGGTCAAAAAAGGTATTTCTTACCCTCGCTCATATAGTGAGTTAGGCGACACCCCTTTTTATCGTTTACAGTTATACTTAATTCTTTTTTCCGATCATTTTTCAGCAAATCGCTTTGAAACCAGACAATTGCAGCAAAAATGCCAGAAGCTTTTCTTTATTGAAGATGCGCTGTCAACAAATTATATTTTTAGACAACCTACAATACATTCGGTAGAACTGGCTTTTCCCCCATGAAGTTTCATCAAGAATAGATGCTTCAGAATCAAAATCTATCCACTTTTTTGAATTCACATTTTTTTACTTATCTTCTTTGCTTGTCTAACATTTCAAGGTGACGTAGATCCGAGAGTATTTTGTAGCAGGACGGCTACATTTTGTTCCTAAATCAAAATCCTCCTTTTTCTCGTTAGCAATGTAGCGAAAGTCAGTTCTAATTACTGTCAGGTGCACATTACCTCTCAAAATGGACATCTTCAGCAAACACGAGTGGACCGAGTGATCACGTGTACGGAGTGGTTCCAAAAAGCATTATCGGGCAAACTTGAACTTAAGTTAACCCTAAATTTGGCAAATCCGAGAGGGAAATGTTCAGTGTGTTCGCTTTGTCCCTTTCATCTTTATGTGATTTGTTTCGACTGCAATTTTTTTCTCCAGCGTATCTTGCATGATTTATTATTTCCACCCCGTCAAAGTGAATGGGTATGACAGATACCGCTAATGCCTGTCCTGCTTCTGTAAGTCTCGGCGTAATGTAACGATTGTTCCCGATGCCAAAAAAAAAAAAAAAAAAAAATGAAGCACCTTCTTCCTTCCCCCATGCTAATTCCCCCACCTTCACCTCCACGCTACACACACCTCCCTCCCCTCCAGAGAAAAATTTTTAAAAAATCCGAGGTAGGGCTGACCGTAAAATGAAATCAAGTAAATTCTATGACGTCATCAAGGTCCAGTCCAAAAATTATTCATGATTTGTGTTCGTAGTTCACACCCTTTAGTCTACACTGCTGTGAAAATGGCCGACACACTGTGCGAGAAACTGCGCTCTGTGCTCACACATATCCACACATCGCCTTCACTGGGATGTCGGTGAAGTCAGGTCAGCCTTCCCCACCCCTTCCTCTCTCCTTCCACTCGCCCCCCCCCCCCCCCCCCCCCCCCCAGCCCCCTTTCCCTTCATGGAACCTGTGACATAAGACTGCATCTTTGTCAGTCCTATGCATATCTAAAATTTCGATAAAGGATATATCTGTTTGCAGCTTAAAGAAGAAGGAGGAGGAGGAGGTGGTGGTGGAGGAAGAAGAGGAGGAGGAGGAGGAGAAGTGTGAATGCATTCTGATTATATACATAGACGAAAGACTGAGTAAGAGTGCACGATCAGTGACAGTACGGTACAGGTTTTGAACAGGAGCACATTGCACAAAACTTGTTTCCCTGTACACACTCTACAGCCCCACCCCAACCCCCAGCCCTACCCCCCACCCCTTTTACCCCCACTCCCTTCCAACCTACCTATGGAGCGTTCCTGGGTTCACTAGGTTTTTTTTTTTTTTAGTCTTGTTTTCTTGTGGTTTTTCTTTCTTTCTATTTTTTTTTTTTTTGACTTTTTTTTTTTACATTGTTTTGTATACTTAGAAACTGTTAGGGGGATATAATGAGTGAGATGACAGTTTAAACATCTCGGTAATTTGAATTTCCAAATGTGGACTATATTCTTACTAAACAATAATTTAATCATCACATTCCCAGGTTTGAAAGTAAGTGTATGTGTGCACGTATACTCACGTTGAAGTGTATTGTGCACACATACACTTATATACATACACACATGCGCACGATTTGGCGTTTGCACGAACAGCCCCATGCACCAACCCATCCCCTCACACACACACACACACACACACACACCACACACACACACACACACACACACACACACACACACACCCCAC
>CM065739.1:19005352-19017852 GCA_033310375.1 Conus canariensis
ACAAGTTGTTTCTTTTCTGAATTTTTTCCCCATGATCAAATTTGATTTTTTTTTAAAATGTGATAGATTTATGTGAGTGAGGTTTATAGCCCTGAAAAGGTTCTAGTTGGTAGGCTAGGCAATAGGGATTACAATTTCTAACTGTCGTTTGGGGTATAATTGACAAAATGCCAAATGTAAGATCCTGTTCCCTTCTTGTCCTCTCCCTTCAATGAGAGGAAAGACGAGAACGGGGAGGGGCGGGGGGGGGGAGGTAGATGAAATAGGTAAGACAAAGTTTAGCGTGGAGAGGGGGCGAGGGAAGTGGTATGGATTTTTGTTGCTTTATTTTAGTAACATGGCAATACAGAGTTAAGAAAAAAAAAACGGCATCAATGCTGTGTGGAAAGCTTTGCAGTGGGAACGAGAACACAATGCTGAATGTGTAGGACAACATAGGGATCCAGACTGGTAGAGTAGAAGGGCCTGGAACTGGGTCAAATGAAAACTATTCCATCCGATCTTTCACATCACATCAAGTTATGATGTTTAGAGCCCAGCCGACTTCAGAAAATCAGAAATCAGAAAAAAAGAAAAATTTCTTTACAAGAATCCTGCAATGAAATCCAGCCATTACACCGGCAGCACAACAGACCACGGGCAAATCAGATCCGATGAAAAAATGTTTCTTTAGAAGCTTCATAACCGATGAAATAGGCAATGTGTAAACTGGATCAAATGAAGAAATGTCCATTAGAAGCTTGAAACAAAGTCGTGTTTATGCTGTGAATTCTAGCCCACCTGACGGCACACGACAGAACCTCCACGGGAGCATCCCCATGGGTGTACTGCCCCATATTCTTTTTTTTCTGCGGTCATGAAATATGGGCTGGTGCACCCATTCGAATGCTCTGGTTGAGGTTCTGTTAGGTGGCTTCCAGTGGATAGAGAGAGGGAAAGAGGGAGGGGAGGGAGAGGGAACGAGAGAGAGAGAGAAAGACAGAGAGAGAGAAAGAGAGAGGGAGGGGGAGGGAAAAAGAGAGACAGACAGAGAAAGAGACAGACAGAAGACAGACAGAGAGAGAACAGAGACAGAGAGAAATGGGGAGGGGGGGGGGGGTGTGAGGGAGGTAGAAAGACAGACAGGCAGAAAGAGAGAGAGAGAGAGAGAGAGAGAGAGAGGAGAGAGAGAGAGGGGAAGACGGCAGGAAGAAAAGAAAAAAAAGATGCAATCAAGACTTTTCCCATCTAAAAGAAACAAACAAAATGCTTCATTTTACTGCCCTTCTTTGCTGGCTGCTTTGGAGGTGCTACACACTCAGCCGTGTCTCCCTGATGAGTCCGATCCAGCGGACGAAAGGCCTCGGAGCAGGCAATACAAATAGATCTGCCTTCGAGAGAGATTACGATGGTTCTCTCATGCAGCTAGTGAAGAGTGTTCATATTTATAATATATTTTCTTAATTTTATGTTCTCATTTTCAAACCACCACCCTTTTTTAAGTTCAAATCTTTGCCAAGTCATTACTATAATGACGGAAGAATTGTTAGCCTGCATTTGTTTTCCCCCACTACTTAATTGTTTAGCATTATATTTGTTTGGTCAATCAGTGGGAGATTGCATCTCTTAAGAGATCCAAGTAAAGGTTGTTCTGCACAATTCTTAGCCGCTGATAATGCTTGGGTTATTGAACAGCAGAGCTGACCACTCAGACTGTTCCGTATCTTTTGATCTCCCTTGCATCCTTGAATGGATCCTCAAGCATAGGCTCAAAGATTATCCCCTACATTTTATACTATTTGCATAGCGTTTTTAGTTTTTCAGCAACTTATTTTTTCTCCATATTTTCGTTTTGTTTCATTTAGTACCCTTCTTCGCTGGCTGCTTTGGGGTGCTGTTGGATTCTTTTTTGAACCCTTGGTGGTGAGAACACCACAGAATTATGGACTGTGATGTGTCTCTATTTGACGCCAATATCACAGGTATTTTCAACCTTGTTTTTTTTTTATGAATTCAACCAATTCATTTTATCCAAATCATTTATGAAATATTGTTGTGCCCGGCAAAAAGCCAGAAGATCTTGTTCTAATGGATTTATTATTAATACAAACTACTACCCATTCCAACATTAACATCATATATATCTACATCTCACGTTCTATTAGTCATTTTTTTTCTTCACTAAACGCTGCATACCTACTTTGTCTAATAACGTTATATCCTTTGGACAGGGGTCCTCCCGTGCCATCACGATGTTCTGTGAGCGATTGGTTGGTTAGTCGCTGCGTGCTTGCTGTGTGGAGTTCGCTGACAGGAACTCCGAGTGTCACCTGTTTGAATGCGTGTGGTTGCCGGTGTTATCAGCCATGATTGTTTGCGCCTGTTCTAATGGGGACAACAGCAGGGGGCTCTCTAACATTACCGGCCCGGGCCCTACGGCCAGCAGCACCCGTACTCACATAATTATGCGGGAAAGCGCTTCCTGCTCCTCTGGAGGAGGGACACTAGGGGCTTGCCTCACTGCAGCTGAGGCTCGGGAGCCAGTTGCTTGTCCTCCTCTCGAGGGCAAAACGGCCCTACAAGATAGGAACTGACAGAACTTTGCGCTAACTGTCATAGCTTCCACACGTTTGGCTCGCCGTCCATTTAAACATATTCACTATCGATTGAAACCTCAGAACCCAAGGAATGAAATGAAGCATGTCACATTTGATAACTTTGTTGCTGCATTAAATCATTTGATGAGTAAATTCGGAGAGTGAACCCACTTTTTAACGAGTTTGTGTCATATATTTCTCCATGGCGATAAGAAATACCAAACAGTATGAAATAATTTTGTAATGAATGAATTGCAGGCATTTCACACGTGTAAATCTAATTATCTAAGACTGTGTGTGAGCGGAGAACTTTGTCTTTGAAAAATCGATTCAAAACACAACTGGCTTTACTCACTGTATGGCCGTCGACATGAGCTTTTGATATGGTTTTTGATTGACAAATACTCTGTTGAAATGGACTACCAGATAATAACTGTTCTACATTTTCAGTTATATATTTATCACAGAAATGCAGCCATATACAAGATTTCAATCGCGAAGTCTGAATTTCGTAGAATGACAATTTAGATCAAAACTCTGACAATGACAGAGTGCAACGAAGAAGACGACTGTTCAAGAGAGGTCAGCGCTGTCAGTCATTTCGTATTGTCGAAAGCTTGCGTGGAAAATATCCTGGGCATGCATATACGAAATGACAGCTTACAGACTTTACGGGGGGGGGGTTCGATTCCACAGTTTTTCCCATACTTTTTGCGAAATCAGGAAATATCCAAGGTTTGGCCAGCAGAGGATTCAAAATGGCACTAAAATTAACAGTGCAACATACCGGTTTAGAAAAAGATATGGGCTTTTCGGTCCAATAGAGTTGTAACGAATAAAACACATTTATTTTTTAGCCTTCAGTGACATATATATAATTATGTAGGTTCTAAGGCATTCACATTTTAAAGAGTTTACACAAACTGAACAAGATTCATCAATCAAGGGAGATAAGGGGGAAGGTAACTCGAAAACAAAACATTTCTGCTAAGATGACTGAGGAATATGTGCACGTGTAGCACCTGGCGACATCATGTTAAAGCCTTTCAGAGATTCGAAGATCACATCAGGTGAGACATCTCTGAACATATCATGCAAGTCCCGACACTCCAAAAGAATATGTTTCACTGTGAGTGGAACTTAGAAAAATTTTAACAAGTCATCCTGACAGCAGGGCATGAAAGGGTCACATAATTCCACACTGAAGACTGTTTGCAGAACCCATGCAACCTCAACTGGGAATTACGTGCCATTAACATTCATGCCGCATGTCGCCCAGCCGATTGCCAGGGACCAAGGTCTTCCTGGTTTCGGTTTCATCAAAGAGTTGTCACTACATGCAGACTAGTCTATATAATGCACACCACCTCTGCTATGCTATGAGAACACACTGCACAAGATTTACGCCTGATGGATAAATCAATTCGTTAATAAGACGAAAGGATAGAACGCAGGTCTCACGGATACAACGTGGCAGATGTCTAACTTGCGCATTAATTAGCTCAACATGCTGGTCAGACCCAACGCTGTCTGCACCACAATTATAGTTGTATCAAAGCTTTTCATTTTTTACCATTCATCATGGGACACGCCTGCTGGCAGCTAGATGTGAGGGGACAGAAAGCAAAGGCATGGGACAAACGTACGTCAGTATCCCGGAGCTCACATGCAATTTAATAGAAGTACATCACAAATCAAACATTTTCTTTACATACCTCTGATTTTAAACAGTCAGTATCAAGCACCATGACTTTGCCCTGATTTTACTTTTCACCTTGTAAATGCTCTGTGCTTACAGACGACTGAAATGTGTGTGTGTGTGTGTGTGTGTGTGTGTGTGTGTGTGTGTGTGTGTGTGTGTGTGTGTGTGTGCATGAGCATGTGTGTGTGTGTGTGTGTGTGTGTGTGTGTGTGTGTGTGTGTGTGTGTGTGTGTGTGTTCCTCTGTCCACTACATAGGTCTTAGATTCTCTCCTCTCCATCATCCTCTTTCCTCTACACAGGTCTTACATTTTCTCCTCTCCATCATCCTCTACTCTTTACTTAGGGTCTTTCATTCTCTCCTCTCCATAACCCTCCTCCTGCTTCTGGCTAGGGCAACTAGCCTAACCTGGTATCTGGAGAAGCTTATTCGGTAATTGTAGCGACCCCCAGGTCAAGACCTGGACCGGCCCAACTCTATCCTTCATTTACCACATGGCTAGTTGGGGAGGGGTCTAAGCTGGGATTTTGTTGAGCTCCCTCTTGAATGATACTAAGGAGGGAGCCTCTGCTGCTGTTGCAGGCAGGGAGTTCCAGGCGGGAATGGTTGACGGGAAGAAACTGAACTTGTATGGGTCAGAGGAGGTGCCGAGGTGAGCCAGTTTGTGTCGGTGATGTGATCTTGTTTTGGTGGATCCTTTCTTGAGGAATTTGTCTGGAGGTATGTCCACAGTGCCATGAACGATCTTGTACGTGAAGATTAGCCTCTGCCTGTTTCGCCGTGATTCAAGGGGTTCCCATCCTAGTTCTTACAGCATGGATGTTACGCTGCTGGTCCATCCATAGTCATTGCATACATAACGAGCAGCTCTTCTTTGCACCATTTCTATCTTTTTCTTTTGGTCTACTTTGTACGGGCTCCAAACTGATGAGCAATACTCCAAGCGTGGGTTTACAAGGATTAGGTAAGCATTGGTCTTTCCCTATCTCCCCTCCACAATCCTTTTACCTCTACTCTGGCCTTCCCTATCTCCCCTCCATAATTCTTTTACCTCTACTCTAGCCTTCCCTATCTCCCCTCCATAATCCTTTTACCTCTACTCTGACCTTCCCTATCTCCCCTCCACAGTCCTTTTACCTCTACTCTGGCCTTCCCTATCTCCCCTCCACAATCCTTTTACCTCTACTCTGGCCTTCTCTATCCCCTCCACAATCCTTTTACCTCTGCTCTGGCCTTCCCTTCTCCCTCCACAATCCTTTTACCTCTACTCTGGCCTTCCCTATCTACCCTCCACAATCCTTTTACCTCTGCTCTGGCCTTCCCTTCTCCCCTCCACAATCCTTTTACCTCTACTCTGGCCTTCCCTATCTACCCTCCACAATCCTTTTACTCTCTCTGGCTTCTCTCCTCAATCCTTTTCTACACTCTCTCCTTCCCATTCTCTCCTCCACAATCCTTTTCCTCTACCTCTGCCTTCCCTTCTTCCTCCACATCCTTTTTTCTTCTGTCTAGCCTGCCTTTTTTCCTTTGTCTAGAACTGCCTTTTTTCCTCTGTCTAGCCTGCCTTTTTTCCTTTGTCTAGCCTGCCTTTTTCTCTCTGCCTAGCCTGCCTTTTTTCCTTTGTCTAGGCCTGCCTTTTTTCCTCTGTCTAGCCTGCCTTTTTTCCTCTGTCTAGGCCTGCCTTTTTTCCTTTGTCTAGGCCTGCCTTTTTTCTTTGTCTACGCCTGCCTTTTTTCCTTTGTCTAGACCTGCCTTTTTTCCTCTGTCTACGCCTGCCTTTTTTCCTTTGTCTAGACCTGCCTTTTTTCCTCTGCCTAGACCTGCCTTTTTTCCTCTGTCTAGGCCTGCCTTTTTTCTTCTGTCTACGCCTGCCTTTTTTCTTCTGTCTATGCCTGCCTTTTTTCCTCTGTCTAGGTCTGCCTTTTTTCCTCTGTCTAGGCCTGCCTTTTTTCCTTTGTCTAGGCCTGCCTTTTTTCCTCTGTCTAGACCTGCCTTTTTTCCTCTGTCTAGGCCTGCCTTTTTTCCTCTGTCAACGCCTCCCTTTTTTTCCTCTGTCTAGACCTGCCTTTTTTCCTCTGTCTAGGCCTGCCTTTTTCCCTTTGTCTAGGCTGCCTTTTTTCCTCTGTCTACGCCTGCCTTTTTTTCCTTTGTCTAGGCCTGCCTTTTTTCCTTTGTCTAGGCCTGCCTTTTTTCCTTTGTCTACGCCTGCCTTTTTCCCTTTGTCTAGGCCTGCCTTTTTTCCTCTGTCTAGGCCTGCCTTTTTTACTCTGTCTAGGCCTGCCTTTTTCCCTTTGTCTAGGTCTGCCTTTTTTCCTCTGTCTACGCCTGCCTTTTTTTCCTTTGTCTAGGCCTGCCTTTTTTCCTTTGTCTAGGCCTGCCTTTTTTCCTTTGTCTACGCCTGCCCTTTTTCCTTTGTCCAGGCCTGCCTTTTTTTCCTTTGTCTAGGCCTGCCTTTTTTTCCTTTGTCTAGGCCTGCCTTTTTCCCTTTGTCTAGGCCTGCCTTTTTTCTTCTGTCTACGCCTGCCTTTTTCTTTGTCCAGGCCTGCCTTTTTTCTTTTGTCTAGGCCTGCCTTTTTTCCTTTGTCCAGGCCTGCCTTTTTTCCCTTTGTCTAGGCCTGCCTTTTTTCTTTGTCTAGGCCTGCCTTCTTTCTTTGTCTAGACCTGCTTTTTTTCTTTGTCTAGGTCTGCCTTTTTTCTTTTGTCTAGGCCTGCCTTTTTTCTTTGTCTAGGCCTGCCTTTTTTCTTTTGTCTAGGCCTGCCTTTTTTCCTTTTTCCAAGCCTGCCTTTTTTCCCTTTGTCTATGCCTGCCTTTTTTCTTTGTCTAGGCCTGCCTTTTTTCTTTTGTCTAGGCCTGCCTTTTTTCCTTTGTGTAGGCCTGCCTTTTTTCCTTTGTCTAGGCCTGCCCTTTTTTTCCTCTGTCTACGCCTGCCTTTTTTCCTTTGTCTAGGCCTGCCCTTTTTTCCTTTGTCTACGCCTGCCTTTTTTCCTTTGTCTACGCCTGCCTTTTTTCTTCTGTCTACGCCTGCCTTTTTCTTCTGTCTACGCCTGCCTTTTTTCCTTTGTCTACGCCTGCCTTTTTTCCTTTGTCTACACCTGCCTTTTTTCCTTTGTCTAGGCCTGCCTTTTTTCTCCTGTCTACGCCTGCCTTTTTTCCTTTGTCTACGCCTGCCTTTTTTCCTTTGTCCAGGTCTGCCTTTTTTCCCTTTGTCTACGCCTGCCTTTTTTCCTTTGTCTACGCCTGCCTTTTTTCCTTTGTCTAGGCCTGCCTTTTTTCCTTTGTCTACGCCTGCCTTTTTTCCTTTGTCTACGCCTGCCTTTTTTCCTTTGTCTACGCCTGCCTTTTTTCCTTTGTCTACACCTGCCTTTTTTCCTTTGTCTAGGCCTGCCTTTTTTCCTCTGTCTACGCCTGCCCTTTTTCTTCTGTCTACGGCTGCCTTTTTCTTTGTCTAGGCCTGCCTTTTTTCTTTTGTCTACGCCTGCCTTTTTTCCTTTGTCTAGACCTGCCTTTTTTCTTCTGTCTAGGCCTGCCTTTTTTCCTCTGTCTAGGCCTGCCTTTTTTCCTTTGTCTAGGCCTGCCTTTTTTCCTTTGTCTACGCCTGCCTTTTTTCCTTTGTCTAGGCCTGCCTTTTTTCCTCTGTCTACGCCTGCCTTTTTTCCTTTGTCTAGGCCTGCCTTTTTCTTTGTCTACGCCTGCCTTTTTCCTTTGTCTAGGCCTGCCTTTTTCCTTTGTCTAGGCCTGCCTTTTTTCTTCTGTCTAGGCCTGCCTTTTTTCCTTTGTCTAGGTCTGCCTTTTTTCCTTTGTCTAGACCTGCCTTTTTTCTTCTGTCTACGCCTGCCTTTTTTCCTTTGTCTAGGCCTGCCTTTTTTCTTTTGTCTAGGCCTGCCTTTTTTCCTTTGTCTAGACCTGCCTTTTTTCTTCTGTCTAGGCCTGCCCTTTTTCCTCCTGCCCAAATCCTTACTTCTCTCTCCAGATCTTCCCTCTACCTAGGATTTGTTGTTCCTCTCCACTATTATCTGTCCTTTTCCTGTCTGTCTCTAACCCGTTATCACCACCTGTCTAGTTTTTATTCTATAGTCATAATATTGCCTCCCCTTTCTTTTTCAAGTCTTTAGCTTCCCATATCCTCTACCTTTTCTTTGCAATTCCTCACACACACACACACACACACACACACACACACACACACACACACACACACACACACACACACGCAATACAATATCTATTCCTTTTGCCCCTTTTGAGGTATGGAGAAAGGGTGTGTTTAAAGCAATAACAGGAAAAGAAAAACAAACAAGCCAAAATAAAACATAGATTGCTAGTCAATGCTGACATAGACCAACAATTTACAACTCTTGAGATAATCTAATATACTTTGACAATAGAAGCATTTGTTTTCGATTAGTAGAAGACATCGTTTGACAAAAATTAAAGACGGATTTTGGGGAGAGGAATCTTTTTGGCAAAGTCGTGTTGCGCGAAGTAACGTATGATGAACATTCCATGATAAAATGAAGTTCATCACCTGTTGCAGACATGTCACATTTATTACATAACCTTTCTTCTTTTGGAATAGCAAATCGACGATCTACTTCAATTGGTAATTTTGGTTAGAACATCTAAATTTGATAAGAGGGTAAATATAAACATCTGGTAAGCTAGAAATATATTTCTCCTCCTTAAAATCAGATTTGTAAAATTTGTAGAAAAAACATTTACTGCTGCTTTCAATGTCATGTTGCCACGCTTGACGAAAAGAGCATTGCAAACTATTTTTGACATTCTTACATAATGTTTTGACATCTGTAAAAGATTGATTGCTCCAAACACAGTCAAAACCAGATTGTACAAGTATGTTTTTAATGCACGTTAACCAGGGAGACACAGTTACTGCGCTATTGTGCAAATGTAGCATCAAAGAATAGAACCTAACCGACATTTTTGTCAACAGGAGATTGAACCAAACTAGCCCAAAATCGAATCAATCGGACAAAGATTGATGCAGGGTAACGTCCTGTTTCACCATAAATCATGTTTGTCATTGTACTCCTTTTTAAGCGAAATATATATTTTCAAAATTTTAGCTGAAATTTATCAATGATATACTATGCACAAAAAGAAACGCATATTTTTTATTTCAGTCATTTCATGCGTCATTTAGCATTCCAAATATTACAACCACAGAAGAAATAAGACATCAATCTACTGTTATGTCTATTCATTATGTCTGACTATTCACACTGGACAGAGTTCCCTGCTATACTGGGCATGTTTCTGTCAAAATTTTCCTTAATATTTTCAGCGAAAAAAATATGCGTTTCTTTTTGTCCATAGTATATTTAAATTTTCGTAACCCCATATTTCACAACCATATAATAATACTGGAACAATCATTTTATCAAATAAATCTAAAATAACATGAATAGGCAAATCCTTTGTTCTTGCCTTTTGTATCGATTTAAGCATGGCTAATGACGCCGTGTCAAAAGTGTTTTTCTTACATTTAACAAAAGAACCCATTCGATTAAAATCTACCCCTAAATATTTGAAGCTGATGACAACATCAACTTTTTCATTTCCATAATGAAATGTGTCCTGTTATTCAGCCTTGCACTGTTGAATAATCATTATTTTAGTTCTCCCCCTTCCCCATACCGCACACACCCACAACCTGTTCGACTCTTACAAGTCATATGTCAGCCTGTTCCATAGTCTGATGATCTTGGGACTCCCGTTATTGCATATGCATGTGGCCACATAGAATTGGTGTTTCTGCATACCGGTGTATATGAGCCAATAGTGTGCAAGCGCGCGCGTGTGTGTAGAAATATTCCGGGTATATGTTAATTGTTTTAATGTGTTGAAGAGTTGTCCTTGCAAACGGAGGACCAAGGTAAGGATAGGACCCAAGGGAGGACAACACTTTTGTGTGTGTGTGTGTGTGTGTGTGTGTGGTGTGTGTGTGAGAGAGAGAGAGAGAGGGGGGGGGCCAAGGGGAAGGAACATACTTGAGGGGGATACAAGACAATAGGGGAGAGTGCCTTTTCTGTTTTTTATTATGTCATTTTTTTCCGTGTGTGTGTGTGTGTGTGTGTGTGTGTGTCTGTGAATGCGCGTGCGCACATGGTGTGTGGTGTGTGTGTGTGTGTGTGTGTGTGATGCGTGCGTGCGTGTGTGTGCGCGCGCGTGTGTGAATAAAAGTCTGTCAGTTTATTTGTGATGAAACATGGAGAATCAGCAAACACTGGTGGGAATACCAAAAAAAAAAAAAAAAAAAGTGATCCGGAACTGAGGGCCCCTTTTGCCTCGACGTTCGGCAGTGTTTTGGGATGCGGTTGTCTGTACGATGGATACGTTCTTTGGTGCTGTGGATGCCTTTTTCAGTGCTTTCCGTGCAGCTTGGACCAGGATGAGTCTCCATGCATCATGCAAGTCATCAGTTTATCAAATGTTCATTTGCTGTCCACTGTCAGGCTTCCTCCGCCTCTCCAGTCTCAATCATCATTTGACTTCCTTGATTATTCATGGCAAGTCACAAACCACGATGTGGTTTTATGCAGAAGTAATTTGTTGTTGTTGTTGTTCATGTTCAAATTGCACACCAAAAAATAATGGTCGCGCTTCTGATGTCAGTGTGAAAAAATCCCTACTGTGCAAAGCATTTTTTCTTTTGTTTTTTTTCCCCTTTTTGTTTGTTTGTACCTGCTTCTCTGGCAAGAGCTTCGTCCCCTGAACTGTGGAGTTTCTTTACAAAATCTTAAGACATTGATTGCTTCGTAATGACTGCATGTTCTACTGGCATGTTAGAGCATTTTCAATGTTTTCAGTTCACACTAAGCTAGTCATCTTCAACAGAAATTAAGTTCTTTTCCCGGAGAGGGATAGAAAAGGAAATCCTACACCCTAAAAGGAAACTTAAAAAAAAATTATAATGGTTCATTCCAGTACGGAATCTTCCTTTGAAGTTTCCACGTGATGGCTGTGATAGGCCTAATTATCAACTAAACACGACTCTGTTCCTCAGCAGAGAGTAAATTTAGTTAATATGGAACATGCTCTGTAATACCTGTGTTTATCAATCAAAATATTTGACGTGATGCTTCTGAATATACCCCACCCTGCCTCCGCCTCATTCACACCAGCCGACTATGTCTCCTCCATACATACATCTAAAATGAGATCAGTAGGCAATGAGTCGATGTCAGTCAGTCAGTCATTCCCCTGACCGCTGGGGTCGTTGGGGGACGTGATGAGGCAGCCGCCGTTCCTCTCCAGGCTGTTCTGTTGGCAGCTGTCGTGAGGAGATCTGGCATAGTCATTTTGGTCCAGTCCTTTATATTTGGGGACCAGCTCTTTCTCTGCCGTCCTCGTCTGCTCCCTCCTTCAACGGTACCTTGAAGGATGGTTTTGGAGAGGGTGTTGTGACAAATGACGTGGCCAAACCATGCCATCTTCCGTCGTTTGACGATTGCCAGTAGTGGTTCATGGGGCCCAACTAGGTTGGTGACCAGGTTCCGCACATAGTCGTTGGTCTTGCGCTCCTTGTAGGAGATGCGGAGTAATTTCCTCAGGCACCTGGTCTCAAATGCCTGGATTTTTCTTTCTGTTTCGGCCATCAATGTCCATGTCTCACAGCCATATAACAATTGGTGATCACTAGTGACTTGTAGACCCGAAATTTTGTGTGGAATTTGATGTTGCTCTTCCACACCCTGTTCTGTCTGGCCATCGCTGCTGATGCGGAGTTGATCCTGATTCGGATTTCTGCTGTGCAGGTGCCGTCTTTGGACAGGGTTGCTCCCAAGTACCTGAAGGTCACTTCTTCCAGGGGCTCACCATTCATGGGTATGTTGGCACTGCTGTTTGTCATGCTGTTGACCATGACCTTTGACTTCTCTGTGCTGACCTCCATGCCATAGGCACTTGCTCTTGTGACAAGACTATTTGTGAGATCCTGGAGCTCGGTGTTGCTGCCCCCCATGAGGTCGATATCGTCTGCGAAACGGAGGTTGCAGACCGGCCTACCGCCAATGCTGATGGAGGTGTGATGGTCTTTGAGGGTCTCTTGCATGATTCTCTCCAGAAAGATGTTAAAAAAGTACTGGAGATAGTAGACACCCTTGCCTGACTCCGACTGTGGTCGGGAAGAACTGGCCCTGCACAGTCAGGTCGTGGGTCAGTTCTTGTAGCTTGCCACAGGCATAAAGGGTGCGAACGTTTTC
>CM065739.1:19022852-19070352 GCA_033310375.1 Conus canariensis
TTTGCGGGCCGAAGTTCTAGCCTGTGCCTGGAAAGTGGCACCCCTACAATGGAAGGTGGAACATTACTCATGATTCACATTACTTCATGGATTTGACATTCTCATGATTGCACATTACTTCATGGATTTGCACATTGCTTCACGGATTTGCACATTACTTCATGGATTTGCACAATACTTCATGGATTTGCACAATACCTCACGGATTTGCACAATACTTCATGGATTTGCACAATACTTTGTGGATTTGCACATTACTTCATGGATTTGCACATTACTTCATGGATTTGCACAATACTTCATGGATTTGCACATTACTTCATGGATTTGCACAATACTTCATGGATTCACACAATACTTCATGGATTTGCATAATACTTCATGGATTTGCACATTACTTCATGGATTTGCACAATACTTCACGCTAATCCACTTCCAATTCTACATTTTACTTTTTTTCTTTTTTTATCCATTGATGACCAAGGACATACACACATACACACACAAACACACACTATCTCTCTCTCTCTTAGATGAAAGTATGAGGGAAAGAGAGAGAGCGAGAGAGGAGTTCAACGTACACACACACTCACTCACTCACACACACACAAACACACACACACACACACACACACACACACGCACACACATACACACACACACACACACACACACTCTCAACCACCAATCATCATCACTCAAATTAATCTTTTTTTTCTTTTACTGAACTTCCCATAGTTTTACATCACCAACAAGACTGTACATAAAAGGACAACAGAAAGAATCACAACTGCATTATCCAACACAACATGATGACCATGATGGGCAAAACATTCATGTCAAATATTTGCTTCTGACGAGCGTTGATTCATATCAAGTGTCCGTGCTCCATCAATAACAAAAGACTAATCAAAAAACAATAAAACAAAACTCACCACAAACCGACGACTCTTTTATCCAGCATCCTCTTTACACACTAGTTTGCATTTGTGTGATCTTGCGATTGATTTAATCTTTTTACAAACCGCAATTGTTTCTATCTATTGTAAAACCTGTTTCATCTTTTCATCATTTAAGTAAGTGAACGATAACCAAATATTAAGACATCTCTGAATAGAAAGGAAAAAACAATGCCTATACCCTCACTGACGATAAGTATTGCTTACTCTCACCTCTCTACTTTTTCTTTAAAAATCTGACAGCTGACTTGGACAGGGCTTACCCTCTGAAGTAGAACTGTACATGAACAATTATCATGGTAGTTTAAACCAAGATCAGAATTACTGAAACGTTTAGCTTCAACTAAATCACAAAAAGTGGTTGAAGATTTGTCAGCAAATACTGATGCAATCTAATTAAAGAGAGAAACTGATCCAGTGGTATCAAAAAAGCACTGATTGGAACAATTGTAACATTTTGCCATGTAATGTCTTGAATTTAAAATGACCGTACTGGCAATACTTTCACTGGCTGCTTTCATGGTACGATTCTGACTTTCCTGTTCATAAACATCACTGAAAAAGACTTAAGAAGAAAGCTTATATACAGCCGTTTTCTTTCCTTTTTTTTTCTAAACTGTGCAAAGTGGACGTTTGCTGGGGAAGGAACACTCTTGGAACCAAGACCAATTACAATGTGGTCTAGTTTTTTGTGCAGAGAAGGAGTGACCGAGGTCTGGCTTGCTCAATTTTATTTCCATTCAAAACTCTGTATGTCAGGAGTAACTGAAGCGATTGCAGAGCTCGAAATTAACTTTTTCTTTGTTGAGTGCTACTGAGCACCTTGATCCCAATTTTTGAACACCAAATTCTCAAACTGACTGCCAGTGTCTCGATCTGGAAAAAAAAAAAAAAGCCACTGACAGTCACATGCACCCACAATTTCAATGAAGGAGGAAGAAGAATGACTCGTGAACAAAATCTTGACCACAAAAATGGGAAACATGGTGCTCAAATGTAACCATTAAACACTAGATTTTCCAGGCAAAAGCATCAAACTTGAGTGATGAGCGTGTGTTGAAAGAACAAAACTTGCAACGACCAGCTAACTCCCCCTGAAGCAGATGAAGCCTTATCGTTGTTTGCTGATTACAGGTTTACACATAATTTTGGTATGTTTGTCACTGGCAAAAATTTTGAGCAACACTCAGCAAAAAAGTGTGCACGCACAACTAGATTTTTATGTGTGACTGGCACTCATCAAATGCCAATTTTGAACCATGGATAGCATACATGAGGTTTATTCACTGCAATCTTTTTCACTGTCTTTTTGTTTCTTTCTCATTCTTCCGATTTTTTGGTTCTTGTTTAATCACAGAAATCAAAATAAATGTTTCTGCCATTTCTGTTTTTGTTCACAGGTGACACCAAATATTCCAGGTGAGTTGTCTTACACACATGCGCGCACACTCTCTCTCACACACACACACACACACACACACACATTGTGCACATCCACATGCTTACAGTCAAACAGATCTAAAACGCAGACATCAAGAAGTTCATACTTGAACTGAAATCTGCCAGATCTAATGGGATCAGTAAGTTCATTTCAGACATTCACAAACAGAAGCAAAAACTCTTGTGCACTTTGATTGAAAAAAACAACAACCATGAACACAGAATCTCCCCTAAACTATTCCTAACACACTACTGGTCACACGAATTATTTTAAAGCATCTATGTTCATGATTTCTTTATCATAGCCTTTTTCATTCTTATTTCCTATGAATGTGTACATGTACTTCATACCAACTTACATTAACAACAAAAATCTCATATTGATAAGACTTCACACACACACACACACACACACACACACACTCACACACACCACTTCCCTCTGTTTTTTCCCCCTCGTACGTTCGTAAGTGCAGTCTTATTTTCTCTCTCTTTCTTTCAAACACACACACACCACACACACACACACACACACACACACACACACACACACACACACCACACACTTCCACTTCCCCCACAACCACCTCTGAAGAGGATAATCCACAACCTTACTAACCATCCTCACTAAGTTTAAACAAAATTCAGCGATTAATCTCCATTCCCCTCTTCATACATTTAACAAGGGTCACATTAGCCTGTGCAAAGTGGGCTCAACAGTAAGTTGAATAACCTTTCCCCCCCTCCCCCCCCCCCAAAAAAAAAAAAAGAAATGAAGAGCAAGAGCCTATTCTTGGTCTGACCAATTACAAGAAAAGTTAACTTAAACAAAACAACAACAACCAGAAAAAAGAAAAAAAAAAGAATTGCATGGTCTTGCAGCTTCTGTGCAATAAAACACAGTGGATGATAGAAATTCTGAGCACTAACAGACTGTACGAACAACAGTCCCAAACAGCAATTCTTAACATAGCAGCATCAGCTACAACAGTCAAAATTCCTGGATAAGACAGCCTCCATTTCTTATGGGCATTGTTGTGAGACTTTTGTTGCTTGTATCAGACAATGCAGGCTCCTGATAAAGGATTTCACCCTCCAAAGATCAATTTCTTGAGGATTTCTGCTTCCCTTTCCTAAATAGTACTACTGCATCAGCAATGATGCCAACTCCCAAAGAAGGAAGGAGAAAGAAAAAAAAAGAAGAAAAATCTGACCAAATATGATGCTGATGTAGAGTGGGCGAAGCCAAGCAACCCAGGAACTTTGTCTGATGCTCCAAAGATGCACTTCTACCTTTTTTTCTTTTTTTTTTTTTTAACCATTTGAGAACATATTCTAGTAAATTTTTAAAAGTTATTTATCTTTTTCTTTTTTTTTGTTCGATAGAAGCCGTGGTTTATTTTTGTCTTAAACTGTGAAAAGAAAAGAAAGCAGTGGAAGTGGAAATCTGGTGAAAATGAACAGCTGACATCCCCTGATCACAGACCTGTTCACCCTAACACTGCTGTTGGTGTACTTTTCAACTACACTGGGCCTACTGTCAACAAACGGTGTGTACACATATTCCAAATATTCATAACAGCAGAGCAGGAAAGGGGACAGGGAGCGGGAGGGGAGGGCGAGGTGGATTCATTTTCATCTACCATCAAAAGGCAGAGGGTAAACGGGACACATGATCTTCCAGTACCTTCCATAAAAACAGATTCTGCCAATACGAATTACCTTCAAGCCTGATTCATCAGTACACTTTGGCCACAAACTCTGGCTCTCTTGCCTGTTTTTTCAGTATTTCAGGGCCTGTAGCCCTCCACTACTGTTCCACCATATCGGCATGTCATGGAAGAAACATACAGCTAGACATGATTTTGCGCATCAGAGTTATCAAAAGTCGCCGCTCTTTGGTTAAAGCACACCAACACAATGGTTACATACAGCAAGTGCGATTACCGCTCAAGAACTTCATCTTCAGATTTTTTTTGGTGGGGTGGGGGTTGGGGAAGGGGAGCCGATGTTTTCTTTTTCCAGTTCGTCATAGTCATCACATTTCAGCCCAATATGTGTATAAAGTGTGGTAAAATGGTATGGCTAAACTGGCCTGTGATCACTGACATCATCTCTGAGAGGAGAGCAACATCTGATCAGGGATTACTGCAACACAGTCTCCAGGGTAACGTTTCCTTTCTTTCAGTTGCCACTGGCAAACACACAACATTTCTATCTACGGTTTCTATCCATTTCTTTTTTTCTTGTTTGTTTGTTCGTTGCCTTTCCTCACCATCTTATGATACTGATCCAATCAGAAGAAATCAGCCGGGTTGTTTGCTTTTTTTAAAAAACGTCTGATTTTCCATGCTCCTCCCATTCCAAAAATGCTTGCTTACAAAAACAGCAACCATGGCCCCTTTCCGAACCAACTGTAGCACTGAAACACAACACTGAATGGTATGAGAATGTACCGGTATACAGAAATGACAGTGAACTGTGGACACAGGAGATGAAGACTTCAGTTCCCAGTCTGGCATCTTTGCTGGCTATCCACAGGAACCATTGATTGGCGTTTACTTGTAGAGATATTAGATGATGTTTGTTTTGTGGTATGTCTCCCATGTTACAGGAAACGTTGCAAGATAGGTGTACTGTTCACTGAAATGTGCATTTGCTGCATTTTGTTTTTTTCTTCCTTTTTTTTTCTCTCTGTTGGCTTCCTCCTGAAAGAAAGAGTAAACAGCTGCTAAAGTATTGCTGACGTTACTTGGCTCTTCAGCTCTGCCAAACACCTGCTTTCTACCACAGAAAGGGCAGTTTTGTTTGAATTTTGGATTCTGATTTTAGATCCCAGCCTGGAAGATTCCAAGGCACTGATCACTCACTGCCCATTTCACAGGTTTTCTGCTGCATTAAGCGCCATCATTATTTTTTTGGAATGACAGAAAGGTATCCTCCTCCCCCATCCCCCCACCCCCCATCCCCACCCCCGCCCAGGCCCTTCCCTGCAGTTTGGTAGATCCCGGTCATTTTTTTGCAGACCCAGGTTCTCAGTTCTGGCAGATGTCAGCCCAGCTTCTGGAATGGACGTGTTCACATTCTAAGACACAGCTTGGACGATCCAGGCTGCAGGACGGCTGTAGGCACCCTTGTCTGAAGCCAGTCCTCATGCATGGTTGGCAGCATTCTGAAACACAAACATGACAACATCAGAAACACAAACATGACAACATGAGAAACACAAACATGACAACATGAGAAACAAAAGCATGAGAACACGAGAAATAAAAACATGAGTACCTAGGTGTTTTCTGTTGCTTTTTTTTTCCTCAAGGAAAAGATGGGAAAGGGGGGGGGGGGGGGGGGGGGGGGGGGGGGGAGATTTAGAAGATTTTTGTTCAAAAATCATGTTAGGGGTGGGGCAAGGAGGAAGGATGGATAAAGGGGAAAGAGAGGAGTCAGATGGGGGTGGTAATGGTGAGGTGGTTGCGCCAACATGTGAAAAAATTACCAAAGCTCTTGATTTTGCTCATTTTCGTGTTTGTTCCTGGAAAACATGGGTGTCAAAGTCGTGTGCACTGGCGCGTTCATGAAGGACTGTCCATGGATGTACGTGGTGACTCTCTCCACAGGTGGAGGCTCACTCACTCTAGCTTCACGATGAAGCGATCCTTGTCAGTACAGGGCACTGTAAACATTGTCTTGTACTGGAGGATAATGATAACAACCTTACTGCTTGTTTCTTCTTTCCTTCAGCGTGCAAAATTCTAATCCTTCACAAAATTCTCATGACTGGTTCACGGCACTTTTCTCGACATTAACTGTTACTGCTGCCAGGTGTGCGAGGTCCTAGGAATTTGACTACGGCATTTTTCGACATTAACTGTTACTGCTGCCAGGTGTGCGAGGTCCTAGAATTTGACTACGGCATTTTTCACATTAATGTTACTGCTGCCAGGTGTGCGAGGTCTAGGAATTTCACTGACACGACAGTTATCCAACCTATTATCATCAGCGTACTCTAAACAAGGCAATAGAAAAGATTTATACTGGATTTCTGAGCCTTTTTTGTTCAGATGAAGAAAACAAACACAAACAAAATCTTCCAACATTGAACCAACTTACTTACCAGAATAATTTCTTTTTTTGTTTCTTGTCATCACATTTTCACTGAATTGGGTGAACAAAACTTTTGAACAGTAAGTTTAGAAAAATCTGTAAAATCTCACACTCCAACAGCTGTGAACAGCTGAGCTGGAAAGGTCACAGCAACATCACTGGGACAACACAGAAAACCAGCTTTAATATCTTAAAGTCTGAAAAAAAAAAATAAAAAAAATCATGATCAAACAGTTGAAACATGTAATGACAACATTCAACAACTGTTTATGTAATGACTCGCATGCTCAGAGACCTATGTAATCACTGGCACGCTCTGAGACTTATGTAATCACTTGCACACTCAGAGACCTATATTACTGACCGTGTCTGTTGCTGCGCACTGGGTATACACAACTTTGACCTTGGAAGCTCGTCCCTTGATGAGAGCGTAACAGAGAAGGGTGACGATCATGACAAACAGGAAATAGCTGGTGTGCATCAGATGGAGGTTGATGACTGATCGGTCCTGCTGCAATCGACAATTGTGCACACACAACCCCACACACACACACACACACACACACACACACCACACACACACACACAGACAAATTCTAAATCATTCATTCCTACTTCCTTGATATACAATGCTGACATAATTTTCACTTGGATTCTACAGACATAGAACTTGGCAGTGGTCATCCACAAACAATCACAGTGGAGATTTTCCCTCTGTGTCTTGTCAAGTTCCATTATCAGTGGAAACAAAAGTAAAAAAAAATACAAGTGATCTGTGAAAGCACAAAATTTATTAATTTTGTTCAAAACTGCAGACCTATCATCCATTACTTGAAATTTTGACCACTTGAGAGATAATGACTAATGTTGTTTACAAAGACAAATGAAAAGAAAAATCTGGTCAAAGAATATACTGCTTTGGATAGTGTCTCTAGCTCTTTGTCACCTTAAACACTGAGTAAACTAGCAGACAATGTGCGATCAAAAGGTAGACCCCCCCGACTGTGTGGGATTGGGAGGTCGCACACTGAAAGAACTATGTTTCACTTCACAAACCTTGTTTTCTTTTAAAGAAATGTGAAGGTTATTTGTAAGAACACAAAGGGTGAAAGCAAAGGGGTGATCAGCATTACATTTCCCAAGCTGGGCATAAGGCCCCTGGTGACTGACAGATGAATGACCCGTCTCTATACAGAAAAATAAGGCAGTACACAGAAAGTATTCTTTAACAATTTACCTCCCTTGACCGAACTGTTATTTTTCCAAAACTTTTCAGTTTGACATGTCATTTGTCTACAATCTGTAACTTGCGAGCCTGTTGAAAACTCGGTTCAGTTTCCTAAGGGAAAAAAAAATCATATATAAAACTAATTCCTGACATGCACATGTTTCCAGTATCCTGTCGTTTCCCAAGAAATATATCCGGAAATATATCCCCGGCTGGGAGTGAAAAGCTTTATACAGCAGAGCGATGTGCTGAGCTTCATATAATAACAACAACAACAAAACATTATGCAGCTGCCCTGCCACCGTCAGGTTGTCAGCCATCTCATTGCTTGAGGCAGCTGAAGCAAACCTGGAGATTAAAAAGTAACTAGCTATGTGACTGGTTCCCACATATGCAAAGCAACAAGCTTAGATCTGGCTTTCCGCAGTGACTGTAACATAACATATACCTTCTGTGGAACTATAACATTTTATCAAGCAATATGCAAATGATTATCTTTCTCCTCCAGAATAAAGCCTTTCATGGTGTTTTGAATGCATTGATCAATGAAGAACCAACACTAAGAAAAATGCCATGATTTATTGTAGGTCAAGCCAGCTTATTTTCCTGGACCTCTTGGTATCACCATTTTTGTTATGCTTTGAAAAGACCTGTTCAGCACATCTCCTATTCGCTGTCCAACATACACAATCCCAGCAGATACCTAAATCTAAACCAGCTACATATGTAATCTCCTCTCATTTGCATGCACTGTGAAAACCTGATCTTTCAATGCCAGCAGATGGATGAGGCCACACTGACCAAGGTGAGCATGACGGTGAGCGTGGGGTCGTACTGATGTTTGAGGGTGAGGATGGAGGCGTTGATGCAGTGGATGTAGCTAGGGGTCACCTCCAGGTGGAAGTGGTTATCGCCGCCCAGGTCAAAGTCCTTCACGCAGCTGTCCTGCACGTCCGGGAATCTGCCAGCACAATTGGGGAAACGTGCAGTGGCTGTCCATTGGTGCAGATCTTTCCCTCACATTTCTTGTCGATGGGTATTTTGGTCAGTGAAATACGATGGGCGTGTGTAACTGAATGTGTCTCGGTACGTGTATGTGTGCATGTGTGTGTGTGTGGTGTGTTTTGTGTGTGTGTGTGTGTGTGTGTGTGTGTGTGCATGCGTGCATGCGTGTGTGTATGTGTGTGTGTGGGTGAGTGCGCCCCATAGGTATTACTGTCAAAGTGACAAGACAGTATATAATTGAACATTTTTGAGAAAAACAATTTCAAAGTCATAAGAAACAAATGGTCAGATTATGGTGGTAACTCTGATCTGAACTGAGGAAGTGTTGAGATGTTCTGGCTGTTGAGAGGCAAGGAGAAGACTTTCTTGAATCAAATGAATTTCTGATGCCTGTAGCCAGATGCTGCTGCCCCTAAAATGTTTTCATCATGAACAGATGATATGAAAATCAGAAACAAAGTGAAATTTTCAAGAATGTTGCAAAACACACTGTATTCTTATATTTGGAAGCAGTCCAGATGTTTGCACACTCACATCATAATGGCCACCAAGACTGATGGCGAAACAGAGAACACAGATCTTGAATAAATGAAAGTTGTCATCCCCTTTCTAAACATGGCTACTGTTCAACCATTATTTCCTGAAGGTCTAACAATGTTGACTTCTTTTTCTCTTCTTCTTTTCTTTTTTTTTTTCCAAGAGGCAGCATTCACTAGCCAACTTCTTCATCGTCTTACACATTCTGATTTGCTTGCCACAGCCAGCTATAGGTTCAGCGCTTTCTCCTAACATTGGCTCAGTTTGGTCTCCTTCACACAGCCAGTCATAGACCCAAGCGTGTAAGCTCAGTCTTTTAGTTATAACTTCCTGACAACTGTCAGGTTCGTCCCACTATGAAAAAAAGGTGTTCCCGTTTGTTTTGAGGGTGAATCTTTTTTTTTTTGGTTAGCAGACTGGTGATCTGCAACCGTAATGCCCCAAACACTATCGATTTTAAAGTTTTTTTCATTACAAGTTTGGCAGTTTAGGGACGTAGGCATCACTGCCCTTAGTACAAATGTTTGATCGAGTCTAAGTGATAATACACATACACACAGATGAACACACACACACAACAAACACACATGCGCACACACACACACACACAACAAACACACATGCGCCACACACACACACACACACACACACACACACATACATACACACACACACACAAACACACGCACACACACACACACACACACACACACACACACACACACATACACACACACACTGTTCCATGTGGACTGCTAATGCTGAACCTGCAACAGGCCAGATGTGGATGTGGTTGTATACTGTCATTAATTTCCGGCTATGAAACCAGCCAGATATAAGTCACACCCACCAAATATTTTCCACATTAAAAAAAAAGAAAAAAACGTTAGCCTCAAAGAGTTGACTACCAACAACAACAACAAAAAACAAACCCAGTGACAATTGATAAGTCAAAATAGCAGCATAACACAATGTTAATAAAAGCCTTTGTAATATGAAGAATGAAAAGCACAAGTTGTGCACATTTCACTTGCTTAAGGATCTATCTCAACACCACACCGCAACTACATCAACTGAACCAGTAATGAATCAGCAATATTCTTAACATCAAGTTGCTCACGGTAAGAGCGAAAAAAAAGAAGAAAGATTTGATTATCTCTTTTACAAGGAAAACACATTCTGTCAAGCAATGACAGCAGTAGTATTGGCACAAATATAACAGAAATAGCTTATTTTAGAGATATAACTAGTGACAAAGTTACACACGGTATTGTGATTTTTGCATAAATATAAAATTCATTTCTGAAAAAAAAATTCAAAGATAACTGTCAACACAGTGGACAAAGTCCAGCCAAAAATCTGTCTCAATTTCAAAATTTGGTTCTTCATTTCATTCAGCTGTACATGCATAGCAGTCACAGAAAGGAGACTCAACTACAAAAAAAAAGTCTTGACTTCTAGGTGGGAAAATAATTACATACATATGTGAGCTGGAATGCACCGTGTGAGAGAGTACCAAGGACAGCAAAGGAAAAGAAAATGTAAATGCTCACGGAGAACGTTAACCTAATCTAACATAAGTCCTCCAACTCACGGAGTGCGTGGGAAAAACTTGGTGGCGGCAGTCATTGTGACACAGGCCCTAAGCTTGTAGCACTGGCCGTGCTGACACTGGTGTGACTGGTTCACCAAGGGGGAAGCACCACTGTCAGGTTGGCCTCCATGTTTCTCCGCGTCCCTGGTGGACAATCATACGTATATATGACGCTTCAACTCATTTCTAACTCAGCTGCCGAATAGAAACAATCCCCTGCAGTCTGGCCTGACTTGGAGAAAACACAGAAAAACGGAGCACACAGTTAAAACAAAAGACAAAACAACAACAAACAATGCAAAGATTTAAGCATAGTGACCCCACATAATCTACATTCTGTAGGAGGTTGTGCAAGATAAGCATGAAAGCAATGTCTTAACTGAAAATAATGTACGACATGTCAAAGAATATTCCAATTATATTGGACATGTCAAAGAATATTCCAATTATATTGGACATGTCAAAGAATATTCCAAGTTAACTCGCAGGTTGGCAGGAGCAGAGAGTTATGAGTTGTCTAATAAATTGTCTGAAATGATGTAATTCCCTGACTACCAAGTACTTCAATGAAAAGAAATAATGGGTTTGAAAGACAGTAACCATAATCTCCTTTTGACTTTACAATGTATAACTACTTCAGCTGAACCAAACGATGCTGTCACACATAGTGCCTAATTCTGACCTGCCTCTCCTATCCCCACCACGAGACATGGTGTGTCTGGTACTTATGAGGACAATGTACACCAGCATTCACAGGGTTTAATGCTTGATGGTTAAATGCTTGACTTTAATGTCCAAATGTTCACCAAATTTTTTCAACTCCATACTTTACAACTTAATCTAGAAATACAAATCCAGACACACCTTTCCTTGCAGAAAAAAAAAAAAAAATCATGTGTACATGCACATACATGACACACTTCTGTACACTTGCAGTAATGATCAAGCATTATTTGTACACATTCAAATGCACATATACACATGATTTCCATCAAATGGTCAAACAATGCCATCACTTTGCAAAAATGTACATACCTTTTCTCTGTTCACCAGTGTGAACTATGGCTGACTGGCTGTGTCAAAAAAGAGTTGTCAACATATAAAAGTGATCATAGAAACTATAAAAGCCAGATTTCTGCCCACATGTAAGCTTGTTCTCTTGTGCTCGCATGTACAAGATTGCACAACATTCGTATACACATCATTGTAGTTCCTGTGAATTTCTTCTCTGTCTCTCTTTGCCTCTCACTTCATTGTCATGGACTCACTTCCGTTTTTTCTTTTCTTTTATTTTTTCGTTTTCTTTTTTTTTAAAACTGTTATAACGGTTTCAAAGACATCTTTTTCCTCTGCTTTTCTTCAAATAGCCGTTGTGACATTGCACAGGTACAGGACTACTTCTCTAAAATTAGAACCGTTATTTGGCAGTTAAAAAACGTTATTTATAACAGTTAAAAACCGTTAAAAACACCAAACCCTATAAAAGAAACTGTTTAAAACCCGATCTTCTTGAAATTTAGCAGGTACGTCTGTTGTGACCCAAGGATGGTTTTGGGCTAATCTCTAAAAAAATAAAACCATTAAAAACCGTTAAAAAACTGTTATAACGTTTCAAAGACATCTTTTTCCTCTGCTTTTCATCAAATGGCCATTGTGACATTGCACAGGTACAGGGCTACTTCTTGAAAATTAGAACCGTTATTTGGCAGTTAAGAAACGTTATTTATAACAGTTAAAAACCGTTAAAAACACCAAACCCTATGAAAACTGTTTAAAACCCGATCTTCTGAGGTTGGCGGCCACGAGAGTCATCGGATCGCCACCAAACTTGACATAAGCCTACAGGAACATCCAGCGGGTAACATAGGGTCATTAGCTAGTCACTATGACCATTAAATTTGACCGTTAAAAACCGTTATTTTCAAAATTTAGGCTGTTCTTGATGAAATTCGGTGTACATGTGCAGTTTTAAATGCCGAAAAATGATATACAACTTTTACGAACCGAACTTTAAAACTGACCGTTAAAAAAGTTATTTTTATAAATTTAGAGTATTCTTGAAGAAATTCGATATACATGTGCAGTTTTGAACGCTAAACAATGATATACAATTTTCAAGATCCGAAACATAACACTGACCGTTAAAAACCGTTATTTCATGAATTTCGAAATTTTCACCGTTCTTGATAACATTCCGTATGCACATACAATTTTAATTTAAGCGCTGAACAGCTGAACAATGTTATGCATATTTTACGAACCAAAACTTAACATTGACCGTTAAAAACCGTTATTTTCTAAATTTACAACGCTATTGATAAAATTTGGTATGCGTATGTCCAGTAACGGGAAGTAATTTTGCAACGTGGATGGGACAGGGTAGGGGGATGAAAAGGGAGGAATGAGAGGGGCCAGAAAAATATTGTACAGTGCAAAGCCTGATACACTATTTTTACATTAGACACAGACCTGCTGAAATAAACTACTTCTGCACAAAGCCTATTCCTACAAAATTAAGGGCAATCAGAAGAATGGGAATGGGAACAGTGAGTGCAGGCGGAAAATCGAGCAAGAAAAGCATCTCGACGTGCTAGGGAAGATCCAGAGGAAAGGGGCCAGAGGCAGGCGGAAAACAATAGAATGTATAAGAGAGAGAGAGAGAGAGAGAGAGAGAGAGAGAGAGAGAATGTGTATTTGTGTGGGGGGAGGGGGTGGGAAGATGTTGGGGGGGGGGGGGGGATTGATTGTAAATCAAAACAATTAATACATGTTTGCCGTCACGTGAGTATCGCAAAGAATGTTCATATCCCGGGCAACGCCGGGTGCCCCTGCTAGTATATATATATATATGTGTGTGTGTGTGCCAGTTAATCTGTTGGTTTGTTTTTTCCATTCCTTTTTTTTTCTTATCGATGCTGTTACCTTTGAGTCCCAGCTGGTGGCCAGGAAGGGTGGCGGTGATGAAGGTGAAGTTGTGACGTGCGGCAATGCGTCGGAGGTTTGCAGTGGCGATAAGCTCCAGGTCCACCAGCACTGACACATTCCTGTCCAGCACAGGACAACCACCACCATCAGTTCATTGATCTCTTAATGACCTGTTCATCTGTTATCTGTCATCATCAGTTAACAACTGATCTGTTTGTCGATGGTGACTGTACATCTTATTTCCCTGTGCATTTTCTGGGAAGGACCGATTGTTATTACACGCATTATCTGGGAAGGACCGATTGTTATTACACGCATTATCTGGGAAGGACCGATTGTTATTACACATCATTTTGAACTGTCTCCAGCTCTAACAGCCGCCATTTGCAATGTATTCAGTTACTGAAGTAAAAAAACTTGGCTTTTTTTTCTGCTTGTGTCCAGAGTAACTGGCAAAACAATGTAGGGCAATAATAAAGGATGGTCCATTTATCATGACTGGCATTGATTGAGTGTCCAAGACCCCACTAAATTGATAATACCTTAGACAACAGTGTAGGCATTTAAAAAGCATAAAAGATTGAACTCCCATAGCTTTATAGCTGAGGAGACATGGAACTCTCAAAGGTTCACGTTTCTGGGGCATGGTATGATAGAAGGCAGACCCAATCTCTCACCTTCCACTGCCTTTAACTTTCCCTATACTGAATCAGGTACCCATTTACAGCTGGGTGGTCAGAGAGTATAATTTTCAAGCTGAAAGAAAAATCCAACCTCACTAATGGTTCCAACTCAAGACCATCAGCTCGACAGGCAAATGCTCTGACCACCTGGCTGTGGAGCCCTCCCAATGAAGACTGTACAAGTGTGTTTGAAATCCATTCAAACTTATACTGCAATGAAAACAGTACCCGGTTTTTAACTTTGTCTGCCACTCCAGAAAACTGATTAGGCAGATTTGCAGCTTAACTTTGTCTGCCACTCCAGAAAACTGATTAGCAGATTTGCAGCTTAACTTTGTCTGCCACTCCAGAAAACTGATTAGGCAGATTTGCAGCTTAACTTTGTCTGCCACTCCAGAAAACTGATTAGGCAGATTTGCAGCTTAACTTTGTCTGCCACTCCAGAAAACTGATTAGGCAGATTGCAGCTTAACTTTGTCTGCACTCAAAAACTGATAGGGAGATTGCACTTAACTTTGCTGCCACTCAAAAACTGATTAGGCAGATTTGTATGCTGCATCAAAAAAACAACCAAACAAACAAACATGGCATTTATTTAAAGAGTTAAAATCAGTGTAGTTTCGTTCATCCTTTTTCTTTGGCAGTCTCTTTTTTTTTTTTTTTTTTTTTTTTTTACGTTCTTAAAAACACTCAACCATTTCCTGACACTGGAGCTAGACCTGGTTACTTTCTACCAAAACAGTATCACTGATGACATAATTCAGTTAATTTCAACGCAAAATCTTCAAACTATATGCTGTCCACTATGACCGGCAAGACCCTCCTGGGTCGAAACAGGAAACATATCTATCCATGATCCAGATTTTCAAAAGAATATAAGAGGCGTTTTCTGTCAAAGCAAAGAAAAAAGATGATGTCTTGTGCCTTGAATGCCTGCACCAATTTTTTTTTTTAAACCATCAACAGTAGAGTTGCTACCATCTCCTATGGTCTGACCTGCTCCACAGAAAATGAGTGCTCTTTTGACAAAAGACATTAGCACACAGGACACCTGCTTACAAACAAGAACAAGAACACAACCATACCACACACAGACACACACATACACAAACACACACACACACACACACACACACACACACACACACACACACACAAATCATGTCCAAACCTGGAATGTGGAGAACAACCTGACAAGGGAAATAAAATGTAAATTATGTATTTTATAGAGTTGTTTCCCTTTCAATTCTTCCTGAACAGGTCTTTTCAAAATATACTGTTCTGAGATCTCAAAACAGACATCTTTACAACATCCACAGCCTAACTGATGACCTCCAAAAGATACGGAAAAGAGTTCTCATTTACCCAACTTGTGCATGCTTCTAAAGCACTATAGATGCTACAAAAACAAGCATCAATACACAGAATGCTTACAGCATCGTACACACTACATAACCAAGCATTACCACACAAAATGAAGCACTGGATTGTACACCTGAATCACAGATTCATAAACAGAAGAGTTGATGGCCCTTACAGACCACATACAGTTTATCTTGGCTCTGCGGACATCTGACTGCATTACTAGAAAACCAATAACGTGTGCGTGTGTGTGTGTTTATGTGTGTGTGTGTGTTGTGTGTGTGTTGTGTGTGTGTGTGTGCGAATGTGTGTGTGTGTGTGTGAGTGAGTGTATGTGTGTGTGTGTGTGTGTGTGTGTGTGTGCGTGTGTGCGTGTGTGTGTGTGTTTAAACTAATTGATTAGCTCAACCTTCACAGAATAAGTTCATTGCTGCTACTGACTATTTCACAAATCACTCAATAGCAATATGTATTACATGCAGGATCATCAGTTTTTCATGCCATAATATTTTAGCCACATTTCAAAATTTCAAAAGACTTGCATGACACGACCAAACCAAAGAAGCTATACAAGATTTCAAAGTTTATCAGATTCACTTTTAATGTGTCCAAACAGGTTTTGTATCAGTGGCTCACAAATTTCTTTTTTTTTTTAATGACATCACTGAATTCCAAAACAGGAAAAAGTGTGGTAGGTACGTGTGCTTGCCTGAGAAAGCTTGCACTGTCCACCACTGAATTCACCTTGTGTGACATGACAAACGATGAGGATGACAGGAGCAAGGCGCACAGTTTTATTTTTAGCGTTATCATGATAGGAGAAAAGTGAAGGCTAACAGAGAATTGTAAAATTTTAAAAAATGCTGTCAAAATCAAAGAATCAAAAACTGTCGTGCCACACACGTAATGTTCTCATCCCTAGCTGATGCATTTGTACCATAGTGTTCAAATACTTCAGCTAATCGGATGATCCCTGGAGTCTTTCAGCCAGGGTACGACAACAACAACAACAACAACAACAAAGCATCTGACCAGAAAATTGGTGTGACTGCCCCTAAAACTCCAAATAGGTCCGATGCCTTGTTTCCTGTTACATCCATGGGCCATTTAAAATTTGTAATATTATTTCAATGACTAGCACCAAACCAAACCTAAAAAAGCCCTGCTTACTTTAGTTGATTGGCAGAAGCTACCGTCGTGGTGGGCACAGCAGTGGTCGTCACTCCCTCTTTTGTGTCATCATCGTCTTTCTTCAGGAACTGATTGGTCGCCTGTATAAGTCGATCATTCATGCTCTGCTCTGGTGCTGACGCCTCCTGCGAGGCATTGCTGATGGCCGCCCCTGGCTCACTGACTACGCAGTAATCCAGGTTGGACAGTGGTTCCAAAAATGTGTTCCAGTCCTGCAAGTTAATACAACAAAAAGCCCAATCTGAACACCAAAAAGAAAAAAGAAATTACAGCTCAGTTTATTTTGTTTTTCTGCCTGAAAACAGAATATTTAAAGAAATACCATATCATTCAATGCAATATAAAGAGTTAGGGATTTATCTAAATTCTGAAAGCTCAAACAGGGACAATGGTGAGGTGAGGGGGAGGTGAGCAGGAGATGGGGTGGAAGATGGGGTGGAAAGAAAAAGAAAAAAAGCAAGTAAGTCTCATAACAAGTTCACAACATATGAATTTATATGATTATAAGATTGTTTTCTTTTTTTTTTTTTTTTTTAAATTTTTAATAGATACAATGATTGTATCAGCTGAAGAAACAAACCAGGATTTCAAAGAATTTTACGCCACCTTACCATTTAACAAAAAATCTTTTTTTCTTATATCCCTAACAATAATCAAACTTTGTATGATAAAGAAATAAAAGACTCCACTCAAATGGAAAGTATGCTACAAGACCTTTCCCTCAGGATTATTTGTGACCTCAGCTGTCAACCTCCACAAGTCCTAATTAGGGAACCAGGAGATTAAGGCTATGGGGTAGGCCTGAGAGAGGGCAGTTCGTGTTTTGACTGAAAGCATTCCTAACCCCAAAAGTGGGTTGTGATTGCCAGCATCTACACAAGATCACGTGGGTTTTTATTCTGCTGTATTTTCTCACCCCTATTAAAAAATGATCCACAAAACCCATATTTTTAGGCATTTTTTTTTCATTCTACTTTTTTTTTCTCCACTAATCCCTGGATTTCCAGAATAATTTCTAAATTAGGAAAATTTCATAAATATCCCAGACAACTGGCTCCTGTTACTCTGATTGTCTAAGAAACAGTATTTTCTCTGACTATTTAAAGACAAAGAAGAAGACAATAAGAAGAAGAAGGAGAAGCATAAACTGTTTGTTGCAGGAAAACCTCAAACGTGGCTCTGCCAACTACTGAAAAATGCGAAATCTGTAAAACTGTTGACTGTTCCTGCTAATCAGGAAGCTAGGCCCTTCCAACTCCATGCCCTATCCCCCACCCTTCTAGGTTTCTACATTCTGTGCTCCCTTTTCCACCCTTTACCCCCACCGTGCTCTATGGCATAAACTGAAGCTGGTTGTGAAAGACGACTAAGTGAAGTGTGAGCACTGTTCACTTTGTTCACACAGCATTTGAAAGCAGCTAGTTTGTCCCCCTTTAACAAATATCTCTGAGCATCTTCTGTCAAAATCCATATAAATTAGGTATGATGCTGGAATGTAAGAGGTTTATATAAACTACTGGTTCCTGGTTTCGAATGCTTCATATTTCATAATGTTTATAGCCCAGATGATCACTGCAGGGGGGGGGGGGGGGGGTGGGGGGGGGGGGGGGGGGGGGGGCAGATAAGGGCTTTTACATTGTCAAAATCTTATCCATCATCATAAGTTTGTTTGTTTATTTGTTATTAACTGATAATAACAACCCACTCAAAATCCTTTCATCTATATTCAGCAACATTCTAAATAATATTTCCATATTTCAGAAAATGAAAATCACATCTGTTCAATGTCCGTGAACAAGATCTTCATGGAGTCTGCTGTACACTGTTTATGTTGAAGATCCTGTTAATCAAACAGTCTCTCTATAACCACATGTTTCATAGTCTGTGTGGCTCATCATATGGTGCGCATGCACGATGCAGTATAAACTCAATGTTCCCGATTTGGAACATTCATACAACCATGTAAAGTGAAGTTCCAATTCAAAATGTTTGCACAAAAGGAGAGTAAACTGAAGTTTCCCTACATGTGGACAGAGACAGCTACACAAAAAAGATAATCATGTACACAGCTTCATAATGGGTTACTCACCTCTGTGATGTCAGGATTGGGCATGTCTTTGACCTTGACTATGTAAGCAAAGGTGATGAGAGCGATGGCAAAAGAGGCCAGGCAGATCATGAACACTACAAGAGGCGGGCGAGTCACAAAAAACCCACGGATGTTCTCCACCAAAGCGAATGTCATTTTTCTCTGCAAGCACATTCTAACAACATTAAACTGATAATCCACCTGTTTACCATACATGATTACATACTTTCATACATGAGTCATACTTCATATATAATGTCTTGTCTTCACACTGAAATTGAGGCTATTCAATAAGTAGAAATACAGTGGATATATTTTTTGTTTTGTATACTTGCAGTTGCATACCTCTAAATGATAACAGATCAGACTCATTCAGAGGGTAGCAGTCTTACTGAGCCCAGCCTGTTTTATGGAATCACAGGGGAAAACACACACAACACGTGCGCGCACTCCACACACACACACACACACACACACACACACACACACACACACACACCACACAACACACACTGTCACACACACTGTCACACACACACACATTCTGTCACACACACACACACACACACACATACACACACTGTCACACACACACACACACACACACACACACACACACACACACACACACACACACACATGCTGCAAATGTGAACACCAGTGTTACTAACAAGAAGTGCAAAAACAACAAACAACCCCCCCCTCCCCCCCCCCCCCCCCCCCCCCCCCTCACAAAAAAAGTGTAAAGAAACACAGATTTTATGTGCAGTACAAAACAGATAAGTGTGTGTGTGTGTGTGTGTGTGTGTGTGTGTGTGCATTTGTGTGTGAGTGTGTGTGTGTGTGTGTGTGTGTGTGTGTGTGTGTGTGTGTGTGTGTGTGTGTGTGTGTGTGGTGAAGGGAGAAGAGAAGCACAGATGGGAGAGGGAAGAGGTTTGGGGGGTTGGTAAAAGGAGAAGATCAGTGAAAGTAAAGAAAGAAAGTTACCATGCCATTATTTCATGGCAAAGTTAAACCAGTGGACATCATGATGATCCAACATAATAGTGTATTACTTCCTCATCTACTGGGTTAAACCCAACACATGCCAAAAAGCAGCCCTCTACTCAGACAGCCCAGAATGAGTTAGGCAACCCAATTCATGATAGCATCTTGGTATGGTACTGGGAGTGAGGATTTGGCAATGATGTCCATGATGACAATACTTAAGTAAGTCAGTCAACATTGTAAGAGCGTAACATGCATTCATGGAGAAAACGTGGCACACTCCTCAAGAGGAACCAAGATGTTCCATCAAATCAGAAGATAAACACTATAACAAACTGAATCTGGCAAAGATCCAAGTGACAAGGAGTTCTCTAACCAAATTTGCTATGTCTTCATAAAATGTTGCAGTGTCACAGTACAGGACATCCCATTGCTGAGACTGACAAAAACCAGGTTAAATTTTTTTTCCCCAGCCGGAGCAAAGTTATTTATGTTTTAGTAGTAGTAGTAGTAGTTTTAATCATCTTATTCATGAGACTTACCTTTACCACCTTCATAACATCCTTTCCCCACCCTCTACACCCCACCCACCCCCCTCCCTCTCCTCCAACTGAAATATGGACAGTATCTTTTTTTGTTTCTTTTACTTTCAGATGGATTAATCATTGTCGCTTTAAAAAAATTTTTTTTAACCCCTTCCCCTTTGTTAGTTTGCAACAGCTATTACTTGAGCATTTTGTTTTACGGACCTCCTCCTTTCTTTCCTCCCACCGTAAACCGGCTCCCCAGTGCCTCCCCCTTTTTCTGTTTTTTTTTTTTTTTTCATTCAGTTGCGTCCCTTTTCAAGCAAACTTTTAAAAATTGACAACAGTAAAGCATGTTAGTCTGTTTGTACAAACGATTGCTTCCTGTTTGTTTTTAAAAGGAGAGACATGGTCTTCAAATCATGTTCTGCTTATAAACATGACTATGCTTATACAGTTATAGTTCAAGACGTAAGCAGTAAAACCAAGACAAGGAGTGGTGTAGCAGACCTGAAGAAAGAGGATGGCAGCAAATCAAAGTCGGATCAAGAGAAAGCTGAGATTTTGAATGCATTCTTTCATAGCGTCTTTACTGTACAGGAGGATGGGGACCTGCCGGAACCACAGGAATGCAGTTATGATGAAGAACTAAGTGACTTCGAGATCGATACTGAGAAAGTCAGAAAACTTTTAGCAGACTTAAACACTAGTAAGGCTTCGGGACCGGATGGGCTAAACCCAATGCTTTTGTCCAAGACTGCAGATGTTCTTGCCACCCCAGTGGCCATGTTGTTCAGAAAATCCTTGAACGAAGGAAAAATCCCAGAAGACTGGCGTTTGGCACGGGTCACACCTATCTTCAAGAAAGGCAGCAAAATGCTAGCTAATAACTATAGGCCAGTAAGCCTTACATGCATCCTCTGTAAAGTAATGGAAAAATTAGTAAGGGAACAAACTGTCAAACACCTAGAAGAAAACAACCTTGTCAGTGAGAAACAACATGGGTTTGTAAAGGGGAGGTCGTGCATCACTCAGCTTCTCGATGTCTTGGACACATGGACTGACGTCTTAGACGATGGAGGCTCAGTCGACATTGTTTACAAGGACTTCCAGAAAGCGTTTGATAGCGTTCCACACAGACGACTTGCTTTGAAAGTTCAGGCACATGGTATCAAAGGGAAGATATTACTTTGGATACAGGACTTCCTACACAACAGGCGTCAGCGGGTTGTCGTCAATGGAGCACAGTCACAAGAAGCCAATGTCTCGAGTGGGATTCCCCAGGGTAGTGTTCTAGGACCTATTTTGTTTGTGCTGTATATTAACGATCTGCCGAATCTCATTCATAACACTGTACACCTTTTCGCAGATGACACTAAGGTTTTTGCATGAAGTGATGATGAAGGAGCTACGCTTGTTTTACAGGAAGATCTAAACAGGCTGCAAACTTGGTCAAGACAATGGCTGCTGAAGTTCCACCCTGAAAAATGCCATGTCCTGAAACTGGGGAACAAGAAGTCAGATGCTGTGTACCACATGACCGAAGTAAACATCGAAGGTGAGACATGTACCACAACTTTGTCTGAAAGCGAAGTTGAGAAGGACCTTGGGGTTTACATTGACAACAAACTGAATTTCAGAGAACATGTGGCCAAGGCAACTGCTAAAGCAAATAGAGTTGTTGGTATCATCCGTCGCTCCTTTGACTTCCTGACTGAAGATACATTCCTACAACTGTACAAGTCTCTTGTACGACCAGTACTAGAGTATGGACATTCTGTCTGGCAACCCTACTACAAAACACTGTGCCAGGATGTAGAAGATGTTCAGCGCAGAGCAACTAAACTTTTAGCATTTCTCAAAGATAAACCATATCCTGAGCGTCTTTCTACTCTCAACCTTCCAAGCCTTGAGCACAGAAGAAAAAGGGGTGACATGATAGACTTGTACAAGTTTATACATGGCATTTACCGGAGTGATAAACCACGGTTTGAACTGTTTACCAATAGGGACAGCAGAGGACACTCCTTGAAACTATCCAAAGTTCATCACAGACTGAATATCAGAGGAAACTACTTCTCTCTTCGTGTGATTGATGTTTGGAATGGTCTTCCTGACTCCGTAGTAACAGCCCCTGCAGTCAACATCTTCAAATCACGGTTTGACACTCATTGGCAGGAACTTCCGACAAAATATAATCCGGAATGCTATCAACATTGATAGTCTCTGTCGTGACTCTCTTCCTTCCACGCATGCGGTGTTTTTCATCTCAATGTTATACCTAGAATGGTGAACAGGCCTCTTAAGGCCTCTAGCACAGGACCTACAAGTTCAAGTTCAAAACATACTGAAAGGAAGTCGACACTGCCACTTATCTGACACAACCTTTGTCATTTAGCGATCAAAAAGCTGTAAACTGTAGGAAAACATTAAGAAAAAAACGATACAACCTGATCTTATAATGACAATATGAATTAAACGTATGGGACATGTCAGTCACCAACCGGAGACCGAGTTGCCTTCGTCCAAGTTCAGTGAGTGTAAACACGACTCGATCACCAACTGTTGTCGTGTTGGCGATCGATCTGTTCCTCGACTGAGTCAATCCAGTCCAGCAATAATTAAGCATACAGTTATTTACCTTTGAGCTGCAACCCAGATCCAAAACGAAATTTTGATGAAAAGTCAGGATCAAATGAGAGGCCTAGGTAGAACTGGCAAAGCAGCGAATTGTGCTGTTGGAATCCATTTTCTCTGTCTGGCGTGTATTTGTTGACGTCACATGATTCGCAGGTGCAGCTGAATGGTTACTGGCCACAAGTACCGTGGCTCCAAAACGTCAATACACACACGCACGTGTATAACAATCTTTGCTTCCATGATCTCGCAGGACTCTGCTGGGAAGTTTTCTTTTCGAAGTTTGTTCAGTGTGCACCGTGGAGGACGGAAGAACCTTGAAGAATTAAGGAATCCTGTAAGAATCAGAAACTGTCAATATAGCAAGCAGAAACCTACAAAGTACAGTCAGTTTCAAAGTGAGGTGAGAAGTGGAAGCCCTGGTGCATGCTGCGAACATCATCAGCAGCAAAGCAGGCCCAGACAGCCAGGTTGTCTTCCTTACAGACGCCCTGAGCGTGCTGCAGGCAGCCAACAACAACAACCTGCCAAAGTTAGAAGATGCTCTATGCAATATTATGAAGTGCACCAGAACTGTAATGCAATGGATTCCATCTCACTGCGGCATTCCAGGAAATGAGGAGGCTGATAAAATGGCAAAACTTGGTGCCCAGGGCCATCAGGAAGAAACTGCAGTCAGCCTGACAGAGGTGAAGACCATCATTAAAGTACTCTACCGGCCACCACAGCAGCAAGATGGCTGTCATCGGCTACCCAGATCAGAACAAGTGGTCATCTTCCGACTCAGAACTGGGCACAACAGGCTAGCATCCCATCTACACCACAAGCTGCACCTGAAACCATCCCCAGTGTGCACATGTGGGTAGGCAGAACAAACCACAAAACACATTCTACAGGACTGTAGGGACCTGCAGTGTGTGAGGGATAGGACAGGTGCCCATCAACGACAAGCTGTACGGGTCTGTGAGGGCCCTGCAGACGACCACCAGATTCATTACAGAATCCTGTCTACAGGTGTGATAGGCGATCGAGAAGAAGAAGAAAGTGAGGTGACTGCAGGTGGAAACTGAAACAAATCTTTAAAAAAAAAAAAAGAATTACTAGTAAGTCTGCCATACAACAGGACAAACAACTTACAAGACAAAACACGACGCGTGTCGAACTCTTACGTCTTCTTCGGGCAAGATATACAACATTCAGGACAATGAAACAAAGAACCAGCAATCGCTTATCTTCTCAAATTCGGCGCAATATACAGTCTAAATACAAATTAAAAAATAGTTGGTCATCACCGTCATAGTATCATATTCTATCACTGCAGCAGTTTGAGGCTGAGCAATTCTCAAACACACTCCTACTTATAACACACTTACTAATCTCCATAATACGTTACAATTGAAATGTTGTAATAATGCCTTTTTTTCCCTTTGAAATCATTTATTACCGCCCTTTTGTTCGAATGCTTATAAAAAAAATTACCATACTATATTATTACAAAAACAGTGGTAATAATTGATTTCCTTATTATTATTGCGTCCTTGGAGAAAGATAACTAATTTCCTGAAGAAAAATGGGAATATTATGGGCAAAGAACCCAGAAGTTATACAATGTATGCTCTCAGGACAAGGAACATCTTATTGGTTAATTGTGCGTACACCCATTTTCTCCAGGGATATTGTTTCCTAGGAAAAACAGTGACAGTCACTGATCAACCCATTATCATTGTATTCTTGAAGGATGGCAGCCGTCTCCTCTGGGAAGCAAGCAAAACTATTGTTGTGTAACATGGGTCTAGTTTTCCCTATTAAGTTCCCATCATGCCTGAAGTGCCTTCAAAAAAAGCAGTAACACTGTTTTCCTGGGAAAAACCAGCAATAATAACTGACTTCCCTATTATCACTCATAACTGCATGGTTTCTTCAGGAAAACAGGAATAGTAACTGATTTCCATACTAATTATCATTGTTTGTTTTTTGTTTACTTTTGAATGATAATGACTGTTTTACAGAGGAAAGCAAGGGAATTAATCATTATACACTTAGAAGACAGCATGCATGCTTTTACAAAGTGATCACGCTATTTAAAAAAAAAAAAAAGTACCTCACTGTTGCGCGGAATCAAAGCAATGGTATATGTTTCTATAAATAAAGAATGAATATGAGAAATATTTCTTCACTTGCAGTAAATGTACAATTAACTAATACGGTCTACACATTGATAATTTGAATACTTATAATATGTGACAGGCTGAAAAAATAAAAGCAAAACACAAGTGTTGATTTGCGTGGTCCCATAGTGTCCCTGATGCCTGAAATGTCGTTGATCTCGCTAAAACCACAATTTCATTATTACAATAGCACTTATCTTGATTTCCCAAAACGTATCAGTTGTCCGTGTATCCCCACCTTCCAAAGAAGTCCCCATCTACCATCACAGTTGCTCCTGAAACCATACACTGTGACACAGGCACAGGACAGTGTATGCTATCAGGACTAGGAATAATTATGATGTCACCTTGTATTCTACTGCTTACTTGTGCAAGTAAGCTGGCAGCACAACAGAAGCAATTGTGTGACCGAAAAAGGACACGTCAGCATGTGACGTGATAATTGACAGCCACCACCATTCACACATCTGTCTGTCTGTCTGTCTGTCTGTCTGTCTGTCTGTCTCTGTCTTCTCTCTCTCTCTCTCTCTCTCTCTCTCTCTCTCTCTGTGTGTGTGTGTGTGTGTGTGTGTGTGTGTGTGTGTGTGTGTGTGTGTCTCACAGACAGACAGACAGACACAACACACACACACACACACACATCACACACACAACATACACACAGACAGGCACACGCGCGGGCGCGTGCGCGCGCGCACGCGCGCACACACACACACACACACACACACACACACACACACACACACACACACACACACTCAGTGTGTGTCAGTCTACACACAAACTGTATTTCCAGATTCAAGCTTTGCATGTATACATGCAGACATATATGCAACCTGTGTCAACATTGACAGAAAACACACAGTTTGTGATATTACTGACCCCTATTCAACTTAAAGTCCGGACAAAACCTGAAAAAGTGCATTTTTGCTTCAATTTTCGCTACATCCCCCCCCCCCCCCCCCCCCCCCCCCCCACCACACACACACACACACACTGGGTAATGACCTTCCCGCACCCTTCCCTTCGATCTCTCTTAAAATTCAGACCATCCCCTTCTCAGGCAACGGATCTGGCCCTGCTGCTTATGTGCGTAAAACTATTTGGTATCCACGTTTGAACAGGCATCCAACAACTGAAAAGGTACAAAGAGCAATTACACAAGGGATTCGAAGTAATCCAAAATAAGACAGGCTGTGGCATCTTAAATTACCCACATTATATATAACCTAGATAGATCAGAGACGATCTTTTTTCAAACTTTCAAGGGATGAAAAAAAAAAAATGTATCGCAGTAACAAATTTATCTGAACCTCAGTCAGACATAAACCATACCCACCCACGTCAAAAGAGCACGAAATATTACCCAAGTTCAAAGCATCTAAATGAACAAATCTGGATGAAAATAACATCCAAGGACGTCACAACAAACACTGTGCAGATCGTATGTCGATTACCTTGAATGCTCTCATCATGTAATTCAGCTTTCCGGCCGTTTCTTTGACGGTCCTCTGCCATCATGATCTAAGAAGATGCATCCGTCCTCTACATTCTGTGTACATCACGGACTCTCCGCTCGTCCGATCTGAAACTCTCAAAAGATTCCAAAGCGAAATCTGAACTCGTTAGGTGGGCGTTCCTTCAGCTTTTCTGAACCAACCGTTTGGAACTCTCTGTCTCCCATTGTACGAAACCTGTCATCCACACCCGTTTTCAAAGCACAGCTAAAAACCTTTTTGTTCAGCCAAGCATTTGGAACACCGCTGTTGCCACATTGTGTGTACACAATAAGCTGCGTAGTAAGGTACTTGATACATGGGAATGAATGTAGGTCCGAGAAGTATATGAGAGCGCAATGAGTAATTTTCAACTCGACTGTGCTATACATGTACTATGTTTATTTATGTATATCATCATCCTCCTCCTCCCCCTCCCCCTCCTCCCCCTTCTCCTCCTCCTTTTTCTTCTTCTTCTTCATTATAATAATAATAATAATAACAATACTAATAATGATGATGATAATAATAATCATGATAATGATTATGATAGTGATACTAATAATGATGATGATGATGATGATGATAATAATAATAATAGTTATAATAATAATGATAATAATAACAACAATGATAATAATGGTGATGATAACAATCATGAAGAAGATGATGGTGATGATAATAATAATAATGATAACGATGATGATGATGATAGTAATGATGATAAAACAAATATTAACAGCTACAACAATAATAATAATAAGAAGAGTAAGAATACTAAGAATAAGAATAAGAATAACAATGTTTATGTTATCATCATCATCATCATCATTATTATTATTATTATTACTAATGTTATTATTATCATCATCATCATCATCATCATTATTATTATTATTGTGGTTGTTGTTGTTATTAATGATTATTATCATTATTATTACTACCAGATCATTGACAGCCTGATTCCCGATGGCCACGTACTGGGCAGATCGTTCAAATTAAGATAAGATGGAAAGATGGGATATGTACCAAAGACGTATCCATTAACTTTGGGTGAGATCCGCCGGATCAAAGGACGGATCCAGGCCAGGATGCCTTTTTTTTTTTTTTTTTTTTTTTTAGCAAATTTACAGGCAAACAACTTAACCGATTTTAAACGGAACTTGGTGAGAGGTAGCCTAATTACTTTACATGTTAGTGCTATGCTGTGGTGCAGATCGACATCAATGGGCGGATTCAGTATGACTTTGATTACTCTGATTACGATTGAGCTGGAGGAGAACAAAAAACAAGCGAGTAACAAACGGAAAAAAATCAAAATCATACAAAAGGCAGCGTGTTAGTTTCCATTGCAGATGATAAAATTTATATTAATAACCTTTTTTTTTTTTTTTTAAATTTTTTAACCTGTCGATTTGTTTCGCTGTCTTGTAATTTCTGGTTTTCAGAGAGAGTGTTTCTCCAGTTTCCTGTTTTAAGTAGTAATGCGCGAAATGGCTGCACGTGTATTCAAACAAACGCGTGAAAAGAAAAACCAAAGACAGGAGGAACATTTTCTGCAGAATTGAACACCAAAAATGCCACGATCAGCGTCTACAGAGAAGAGTGCAAGGAAATCCCGAAGCAGATCAAAGAAAAGAAAACGAGATGGGCGAAAGCGGTCGGAATCGAGTGATAGCGCAAGCAGCAGCACGTCGTCTGCTAGTACTACGTCTAGCAGTTCAGCCAGTTCTGATAGATCTTCATCGAGTCCAGGGAAGGTAACGAGTAAATCAAGAAAAAGATCGAGCTCGTCTGTTTCAAAAAAGAAAAGAAAGAGGTAAGTTGACGAACAAATTGGGGAACTATTGATGCACAGGAGAGTACGGGAAAGTGTAACGTTAAACTTGTAAGTTCATTAATACTGTGAAAGTGTAAAAGTGTTTGAAATCAAGTCTAAAGTTTTTAATTTCTTGTGTGCTTGTCTTGGTTGTTATGTATAAATCGAAGAAAAGGGTGGATGGGGTGGGGCTGGGGGTCATGGTACTTTAGTAGTGGGTGGTGGAGGGTTAGGTTGGTTCAGTGTTTGTTATTCAACCAAGGATGTGTTTACAGCTGAACACCAGTACAGATCCACAAAGATCTTATCTCATTGTCCATTGCCTCTCTTTCTGCCCACCTCCATCCAAATTTGTAATCAATGAAAATGTATAACACGAAAAGAAATAGAAGGGATAGTTAAAAATGACATTTGAAAATGAAATGCCGCGACTGCAAAGATTTTACCCCCCACCCCCAACCCCCCACCTCCCCTTTTTTTTCCTTTCCTTTGACTTTTTGTTTCTTTTTTGTTGTTGCAAAATTTGGGTAGAACGGAACTGGTACGAGGGAAGAGGAGAGGGAAGGAGGACAAGGAAGAGGTGGGGGTAATGCTACTATTGCTAGTGAATCCCTGTTTAGAATGGTGTATCAGTCAGTGCAGTGAATCCTGTTTAGAATGGTGTATCAGTCAGTGCAGTGAATCCCTGTTTAGAAAGGTGTATCGGCCGTGCAGTGAATCCCTGTTAGAATGGTGTATCAGTCAGTGCAGTGAATCCCTGTTTAGAATGGTGTATCAGTCAGTGCAGTGAATCCCTGTTTAGAATGGTGTATCAGTCAGTGCAGTGAATCCCTGTTTAGAAAGGTGTATCGGCCCGTGCAGTGAATCCCTGTTTAGAATGATGTATCAGTCAGTGCAGTGAATCCATGTTTAGAAAGGTGTATCGGCCAGTGCAGTCAATCCTGTTTAGAAAGTGTATCGGGCAGTGCAAAGCAGAAGATTTCCTGTGAAACGCTTGTCTTCTTTACTGCTACACCTGAAAAAAATTTTCACCCTGAAAAACACAGGAAGACTGTTTTTTAAACATCATGCTGTCAGTTTAAAAGAAAAAGAAGGAAACAAAGAAAGACAGGAAGAATAAAAACAGTGTCATATGCCGGCAAGAAAATAATCAAATTACATTCTATTAGCATTATCATTATATATACACACATGCATGCTGGCACACATGTGCACACACACACACACACACATGCACACACCACACACACACACACACACACACACACACACACACACACACACACACACATACACAGTGCACATACACACACACACACACACACACACACACACACTGCACAGAGAACACACACGCATGCGCACACATACACACACACACCACACAGAGAACACACAGGCGCACACACACACACACACACACACACACACACACACACACACACACACACACACACACACACAGAGAGAAAATGTGTTAGTGTATCCACACACACAGAAAATGTGTTAGTGTATCATACACATATGAGACATAAGCAGGACATTTATTTTGTAGTAAATAATATGATCATGAGCTAAGAAATGAGGAGGCAGAGAGAAATTGATGGTAAAGATATGAGAAAAGGAGGGAGAAAGGATCTGTAGAATTAGACAAGAACAATCTCAGAAGCACAACTATAACTGGAATTAAAACAATGAAGAATCAGTAATTGAACAGTAGTTAAGAATTTCCTGTCATGCTGGCCTAGTCTGAGTAACATCCCTTTTAGTTAACAGAATTCACTTACATTTTTCTTCTTCTTTTTCTTTAATAATAAAGAAATATGAATGAAATCTCAATGAATCTTTTGGAATCACAGTATGTACAGGTCTTGTATTTAAGAATCCTAGAAATTATTATCTCTCTTTATCCACAAGCCTTCAGGTTCAACAGAGAGTGATCTCAATATGATACATCATGCATGTATTAATTACTTTTTTTTTCTTTCTTCTTTTTAGCTGTCCCCACTTCAAGCATGGAAACTTTATATCAGTCCTTGCAAGATACAGTAATCTGTTTTAAATTTTCGCTTTTTTGACATTGAACCATTGCCAGTGAATTGTAGATGCTGTGGATGGGGACCCCACAATGTGGATCCATGTTATGGAAAATGGTAGGGCAGTATGTGTGTGGCAGTGTATGTAGATCTATAGCAGCATTTGCCTCAGTGGAATTTATTGTCCTGCAAGAGGACAACATCCCTTGTCTCTATAATAATATGAGAGCACAGTGTTATAGTATGTATCTCTCTGTCAGTCTCTGTCTGTCTGTTTCTGTCTGTATGTCTCTGTTTGTCTGTCAGTCTGTCTTGTCTCTCTCGCTGCTCGTCGGTATGTGGTAATGTTGTGGATAGAACAGTATGAATGGACGACAACAGCTTCAGCCTTATGATAATGGATGGATAACTTGAGCATGTTTGTAGTGAATGTAGGGAATGTTTGGCTTGATAAATGTGATTAAAATAGTGTGTTGTGTGTTTTCTGAGGGAAGTTTGGGTTGTGTGGAAGTGTGTGTGTGTGTGTGTGTTTGTTTGTTTTGTTTTGTCTTTTGTTTTGGTCAGGCATTTTGGAATGACTCCACTAGGTGAACTAGAAGCTGAGCAAGAGTCAATGATGCTTTGATGTCAAATTCTATGATGAATATAGCATTTATGATATTTCAGTGGAGAGAGAGAGAGAGAGAGAGAGAGAGAGAGAGAGAGAGAGGGGAGGGAATCACTCTCAAACATACTCTTGTATACAGTATGCTCATGCTACCCTTGAGGCAAGCACACAAGGATTTCTTTCCCCGTATATTATTACTGTTGTTTAACTTTTTGCAGTTTGTTAAGATTAAATTTTTTTTTTTTTTTTAATGTTTTACTGCTAACATCTGTTCATTGAAATGGGATAACTCTGTGCTGTTGATGTACAGTTTTGTTTAGTTTTGATTGTGTTATGTATTTTCACTGAAACACAGTGTCAAATCCACATGCTAATGCTGTTGGTCGCACATGATGTTTACACGATAAATTTTGCTTTTCAGACAAAGATCCACCTCATCCTCCTCTGGCTCTTCTTCATCTCCATCCTCATACAAGCGTAAAAAGAAACTGAAGGAAAAGAAGCAGAAGAAGAAACACAAGAAAGAGAAGAAGAAAAAGAAGAAGTTGAAAAAAGCAAAAAAGAAGTTGAAGAAGGAGCAGAAAACTCTTGTCCAGGCTGGGACAACTCCTTCTCCAAATGCAGCAACTTTTCCTCCCCTGCCAGCCAAACCTACAGTTACAGGTTGGTAGCCTTACCTTTTCCCCTTTTTTCTTTCTTTCTTTATTTTATTTTATTTTAATATTAGCTATGAGAATTAATGATATTGAGGATATGGTCGAGTGGGTAACAATGATTGAAATTTGTACATGTTCGGCTGGTGAATTGGTTGGAAATTGTACATGGTTATAAACGTACTGTGACTGCATATACTGAATTGCATGTCTTTGTACAGACAATATTTGCCACCAGCTGTCACCTAGAGTCCTTTCAGCCAGCTCAGAGTATGGAATGAAAATAGTTACAAAACAGTGTCACTCAGTTTCAAAGGGAGGTGATTCAAGGCCCAAATTTGAGAGGATAAGTGATTGCTTATTCTTCGCTTTAATTGTCCTGAATGTTGTTTTATCTTGCCTGAAGAAGACCTAAGAGGTTGAAACATGTCATGTTTTGTCTTGTCATTTGTTTGTCCCAATTGTTTGGTGGACTTACTAATAATTCTTTTTTTAAAATGTCATTCAGTTTAAGAAAAAGGGTGAACTCCAGTGAAAATAACAACAAATGAAGATAATTTCAATTGTAGGAGACTCAGAAACATCTCAGATTGTCCACAAGGGAGATACAATGTGTTGCTGTGTGTGTGACATGTTACTGTGTATGTTACTGTGTTAGCCTGTTACTGTGTGTGAGATACAGTGTGTTACAGTGTGTGTGATTGTGTAAAGCCAGTGACAGAGCTTCACCCTGCCTTCAGATGAGCTGAGAGAGCCTAAGATGAGCTGAGATGAGCCTGAGAGAGCCTGAGCAGGCTTTTGAAGTTGTTTGAGTTTTGTTCTTCCGCTTACTTTACCCAAAGGAGGCCGGAATATTTCAGTCGGTAGAGCGACGGACTCGTATTCTTAGTGATCCTGAGGTTGCGGGTTTCAATCTCCGCCAGGCCATTTCGGTACAGGGTTTTTTTTTCCCTCAGAGTTGAAATTGGTTCTGACTCCATTTCCCATACAGTCCTTAGAATGAGACTATAAACCGAGGTTCCGTGTGTGAACACACGCAGAGCATCTTGCACACACGTAAAATCCCATCACCAACTTTCGGAAGAGAAGGCCAGTTTAGCGGTTGGTATGGATGACACGTTACACATGGCATGCACCCTGCGTGAGAAATGGAAAGAATGAAGGAAGTAAGGAAATTGAGTGAACATATTGAACGATATTGACTGGATGATACGGGAAACAGCTGAATGAAGCGCCAGCTGGCAGCTCTTCAGTTGGCACTACCCAGGTAGGCAGCCCGTTGTGTAAACGAGTGTGGATTATAGAGCTTGGCCTCTAGCCGAGAATAGGTGTTGCATAAGTAAAGTATTCATTATATAATAAATTCTTTTCTGTTCCAATTACCACCAGGGTGACTTAACAGCAAAGTACAATGTCTCCTCTGGTGGGTTGCCTCATAATTACTGACATTGGTCGCTCCCTGATAGCCTATAGGCTGTCTGTATTGAAACTGTGACACTCACTGAGAAGAAATTCCATGTTGCAGAATATTTGTTTAGTTTTTACGTAGAAGACAAAGACATTAACATGTTGCAGAATATTTGTTTAGTTTTTACGTAGAAGACAAAGGCATTAACATTCTTCTGATCTGTCAGTGCCAGAGTCGGCGCCAATGGTGGGCCCGAGCCCCCGCGTGATGAAACCCATGACCAAAGAGGAGTGGGAGAAACAACAGAGCGTCATGCGTCATGTGTATGACGAGGAGTCTGGGCGAACCAGGTGAGTGTCCCTCTGTGTGTCTGTGCTGGTTGTTGCTGGTGTGTACAGTTTATGTTGTGTGTGTGTGTTAACAATGTGTGTGAATGTGTTTTGTGTATGTTTACATTATATGTGTGTGTCATTGTTTCCACATCATGTAACATAGGAGATAGTATCTCTTGCCTGCTTTTCTTCATGGCACACTGAAATTCCAGCAAAGAGGTATACACATACCATTTTTTTTAATTTTTTTTTTATTCTTGAGGTATGAACTCATATAGTATTTAGATTTGGGAGGGATGGTTGTAAAAAGATTACTTTGCCTCCTGATTGTCCAGCATCTCCTCATATCTATTATGAACAGAAGGATCGCTAGGCAGATTTGTGTTTTTCATTCTCTGTATATGTATCTATCAATCTGTCTGTTTGTGTGTGTGTGTGTGTGTGCATGTGTGTGTGTGGTGTGTGCTGTGTGTGTGTGTGTGTGTGTGTGTGTGTGTGTGTGTGTGTGTGTGTGTGTGTGTGTGTGGTATGTGCGTGATGATGTGTGTGTGTGTGTGTGTGTGTGTGTGTGTGTGCGCATGCCCATGGAACAAACTAGTACCAGAGAGAAAACAAGTGTAGATAAAAATTCCTCGGCCACTCTGAACGCGTCTGACAAAGACTTTTTTTTAGGGGGATAATGTGATGACTTGGGATGAGGGAAGTGAGGAGGGAGATACTGTGTGTTGTCTGTGTTAGTGTTGTGTGTGTGTGTGGGCCGGGGGGGGGGGGGGGGGGGGAGGGAAATGAAGAATAGGAGATGAAGAATAGAATGTAAATTATATTAAAACATTTGCAGATAGCATAAGGAGCGTATTGGACTTTAGGCTTGTGAACAGAATCAAATAAAACCACACCCCTATCCTTTTTTAATTCTTTCTTTCTTTCTTTTTCTTGTTGTTGTTTGTTTTGATATTTTAAGCTAATCTTTGTCAGTTCAAAAGGATGAGGAAAAATAATTGTCTTTCTGCACGTTGTTTTGATATTTTAAGCTAATCTTTGCCAGTTCAAAAGGATGAGGAAAAATAATTGTCTTTCTGCACGTTTCCCCCCCCCCCCCCCCCCCTTCCCTCCCCATCCCTCCACCCCCGTACATTTTAAAAAAATAATAATTATCATTAAAGAAAACAAAAGTTGGTTTCAGTTGTCTTCTTCGTGCCGAGTCCGTGACTGAGTTAGTGATGTTACCTCTGAATCGCTCATTCCTGTGACCTCCGATACAGCCACACTAAGGTTGATCATATCGCAGCCCCAACTCCAGCACTCCATAGGGAGCAATCAATAACAGGCCCTCATAAGGTAATGCACCAGATTGAACACTGTGCTTACTGCTGTGACACTTTCATGGTATTCTGTCATTGTTTATTCTGACTAGTTACTAGCCTCCCCCTACCTCCCTACTGTTGATGGCGTCAGCGTAGTGGTGGAACCAGTGTGAGTTGGCATCCAGCAAGTGGGGACATCTTGAGACATAGAGATCCAGCGTGAGCATGGACAATGCCACTGGGGATTAGTTCCATACATAATATATGTGTACTTATGTATATAAATACTGTTGCTATTTGTATGTAAGTATGTATGTATGTTTGTATGTATGTGTATATGAATGTATGTATGTGTGTATCTGTCTGTCTTTCTCTTGTGAGAGAGAAAAGAGAGAGAGAGAGAAAAAAACAGAAAGAAAGTTACATATATACATACATATATAGAGAGAGAGAGAGAAGAGAGAGAGAGAGAGAGAGAGTGAATGAGTAAAAGAATGAATGAATGATATTTATTCATGAAGGCCTTCGCCCCTCATGAAGGGAGTACAGAGTACAAGATGTACAACACAGTATTATTTGCAACATTAGAGATCACTAGGCTCCTTCTGTCATGACATCATTGCAGAACGCAATTGAAATACTTTGCATAAGTAAATCGATAAATTTCTCACAGTTCTGTCTTTTCTAGAAGCTAGAAACAAACTTAAAGCTGAAACTGATTAGGATGATTATGATATTTTTGTGGTATATGTCGCATTCTTAAATCACTTAATACAAGGCAACACAAAACAAAATGCGATTCATCTTCATTTCCCTTTTTGCAAAGAGGACGACGCAAATCAATCTCAGTGTGTTTCTTGTAACGATAATAATGTACGGCAATTTCTGAAACACCACATCTAAACCTTGTCATGAAACATTTCAGATGTCTGTGTAAATCTAGAGAGGAGAGAGAGAGAGAGAGAACATGAACAAACAAATGAACAAAGAAATTTTATTTTTCCAGGGTAATAGGATAAGCAAAGTATACATGCATATTTCCACCCAGAGAGAGAGAGAGAGATGTCTACATGTATCTTCTTTTTTCACAGGTTGATAAAAGGAGATGGGGAGGTGATGGAGGAGATAGTGAGCAAGGACAAACACCGGGAGATAAACAAGGTAGGATGGATTGGTCCTGAGTGAGGGAGCATTGTTGGAGAGTAAAACCATTGTATTTGTTACTTCCCTTACTATTGTTTCCTCCCCCCCCCCCCCCCCAACCCTCCTCCTTTGTTTTAATCTTATTTTTTTTTACATTCTCTTTTTGGTATGTTTGTTGGTTGTTGTTATTGGGGGTGTTTTTTAACGGGAAAAAAAAGGTATTTCACTAGGAACCAGACCACAATAGGTTGTTTTCATATTAGGTTGCACATTAGAAAATAGGTATGCCTAAACCCATACCTACCAAATACATGCACACTCAGAATGTGCGTGCATGCACATGCACTTGAGCGCCTCCACACACACCACACACACACACACCACACCACACCTCATCTCTCTTTCCTCGCCTCACTCACTTTAAACAGGGTGATTACACAGACTCAGTCTCCTCAGCCCAGTCTCTCTTGTGCAGCACACACTCATAAACGTGTGTGCACATGTACACAAGCACACACCTGCGCACAGCAGCACCACACACACACACACACACACACACACGCGCGACACACACACACACACACACATCACACACACACACACCACACGCACACACACACACACACACACACAACACACACACACATCCAGGCCACACATACAACGAAGAACTCTTCACACACACACACACGACACAACTTACACACACAACACACACCACACACACACCACACACACACACACACACACACACACAACATGTTAACGTAGGAAAATTATATAATTTCTTTTTGTTGAGAAAATGTCTGTCTTTGTTGCAGATTGCAACCCAAGGAGATGGGAAATTCTTCTCTAAGAAGATGGGTCTCCATTGATTTTTCTATGCACCGGGGGGAAGGGGATGGAAGAGAGAGTGATAGATGAAGGGGGGGGGGGGGGGGGTAATTTGGGGAAGGTGAAGAAAGGGAAGAAAGACTGACGTATGACTGAGCGGGAGAGAGAAAGAGAGTTGAAGGATTAGTGGAAGAGGAATGATAAACAACTAGACATGTTAATGTTTGTGTGGAGTATGAGGGGGAGCAGAGGGGGGGGGGGGGGGGGGGAAGGGGTAGGAGGGGGTTGCAAGTGTTCAATAAGCATACTATGTATATTATATGTGTGAACAGTTTGCGCATATTTGTTTGTGTGACAAGAGAGAGAGAGTGTGTGTGTGTAGATCTGTGCATGCGTGCCTGCATGAGTTTGTGAAGAGTCTGCCTCCTTTGTGTGTGTGTGTGTGTGTGTGTGTGTGTGTGTGTGTGTGTGTGTGTGTGTGTCTTTGTAAATGATCAGTTCACTGTGTATGATTTATAACTGGTAATATGGCATTTTACACCAGTGTAAACTGAACATTGTTTAACACAACTTACGTTAGAGACAGCGGCTGATTAAAATGATTTTTTTTATGGGTGAACTGCTGTTCTGTCTTCGACTGTGCAACTGATTTGCTCTCGAAAGCATGTAATAAATCTGTTAAGTTTATTTAGATAAACATGTGTGTGTTGTGTGTGTGTGTGTTTGCATTATGTGTGTGTGTGTGTGTGTGTGTGTGTGTGTGTGTGTGTTCTTTTTTTTTTTTTTTTTTTGGTGCCCTCCTTTCGAACACTTGTGGAACATCAGAATTTCAACATCTCTTTTTTTCTGTTGAACAAATGGATGAGGTTGGTACTGATGATGAAGTAGAGAGAACAACACAGTTCATGCATTCTTTAATAATAATAATAATACACAATAGTAATAATCGACGTGTGATCAGTTAGAAGGGAAAACCATGCAAACACAAAGCTTTTTATTCCATGTATACTTTGGTAATGATAATAATAATGTGCTTGTATCAGTTAGAAGGGAAAAGTATGCAAGTGTAAAGGTTTTTTGTTTTTACTCTTTTTTTTTTGTTATTTGTTTATTTTGTTGAAGAAATTAAGTTTGGGGCTCTGCTAGCGACAAGACGGTGATCAGCAATGTAGATAACAGCTAATTTGGGCTTGACATCAACACTACCATGCACCAGCATTACTTGATGAAGACTTAATTGATGTTGTCAGTGCACATTTTAATTATATATCCTAGCAACATGGTATCAGGAAAATCATTCAAGTGCATTTTTTTTTTTTAACTAAGGAAACGTGAATCCTGCGGGCAACTGCATTGATCAGTGAAGTAGATGACTTTGGATTTAAACATCAAATCAACACGCACTGACATTGGTTGATGAAAACTCAGTTGATACTCATGCAGAATGTGAAAAGATATCTGTGTATCATACGGGTGAAAAAAAACCCATTCAAGCGCAGTGGGAAGGAAATCTGAGTCTGTTCGCAATATAACTCTTCGATCAGCAAAATTATGATGGTGGATTTTGGTATGGAACTAACACAGACATGCTCTGCCATTGCAGCCCTGATGTGGCCCCTTGCGGTCGGCTGGGCTATAAGCAACATTATCTTATCTTAGCTCTGCCATTGACTGATGGGAGATTCGACAATAAAATCAACACATACATGCCTTAAGACTGGACACTTTTGAAATGAAACAACAGCAGACCTGCACCAACACTGAAGACTTCGTCATGAAATGACCAGGTGCAAGTGTGTGTCAGAGCATGTGTGTGAGTGACAGACACACAGAAGAGAAAGAGAGAGATGGAGAGGAAAAAAACAGATGGAATAAGAGGGGAAAACGTACATCTTGTTTTTTTTTTCTTCTTTTATTTTTGTTTATATAAAACTGCCTTCAATTAATGCAAATATGAAGAAAACACAAGAATAGCTTTACACATGGCACAGAAATTACCAGAATGAGTAAAATCAATCATTGGTTTGAGAAAACAGCTGCACATGCAAAGCTATTCACAAATATGAGTTTGAGGGGGAGAGAGACATACCAATGCAAGGATCGTGAAATAAGATCCGACAGAATGACTACCAGATTTAAACAGGTCACTCAGCTAGGAATAGCACTTACTTGGAGCTTTCGACAGACCTCTGTCCGTCTTCTTCAGCGGTGGTGTTGCTACTGGGTGAACTGGCGTTCAGTGCACACGACCACGGGTCAAACCCTGGTCATGTGACTGAACAATGAGGGTGTTGTACACCGATGGCAAGGTGTGTCTGCCCCGGTCCCGGTTGAGTGTGGGGTTGTTGGCAGCAATATGTATAGCCTCCTTCACCCCACGCTGAATCCGACAGGATTGTTTGTAAGATCAGTATCTAAGAGCGATGAATTTTCAGATCTTCAGATGCAACTCCAACTCTGACGAAATGCCCAAGGTAAGAAAGAAGAAGCTTTAAGTCAAGCTTGACAACAGAAGGTTTTCCTTGAAGAATCCTCTCCCACCTGCCCCCCCCCCAGCCCCCTCAGCCCCCCCCCTCCCCCTCCAACTCCTCTCAGACAACATTTTCAGCCCTGAACTTCTTACACTCTAAGCGATCGAGCCACACCTGGGTCATTCTGCCAGTGTTCAGCCTTGGACTGCACAGATCTCACAAGCCTTGTCCTGGAGTCTTCAAGCATAGTCAGTAACCTTGCTGTATCCACTTTATACTCCTTGAGGATGTCTGCCCCTTCAGGGTAGCTTCAGCTTTGCTTCACAGCAGTAGAGCGTGCAATGTCTGTGAGACCAGGTGGAGCAACAAGCCATTTCAGTATGCATTTCCTAACTTTTGCCGCCCTTGAGATTCTTGAGATGCGCTGATTTCGTACGTATCAACAGAGACTAAAGGAGCTTTGGGATCAGCATGAACTGCAGATGCCAGACCTTGTATTTACCGTGGAGGTCACATTGATCGGTTATGTGCAGGCATTCTTCAAGTAACAAATAAGCTCAAGCAGGTGAGGGGGGGGGGGGGGGGGGGAGGGGGCAAGGAAGGGAGGGTGGAGGGGTAAGATGGGTAATGGAGGAGGATGGGTTTGGGGGAAAGAAGAAAATCATAGGAAAGGCGGTGTTCTGGAAGGGAGATAATGTTGATTTACGGAGCGAATAGCTGACGCACTGAACAAGATTTGTGTCCCTTTCACGGGCGCTAATTTTCTTCTAAGTATGATTGCGCGACCACTCAGGGGAAGCCAAATCGGCCCGGAAGTCAAACTGTCGTACCAAATCTCCATGATCGGAAGAGTTCAGTGCGTAAAACTGGAGGGTTATGTGGGCAGTAACGTGGGCTGTTTACATAAGGAACACGATGTGCACTCGTTTGCTCGCATGCGCGCGTGCTAGCGCGCGCGCGCGCGCGCGCCACACACACACACACACACACACATACACACACACACACACCATCACACACACACCATCACACACTATCACATTTACACGGACACTTACGCTCTCTCTCTCTCTCTCTCTCTCTCTCTCTCTCTCTCTCTTCTCTCTCTCTCAGGTGCCCCCCCCCCCCACACACACACACACGCACGCACGTACACACACACACACACACACACACAACACGCATGCACGCATTCACACTACACCACACACACACACACAACACACGCACATATGCAAACACACACACACACACACACACACACACGCACGTGCACCACACACACACACACACACACACACACACACACACACACACACACACACACGCACACACACACACACACAGGGGCGCGTACTCACTCAGTGTTTCAATTTCATCAAAGCAAAGAGGAGTCCCGGAATACGAAATGCACACCAATCTGTATAGGCCTAGGCTCCGCGACAACTACTAAGCCAAGAAGCCACATTATGCCAGGGATTGCAGCGAACTGAATGAATAAAATGTGGAAGAATACCAACGAGTTGGAAGGGCAAAGTCTCATGGACGATTGTCTAATAGACACCAGACGCATGTACTATCAGTTCACACAAAATAATGGTCTATCAAGCCTTGACACTTCGGCTGACATGGTTTTGCGTCACTGCGATCAGAGAGAGAGAGAGAGAGAGAGAGAGGTGTGTGTTTGTGTCTGTGTGCGTGCATGTGCCTCGTGCGAGCGTCGCTGTGGGTGCTCTCTCTCTCTCTCTCTCTCTGGTGTGTGTGTGTGTGTGTGTGTGTGTGGTTGGGTGGTGGTGGCGGTGGTGGTGTGTGTGTGTGTGTGTATGTGGGAGTGTGCGTGTGCACGCGCGCGCGCGTGTATGTGTGTGCGTGTGAGTGTGTGTGTGTGTGAGTGTGTGTATGTGTGTGTTTGTATGTGAGTGTGTGTGTGCGCGCGCGCGTGCGCGGGGTGTGTGCGCGCGCGTGCGCGGGGTGTGTGCGCGCGGGCGTGTGTGTGTACGCGCACACGCGTCTGTGCACGTATTTACGTGTGTATGTATGTCCACGTTTACATTTGCATATGCACATGAACACCTGCGTTTGCAATGGTAAGCAGAATATGTGTATGGACATATCTTCGACGAACGCCAGTTCTCATTATGGTCACTTACATAATGATAACGGTGATATTGATAACAATAACCATGATAATAAGGATCATAGTAACGTAATGGTACGTTTTTAAGTTAAATTAAATGAAAGTAATAATATAACAAGTAAGAAAATATGCAACCACACGCAAAAAAAAAAAAAAAAAAAAAAGATAGAAGTAAACAAAAATATACACGTACAAGATCACATACGTGGGGACACAGATATGCCCCTGAGTCACAGATACAACCGCGGTGCACAAACACCCGGAGATACGCTGACGACAAAATAATAGAAAGCAAACTGTTAAAAGCTCATCCCTTCCATTGCCTCTGCGCCAAGGCGCTGTCCCAGCACACACACACACACACACACACACACACACACGCACACACACACACACACGCGCGCGCGCGCACGCACGCACGCACGCGCACACGCACACGCGTGCGTGACAAACACACACACACACACACACACACACACACACACACACACACACACCATTATCATGCGTGGCGAATAACCATCAGAGCAAACACGCACCCTCCCCTTCCCCAATCCAACACTATCACACACGCGCGCGTATGCACACACACACACACACACACACACACACACACACACACACACACACACACACACACACACACACGTGCGCAGGTGACCCCCACTCTCTACCCAATTAATCCTTCATGCCAACGTACCCCCCACCCCCCCCCTCTCTCTCTCTACACACCACACACACACACACACACACACACACACACACACACACACACACACACACACACACACACACACAGGCAAAGGGAGCGAACAGGTGATTTCCAACCGCCACCTCATTTATCCTCCACTCCAGTATGACACGTGACGAACACTCATCACGCTCTCCCCCCTCCGACACACACACACACACACACACACACACACACACACACACACACACACACACACACACATACACACACTAAAATAACTCTCCCCTAATCCCCTCAACCGGATACAGACTCCACATCCAAGATTTGAGATGATTTGCCATTAAAAAAAAAAAAAAAAAAAAAAAAGGAAAAGAAAATAGAGACAAGATTGTGTGATGTATCACTTTGTGCATGGATTGAACGTTTCAATGAAGGAAAAGATGACTGGTCTTGACGATGATTATCATGGCCTCCCAACAATTTCTTCTTTTTTTTTTTTTTTTTTTTCTTTCTTTCTTTCTTCCTTTTTTTTTCCAATAGAAACTTACCATCTGTCTTTGCCGCAGCTGGAAAGAGATCGATTGAGGAAGATCAATCTATCATGTTAGTTACCAAGTGAAATATCTGCTTAATTCTATTGGCACTGTTGCAATTAAAGAGTGGACCACAAGCATAATAACGAGAGACATTCAAGCCAGTCTCTATTATTGTTCTGGAAGATCAGTCTATCAAGTTAGTCAAATAAAATGTGCAATTCTGTTGAAACAGCTACAACTGGTATGGACCACAAGTAGGTAAAGGGAGACAAGCAAGCTGACCACTATTGTTATTGCTGCTGAAGTCAGAGAGTTGCGGTGGGCTCTACGCATGCTGCAGAGTCCATGTTACATACAGCAAGCTAAGAGCGTATATGGGTGGAGCAAACTCGAGTAAACTGAAATCGCAGTGAATTCTGGAAGGGACTAGGATTGAAGTTCGGACCAAATTAACTCTAGCTTCGAACTGGAATCGCATACTCAATCAAACAATCTGGCCAGGATATTGAGACTCGGTCTTGACTTGAACTGACACGGGGAAAAACACATTAAATTTTGGTTACTTCTTCGTGGCACATCACGCGTCGATTGGGCGGGGAGTTGGGGGTTGTGTCTTTTCTTGATTTTGCAATGTGCTTCTCATTTTGTAGACATAGACACACTCCACACAGCTATAAATAGCACATCTATCAGAGCACATGTAATGTATTTTCGTCTGTGTGTGTGTGTGTGTGTGTGTGTGTGTGTGTGCGTGTGCGTGCGTGCGTGCGTGGTGTGTGTGTGTGTGTGTGTGTGTGTGTGTGTGTGTGTGTGTGTGTGTGTGTGTGTGTGTAAGAAGCCTGAACAAGAATGCAACACTTCTGTCAGAATATCTTGCTCCGTCCAGTCACACCTGTGCTACTGCATGACTGGCTATTAATATTTTATCAGAATGTCGGCCTGCAGATGCTGTAGCCTGCCCTAATCCGTACAACGCCAACATCTAGGCCTTCTCTATACACAAAATGTTAGTGAAAACCTACCCGAGATCGCATGGGAAGTAAAAGAAAGAAAAAAAAAGGACAAATCTGTGACGGAGCACCTTTCGAAAGCATCGTCCTAATACTGCACCAATCAATTTATGGAACGATCGAGTTTCTTGTATTTTGAAGCCGCCCCGCTCCGCTCTCTGTGCGTGCGGCTATTTTGGGATCTGGATCCACTCTGCTGCCTCGCCGCACAGCCGGTATTCGAGACTAGAAAAGTTCCCCCATGTGTTTTATCCTAGTGGTTTTTTTTCCCTCCTACCTTCTCACTGGTGTCGATTTGGTAAAGGTTCTGAACTAATTATGTTTCAGGTGAAAGTATATGAACACGTGGAGACCCCCCTCCCCCCCCCCCCACACACATGCATATGTACGCATACATATGCACATGCACGCGCATAGACGCATAGACTCACCTACACAGACTCGATTGCACTTGGTGCATGACTGAGACACACACTCAGCTCTCTCTCTCTCTCTCTCTCTCTCTCTCTCTCTCTCTCTCTCTCTCTCACACACACACACACACACACACACACACACACACACATACGCACACACATTCGAATACTTTTTCTCTCCTGTCTCTCTGTTTCTCTAATTAACCATAATGTCTGTTCATTCTCATAAATCTGTTGATTGAATGGAGATTTATCGTGAAAACAATTAAAAGTAAGCGAAATGAATTGAAAGGTAAAGTCTTTGAATAAATTAAATCAAACAAACTAGTCTACCTGGCTTTCATCTTACAACCATTTTCTTGGTCAAAATCAGTTTTTCTTTTGCCCAAGAAGTTATAAAGTAGAACAAAATCAATGGCCAACTTCCTTCGATCACTAGACTTGAAAATTATTTTCCCATGCATACACACAGCTGGGTATAGGTTACGCCTCTGCATGCTGGGACTAGGTCTATAACAAGTGTTTTAAACCAAAAGAAAGCATACATTGGCACTCCTTTAAGCCTATACTTTATGGAGACTATTCCCTGATCAACTGAGGAAATCAAAATAATCTATGATCAGCTTTCAAAAAAGCATACTACTGTTATTTGATTGAATAATTGCGAACAACTTGTGTGTTTCATTGTATTTTATACTCTCAGTTCAATAGCTGAAGCCAGTAAAACTGTCTGTCTGTTTGTCTCTCTGTCTGTCTGTCTCTCTGGAAACTGTGCATTTTCACATAATTAATGCCATACACGTACGCTTGTGTGTTAATATGTGTTTACATGTGTATATATATTAGTGTGACCATTAAAATCATACCTGTAGCGTTAGGTTCTCTTCACATATTTGCCTTCGCCCTTTACTCTATTAATTTTGATTTGTGTCGTTCTTTTACTTTTTAAATTTTTTTGTTTCCTTTCAACTTTATTTTTCATGGCATTCATTATCTTTTCACTCTTATTAAAACATTTAATTGGGATGGAGTGAATGGGTTGGGGGACGTGTAGAAGATTAAGAGGACGGTGCCTTCTTGTTGTTTAGTCATTTTTTTTCACATTCTACATACATACTAAAATAAGTACATAGTAAAATTTCTTACCTTTTCGATCCTGGACCAGTTACCACATATTACAGACGAACGAACTGGAAATCTGGCACTTGAAACAATCCCCACATTCTTTCCAAACCAGTACCCATTCTATGGTATTGCAGCTTTATCAGTTATGAAACATATGATGAACCTTAAATTGATGAGTTTCAAAACGGAGTGACTGAGGGCGGAAAATGAAGCAAAATTTGGAAAGAGAGGGGGTTAGTTACCGCCAAGGACACAGACAAACAGAGTACAGTACTAGACACAATGCATTTCAACCTCTTGGATTTTCTTCAGATAAAAACAAATAACATTTAGAACGGCAACAAGAACATGGAATCACTTAGCTGCGCTTCTCCTGTTCGTCTGTCTGTCTGTCTCTCTCGTAATTACCTTCCAAACGAACACACACACCACACACACACACACACACACACACACACACACACACACACACATATCAGGACCAGAATTTTAAGCGGGTACGCTTTTAGCCTACACCACCGGTGCAGTTCCCCCTCGTGTCGCGCGAGACGCAGACGCGTCTGGCTGGAGCGGGAAGTAACTTCGTCAGACGGTCGTCTGCTCAGGTTTTTCTGGTCGTCTGCTTGACACCGTGAGTCAGAATGGCGCACAAACTTTGTGATCTTCTCGGGGACGTTTTGATTCGAAGTGATGGTGAGAAGGTGCAGACCAAGTCTTTGTGCGGGAAAGACAAGATTGTGGGATTGTACTTCGCCGCCGAGTGGTGCCCTCCGTGTAAAGGCTTCACGCCTAAACTGCAGGAATTTTACAAAAATTTAAAAAACGGGGCAGTACGACCCTCCGGCGTAGGGGCTTTCGAAATCGTCTACGTCAGCTGGGACAAAGATGAAGCTGCTTTCAGAGACTCGTTGGCGTCTATGCCTTGGATTGCTTTACCATTCACTGCGAAGGATAAAAAGGTAGGTGTGTTTTGAGAGACGCTGGTTGGTTCCTGGATTTTTTTTGTACACGAAATGTGAAGAGAAGAAAGAATGAAGGGTGCTTCGATAACTTTCCGAAGCGGGTAGGTTTTCGACGTTCGGCGTATTTTTCGAACGTTTTGTAACACTTGCCCATGTTTTGGAAACCCACTGGGCCTATACTCTTGCAGAGTTAGTGTTCTTTAAGTACATTGTGACTGTGGAAGGAGAGAGAGAGAGAGAGAGAGAGAGAGAGAGAGAGAGAGAGAGGTAGGAATGGTGAGAAAAGGGAGGTATAGAAGGGAAGAATTGAACACATTATTGAAACTGAATTGCAAACCAACACACACACACACACACACACACACACACACACACACACACACAGGGACATACACGCGCGCGCGCGTGACGTACACATAGAGGGACACGCGCACACACAGAGGCACACGCTCACGCACAAACACGCACGCACACACACACACACGAGTGCGCACACACGCACGCATACAGCTCGCACGCGCACACACTCACATACAAATGCGCGTGCGCACATATATACACGCACGCACAGGCAGAAACACACCGACAGACAGACAGGCAGACGCACACACACACACTCACTGACACAAGCGCACGCGCGAGCGCGCGTACACACACATACACACACACACCACACACACACACACACACCCCATGCGCGCGCGCACTCACATGCTCTTACTCACAGATGCACGCACATGTACACACGCGAACACACAAAGTCACACACACACACACACACACACACACACACACACACACACACACACACATACACACACACCATCCATGAACACACACACATACAGGTATGCGCTCTCACATACACACACCCTCGCATGCACACGTGTGCACACACATGCTGGACAAACATCACACACACACACACACACACACACACACACACACACACACACACACACACACACACACACACACACACACACACACACGTACACACACACACACACACACACACACACACACACACACACACACACACACACACACACACACTGGCAGAATGCAAGCCTTTCCATTCTAC
>CM065739.1:19075352-19077852 GCA_033310375.1 Conus canariensis
AACCAAACTGATCCATCCTAAGTATTTTACTGAACCATGTCAGTTCAAGGTAATGTTACTGTTGTCGTCAAGAAAAGAAAAGAAAATATACTTGCTAATCTGGCAGTGTGTATCTATGAAGCACGAAAAAGACTGCGTACTGTTGCTCAGTAACTTTCTTCAACAATGTGTGTTTTCATTGTTGCTGTGGATAGGTTTATGATATATTTTGACATACGTGTAAGTTGCATTCTTTAATTGTGTGAATGCACCCCCCCCCTCCCCCGTCAGTATGGGGCCATGACCTTAAATCTGAATAAGCATTCGTATTCGTGTTCAAATACACTAAAGTTTCAAACTTGCACGATAAGAAGAACGTGGGTGATGCAAAACAAATTGCACTGAATGATGATTAATGAAGGTAGGCGTGGACTCATTTAAAAAAAAAAAACCAACATCGTTTTCCTCCTCAGAACTTAACAGTCTGTGGCAGCAGGCTTTTGCTGTGGCTTTGCCAGAACTGTAGGTTTGCCTGTAGTTGTTTGTTCGTCGTGGTCGGCAATGGCCACGGACGTCACACTGGAGAGGACTGAGCGCTGTGTTGGGCCTTTACCAGGAGTTGTAGTCACAGCTCTTGACATGGCCCTAGACCAACGCGTTGTGCTGTTCGCCGCTGCCCCGCGTCATCTGAATCCTGTACCTTGCCAGCCACCTCCGGGGCCGCCCAAGCACCTTTCTAGCGCCTTGATCATGATGTCCGACACATCACTGTTGTACGTCAACGTCGTTGTGTAGGTGCTTACTTCATCAGCCGTTGACAGTTCAAATCTCCACTGCCAGACTTTGTTTTAACAGCACGGAAACTCAGTGATTATCCCTCGTCTCTCCTGGAATTTCTTCTCTCGCTAAAGTAAAAGTGGGCTGTAGAAGGCCACCTGGGAGTCACGATCTGGATGAGGCCCGGCCCCCTCAGAGTGTAAGGAGGTCAGGGCCGAAACACTTGTCTGAGGGGGGTTTCTTCTCTGAAGACCTTCTGCTGTCAAGCTCTCCCTAGAGTTTCTTCCTACTATCTGGGAATCCAGTACAACAGTTCTGTCTCGTGACACACGTTTCTCCCCACTGGCTGTTTCGCTGTCCACATCGTTCTGACCCTCGTTACTCAGACATCACCGATCAGCTGCCGACACACGTGTGTACTTGTTCCTCATACTAGGACGTAGACAAAGTCCGTCGCTCTCTCTGTGGAGCTGTCTGCGCTGTGGCTTGAGACGTATTACATGCCGCTGCCTTCAGAAAGGGGCGGCAAACTCGCTCTTTTTAACGACTGTTTCAACCAGTAAATCCATCGTTGGTGCTGTGCGCGCCCTCTCTCTGTGTCTCTGTCTCTGTCTGTCTGTCTGTCTCCCCCCCCCTCACTCCCTCTCTTTTTCCTTTACTCCCCCTCTCTCTCATTAAAAGGCTATTCTGGATATGACTTTATCAAGTGCTCTTTGTTATTGTTATCATTATTTTATTGTTATTGTTATTATTGTTGTTATTATTGTTATCGTTCTTCTCCTCCCCTTCCTCCTCATTATTACCGTCATTATTATCATCGCTATCACCATCACTATCCTCCTTCTCCTAATTATTATTATTATTGTTGTGTTATCATTGTTATCATCGTCATCATCATCATCATTATTATCATTATCGTGTTTATCATTATTATTATTATTATTGATGATGATGATGATGATAGTGATGATGATGATGATAATAATCATAACAACAATAAGAATGCTTCAATCGCTCTCACATTTCTCACTCTGTGTCCTCCCCCTCCCCCCCCCCCACTACCACCCATTTATCTTCTCTTCTGTGTCATTCTGCAGGTCGTACTTTGTAGATGATTTATTGCAGAGAGAGAGAGAGGGAGGGGGAGAGAGAGAGAGAGAGAGAGAGAGAGAGAGAGAGAGAGAGAGAGAGAGACAGACAGACAGACAGACAGACAGACAGACAAGACAGACAAGACAGACAGAGACAGACAGACAGACAGAGTACCCGACCGTGCTTTCTTTCCCTTTTTTTTTAATCTGTCTGCCCCCACGACCCTTATTCCCTGTTTCTTCACTAACTATCGCAGCATGAAACTACCGGTCCGTCATTAGGGGAAATGAGTATTGATTTTGTCATCAGCTCTCCACCCGTCGTGCTGCTGACCACTTTCATCAAGCTTGGTCGCTCACTGACTTCGCCTCGTCTCCTATTTCACTCTTCTTTTGTCTGTCTGTCTGTCTGCCGTTGTGTGTGAGTGAGTGTGTGTGTGTATGTGTGTGTGTGTGTGTGTGTGTGTGTGTGTGTGTGTATGTGTGTGTGTGTATGTGTGTGTGTGTGTGTGTGTGTGTGTGTGTGTGTGTGTGTGTGTGTGTCTCTCACTCTCTCTGTTTTTCTGTCTGCGTACGTTTGTGTGTATACGCGTCTCTCACTCTCTCTGTTTTCTGTCTGCGTACGTTTGTGTGTATACATGTGCGTGGCGTGC
>CM065739.1:19082852-19090352 GCA_033310375.1 Conus canariensis
GATGGTTCTTTCGTGTTTACCTGCCGAAAGTAAATTTAGTGGAAACAGGTTTGGAAATGTACAAAATCTTGCACGAATATAATTATTGTTGTTTGAAGCTACTTAGTGCTGGGCAACACAAAACAAAATGGACCTCATCCTCTTTACTGTTTTTACACAGTGGGCAGATTAAATCATTGTCATCATGGGATCGATATTGGTAGCAATGCCCAGTGAGTTCTGAGACGCCATCGAGAGAGAGAGAGAGAAGAGAGAAGGAGAGTGAGGTGTGTGTGTGCATGTGTGTACGTGCGTGCATGCGTGCGTGCTTTGTGTGTGTGTGTGTGGTGTGTGTGTGTGTGGTGGTGCGTGGTGGTGCGTGGTCGTGCGTGTGGTGTGTGTGTGTGTGTGTGTGTGTGTGTGTGTGGGGTGTGTGTGTGTAGGGGCTGGATGGGGGCGTGTATATATGCCGGGGCCTCTTACACTTTAAAATTGTAACCCGGCCAGGAAATTTCTGAGCCGGTAATTTACGTCTAGTCGTCGCGCGGATGCAGGTGGCTCTTGCAGCACAGATATCGAAATAGAACTTCCTCTTCGTGAAAGTTCTGTGCCAGTAACCTCACCTTTTCTCTCACCATCTGTAACATGCCTCATCCCGCCTCCCATCCCCTTCAGTGTACTGCAAAGGAAAAAAAAGTTCGAGATATTTGTCCCATAGTTGGCACATTCCCAAAGTCGTGTGGGACATTTTACATTACTCCCCAAAACGACCCAAGAAACACACACACACACACACACACACACACACACACACACAATGCGCGCACGTACGCACGCACAGACACAGACACAGACACAACACACACACACACACACACACACACACACACACACACACACCCGCGCGCGCGCGCGCGACGCACGCACGCACGCACGCACACACATGTTTTCGTTTCCATCTGATGAAACGTAGCATTTGAAGTGATATGTCTGCCGACACTGAAAGGTCATTTTAGTTTATGTTGGCACCGCTGTATGAACAGCTGGTTTGCTTTACGGTTTTCATTTGTACTTACTGTTTGTTTTTTTTTTCTTTTGCGTTACATCTTTCTTTTCGTTGTTGTTCTTGTTGTTCCTGTTTGTTCTCTCTCTCTCTCTCTCTCTCTCTCTCTCTCTCTCTCTCTCTCCCCCCCCCCCCCCCGCTCCCCCCGTCACTCTCTCTCTCTTATGATTAAGCTTAGCAAGGACACGTTGGAAGAATAGGCTCTGCGTAAAATCTCAATCCTTGATCGAATAAAAGTTTTCTTAGTTCTGAGTGCTCTCTCTGGTTTAAATAAATATATTTTCCACTTTACAATCACGTAGCTTTACAAAAAAGTGAAAATTTGAACATCAACAAGCTAATGCTTATAGTGTGTTCCAATGTTTATAATTACACATGTGACAAGGAAATGGCAGGAGACTGTTAAAGTTACTATGCTAAGCAAAAGACGCAAAAAAAAAACAAAAACAAAACAAAAAACCCCAAAATACATACCCACACGTATACAAAATGTAAATATATACATGTACTTAAACATACTTTACACATACACATACACATAAACGCAACCATGTACAAAATCAAGGAAAAAAGAAAAGAAAGTCGTAAGCAAAGAGTAAACAGTAAGGACTATAAAATGCATGATAATCTACCACTCACACATCATTAACCTTTATATGAAGCGTTTTGGAGAGAGAGAGAGAGAGAGAGAAGAGAGAGAGAGAGAGAGAGAGAGAGAGAGAGAGAGAGAGAATGTGTTCTGCTCTAAGATTTTTATCATAAACATATGTATCTTTACTTCATGCGAAGTTTTGCAACATGTTCTTCAAAAACGTTTAGATTGTTTAATAAAGCGATGAACAGTTTTGAATATAGCTGCGTTATCTTCACTTCGGGCGGATTGCATACCACGGAGGAGAATGCTAACTTCGAGTAGATTGGGTGCAAGGGTGGAAATCGTGTCTTTTCTAATGTTAGTGTAATTTGGACAATATAATAGAAAGTGTTCAGCCGTTTCTGAATCAGTGCCACATTGACAAACTGGATCTGCTTTCAAATAACGGTTAACAAGGTCTTGATTTAAGTCACTCATTCCTAGGCGGAGTCTACAGTGTTGAATCTGTTCACTTCTGTCTCCATAATATAATAATAGGGTACAACTGAGTCGTCCCGTGAAATAAAACGTTTAAATTCTCCAAGTGATTTTGTGGATTTTATGTTGTCTGGGAGGTCGTTCCACAGTTTAGTTGCGGTTGGAATAAATGAATTTTTGTATACTTCAGTTTTACATAGAGGCACATGACTGTCAAGAGGTCTTCGCCGTGAGTAGGGATTTCTTGTTGATACCAGATCTGGTACTAGGTTACGTAAGTGTTCTGGGCACAAACCATTGACCATTTTATAAAACTTGATTAGTTTGTGTCTTCTTCTCTTTCTTTTAAAGAGCAGAATCCGGATTCTTCATACAACTTTCTGTGACTTGTGCCTTTGACACCTCCTATAATGATGCGAATTGCTTCTAAATGAATATTTTCTAGAGTGTGTCTCTTCTCGTCCTGTCTGTCTGTCTGTCTGTCTGTCTGTCTGCTTCTCTCTCTCTCTCTCTCTCTCCTCTCTTTTCTCTCTCCCCCTCTCCCCCCCCCCCCCTCTTTCTCTCTCTGTTCTTGAAGTCGTGTTCAGATACAAACTGGAGCCTGAGTCTGGTACAGTTGATGATGAACCTGTGACAAGCGAAACGAATGTTGGCGGTGGCCACTGAACTAATCATTTGACAAAAGATGGAACAGCGTTGGAATCACAGCAGTAGCCCCCACCCCCACCCCCACCCCATTCCCCACCCCACCCCACCCATCCCATCCCAAACACCCTCTTTTTTTGTGCTCTCCTCTGGTATGTCCCAACATATCCTTTATTTTCCAAACGTCCCAGACTCTCAATCGCGCATTTGCGCATCTTTTTACTGTTCTCTTCCGCACACATAACGTTCATTTGCATCTAACCCCCCCCCCATTCCCTCTCTTCCTCTCGCCCCCCCCCCCCCCCCCCCCAACCTCCTTCTCCTCTTTCCCCCGTTCCGCTACTTCTCGTGTGTACTTAAGCCACTTTTCCCTCGCTTCAGCGATCATCTCTAGGTTTCATTGCGGCGTAATTGATTGGAGATAGAGGTAAGTGGCCCTTGCCTCATCGGGACAACGTCTTTCGCTATAAATCAGTCGATAGTGGCAGAACGCCTGAGGCGGGGAGGGGGGGGGGGGGGGGGGGGGGGGAGATTTCGACTTGGAGTCAGGAGAGGACGGGTATTATGGCCGGTGCGTTGATGATTGCCTGAATCAGATTTTGTGAGAGTATGTGAGTCATGCTTGACCCGGGCACATGCTCGCTTGCGCGTGCGCGTTTGTGTGTATAGTGTGTGTGTGTGTGTGTGTGTGTGTGTGCGTGTGTGTGTGTGTGTGTGTGTGTGTGTGTGTGCGGCGCGCTACGCGCATGTGTGCGCACTTGTGTTGTGGTGTGTGTGTGTGTGTGTGTTGTTGTGTGTGTGTTAGAGAGAGAGAGAGAGAGGGAGAGAGAGGAGAGAGCGTTTCGAAGAAAAACGCACCGACAAAAAGAAACCGACATTAACGATCACAACATTTACGTGAAATACCCCAGAGAAAGCTCCTTTCTTTCCCAACCTTCAAATCTTCCCCCCTCCCCTTCCCCGTCAATTCCCCTTTTTACAGACAATCTCCTTTCTACCACCCAACCCCCCCTCCCCCACCTTCAAATCTTCAACCTTCTTCCCCTTCCCCATCCATTCCCCTTTTACAAACAATCTCCTTTCTCCTCCAATCACCTTGAGGTTAATCAGGGTGTAAGTGATTCGTGATCTAGGTAAGCAGCTTCATTGTGGAGGCGGGTTGGCACAGCAGATCTTGGCGTTCAGTGACCTCCTCGTTTCCCGACGTTCGGCTACTTTTCTTCTTCCTCTTCTTCTTCTTCTTTCTTCATCTTCATCTTGTTGTTGATGTTGCTTTTGTTGTTGCTTTTGTTGTTGCTGTTCTTGTTGTTGTTAATGTTGTTGTTGTTCTTCTCCATCATCATCATCGTCGTCGTCGTCGTCGTCATCGTCATCATCATCATCATCATCTCATCTTGTTCTTGTTCTTCTTTCTTTCTTTCTTTCTTTCTTCTTCTTCTTCTTCTTCTTCTTCTTCTTCTCGTGGCTACGACTTAGCCGATGTCTGACCTAGGCGTTAGACCAGCGCGCTGGTCAGATCTTGAGTACCTACCTAGCACTGGTTTGTTATTTCTCTTATCTTAGCCATTGGTTCATTTATCCATCAGCTTTGAATCATACGCAGTGTGGTCCTAAAACTTAGCGGATGTCGTGTAGCGTGTATGGACTAGTCCGCACGCAGTGACACCTTGATGAAGCTGAAACTTCTTCTTTACCCTTTCTTTCTTTCTTTTCTTTTTACTGGTCTTCCTCTTTATCTTACTTCCTACTGCTTTACTTACAGTCGGATGTTCTTTTTCCTATGTTCCGCTATGTTCTTCTGCTTTGTCCCGTGTCCATTCTCCCCCCCCCCCCCCCTTCGCCTTCCCCTACCCCTCACCCCTCCCTGTCCCTGCGTTCCATTACTTTTTCTTACCGTCCACAACAGTTTCCAGCATTCTGCTTCTCATGTTTAAATTCTGCAGCTTTTAATCCCTGCGCACTGCTACTTTTCCCTACTTTCCATGACTCTTTCCTTCGGTTTTACCTGTTGTTTTCTTGCCGTCTTCGCCTTTGCCTACAGTCGATCCCACCCGACTCCTCCACGTACGTTTTTGTTACTTGTTCTTACGTTTTTCTTTTCTTTTTTTTTCTCTCTCTCTCATGCGTACATTGTCCTATCTGTCATTACCCTCTTTTACGTTCCACTACATTTCTGTACGTTCTGCTTCTTATATCTAAGTTTTCATCGCCTATTCGCCTATTACCCCTCCAGGGGTACAGGCCGCCAACCAAGGACCTCCAGGCGTCTCTGTCCTGGGCTCTTTTCTCCAGCTGGTTCCAAGTCATCCCCATGTTCCTGATATCTGCTTCCAGGTCCCTTTTTCGTTTTCCATTTCTAAGTCTTACATTATAAATATTGCATTGTGTTGTTTGTCTTTCCTGTACTTTCAATGCTCTGTCTTGCCTCCTTAGTCAGAGAGAGAGAGAGAGAGAGAGGAGCAGAGAGAGAGAGAGAGATGACAGATAGAGACAGAAGCACAAAGAGAGAGAGCAGAAGAGAGAGAGGAAGAGATGATTGCAGATTTGTTCTTAGCTAGGCAATTGCAAATTTTTGAAAGAAGAAACAGTAACAAATCAATCAAATACTCTCTAGTGCTTTGCCTTCGTTTGACTGTTTGTTTTCCTCCATGTGTTAAAATCTGATCTTTCATTCGTTAAGTTTGAGTGAGATCTACTTTTTTCCTACGTTCCACTTGTTTTTCTCACGTTGTGAATACTCCTGTGTTCTGCTGTTTTCTCTCTCCTTTTCACTGCTCTTTCTTTACGTTGTGCGACATTTCCCTGCGTGGTGCTGCTTTGTCCTGTGTTGTGCTTCTTTCTCTCTCCGTTTCACTACCTTTTCTTTACGTTGTGCGACATTTCCCTGCGTGTGCTGCTTGTCGTGTTGTCTTCTTTCTCCTCCGTTTCACTACTTTCTTACGTTGGCGACTTTCCCTCGGTCTGCTTGTCCTGTTTGTGCTTCTTTCTTCCGTTTCACTACCTTTCTACGTTGTGCGACATTTCCCTGCGTGGTGCTACTTTGTCCTGTGTTGTGCTTCTTTCTCTCTCCGTTTCACTACCTTTTCTTTACGTTGTGCGACATTTCCCTGCGTGGTGCTGCTTTATCCTGTGTTGTGCTTCTTTCTCTCTCCGTTTCACTACCTTTTCTTTACGTTGTGCGACATTTCCCTGCGTGGTGCTACTTTGTCCTGTGGAGCGCTTTATCCACCAGTGGGGTACTTCTTCCTACTTTCTACTGCTTTTCCTCCATCCGTCTTCAGTGGGATTGCACTTAGTTTTACTACGTGCATCGTTCTGCCAGCCAGTGCGACGTTCCGCTTGAACCGCCCCCCCCCCCCCCCACACACACACGGACAGACAGACAGACAGACACACACACACACACACACACACACACACACACACACACACACTCTCTCTCTCTCTCTCTCTCTCTCTGTCTCACACACACACACACACACACACACACACACACACACACACACACACACACACGCACGCACACACATACACGCGCACGCACACACACACACACACACACACACACACACACACACACACACAGACACACACACACACACACACACACACACACACACACACACACACACACACACACAGAGGAGGAGATGGGTAAGGAAGCACGAAAACGTAGGAATAGTACCAAACAGCAGTTTTGACTGAACGGGCGTCTGAAGTGGTGTGGACCTCCCGTAGTGGGAGGTGAACTTACAGACGAGAGATGGCGAATGATGGTGAGTAGCTCAGTCCCCATTGGCCGGCCAGGGGGTCTGGTTGTTAGTTTGTCTCCCTCCCCTCCCCCTTACCTTATTTCTGTATAACACACAATTTTCATTGCTGCCCCCACCTCCATCTTCCCCCAGATCTTTTTTTTTCCCCATTCTACTAGAAGTCTAGGTGAAAAAAAAGATAAGAAACACACACAAAGCATACTTGGGTGTTGTCCTTGGAAATAAAGAATTTTGTTTAGTCTTGTCTCTCTTTCATTTTCTTTTTCCCTTTTTTTCATTTTAGTGTACTTTGAAATGAGGAATCCCCGTTTCTCCTCCGCCCTCTTCACTCTTTCTTTCTGTCTTTTTTAAATACAGGACCCCATCCCTCCTCTTGACCCTTTATCTCCTTTCATTCATGCATGCTTTGTTTCTGTTTCTTCTTTTCATTCTAGTCACCTCGTACTTTTACTGCATTTGGGTCTGATTGTACGTGTGACTGTTTTAAAACACGCGCGTGCGTACGCATACGCGCACGCACAAGCTACCTCTCGTATGTTTTTTTTTCTCCACTCACCTTATGCATTTTGCACCCAGCGAATAACAATTTGCCTCTGGCTCTTTCACAAATTTTGATTTTATTGATTTTTTTCCCCTCAAAGACCTGTTTCGGTGCTTGATGTGTCGATATGAATTTTACTACATGCCTTTTTTGTGTGTTTAGAATCCTAGTGTGACACATCGCCTGGAAATGGGGCGGACAAGGAGGCGCCAGGAAATAACTGCCTGTCAGGATTAGGAGTTAAAGGGGAATAAGATTGAGGCTCTGATTTCTGTTGCAAAGGATCGGGGAGGGGGGGGGGGGTGGAGTGAGGGTGGTTAATCGTCGTTTTTGTGGTGTGTGTGTGTGTGTGTGTGTGTGTGTGTGTGTGTGTGTTGTTGACTCGGTCTTATCGATGTTGCAGAGGTTTGGGATATCGCTCAGTTTT